>CM034533.1:7448851-7518851 GCA_020002185.1 Paraescarpia echinospica | reverse complement strand
GATATTTAAATACGGAACATGTTTGTCGATACCATAGTTATATGAAGGCATGCATTACAAGTGGTAGCAAACGTGAGTCAAACACATCTGCCACAATGCTGACTCTATAGCGACTTTGGTGGAATTACATTATGTCCCACACTGGAATCGACACAACGCCTTGCCTCAGCTGCGGATTATCCGTCAGTCCGGTGTAATGCTGTGTTCCAGTAGGGTCGTGTTTGGCAAAATAGGACTCCGTGACCCCGCGTGACCCAGTTGAACAAAATGCAAGTGGTAAAATCGGGCTGCTGCTGAACTTTTGATTTTACCAAGTCGTATTCACAGTAAACACGATGCAATTGAAGCGCA
This sequence comes from Paraescarpia echinospica, assembly GCA_020002185.1. NCBI lineage: Eukaryota > Metazoa > Annelida > Polychaeta > Sabellida > Siboglinidae > Paraescarpia > Paraescarpia echinospica. The sequence continues at coordinate 7,518,500 of CM034533.1, read as the reverse complement.
GCATAATACCTTGAATACAACCGGTCTCTCAGCCAGAATGGTGCTATTGCATGCATGTAGTAACACACTGTGAATGAGCCGTGACACCCTAATAGCAATTCAACTGGATAGTTAACCACAGGTTATTCACCTCTTCGTCGAAATCGAAAAGCGACTGAATATAATTCAAATATTTACCAATGGCTAACAAAGAGAAATACACAACTAAAGCGTTATTAATTTCCTAGACATCAACGAATGTTTGAGACGTCCATGCAAGAATGGAGCTACGTGTAACAATACTGTTGGCTCCTACAACTGCACGTGCGTGGACGGCTACACCGGCTACAACTGCGAGACTGGTAAGTTTGAAAGGCATTTTGACGTACGAGTGACCGATATAAAAAATGGGCGTGATGATGTTTTATCACAGTTCTTCTACATCGCCGTTGTCGTAATAATAGTATTAGTTGTGTAAAGCGATGTAATGTGTCCGTGTGTGGTGCTTTTGGAATTGCTCGTGACAAGTTTGCTACATTTAATTTACAACCGCATATTTATGATATGAGCCAACGTCTATATTCCCATCGAACATTGAGCAATGTCTAAATGCTTTGTCATCAAAACCATGTCTAAGTCTGACAATTAGTTATCCGGGCACTCTGCCTTAAGGTCTAGTGGAGTGGATGAAATCAAAATTTCAATGATATATGACATAAAACATCATACAACACTTTTCGGAGAGATTAATTCCGTTTTTAGAGGCCCATGTCAGTGTTAAGATCTAAGGTCAAGCAATTGATTCGTTGGTTCGTTAAGTCATTATCACAAAATGTGTTGGGTCTTTTGATCTAAGCCAACATCTACCGGTAGGGTGTATGGTAAACAACTCCAGTTGTTATGGGAAATACTTTCAGGTGAACTCCATTTTGAAAATAAAGAAAATAAACAAATTAACAGTATTTGTGGTACTATATATATATATATGTATGTATATATATATATATGATATACATTATATATATAAACATTATATATAAATTGAATATATATATATATATATACTTATATATATATATTACTCGGAATGAAATTAATATTGAGGGGGCTGAGCCGCATGACATCGGAAGACGGTACTTTGAAGATTTGTCGCGTTAACGTTTCATTTTGTTTTCTTTCACCACTTCGACGCTGTAGTATATAACATTTAAAGACAGGGTGTGGTAGGCGTGTGCGTGAGTGGTATGCTGTTGAAGACTTTTTTTTATTATGACACTCAACATGTTTGCTAGAAAGAAAACAGAGGAGTGTGGACTGTGGATGGTTTGTAGAATATTTTCACGGAACAATAACGAATTAAACTCGGAAGTTGGAACTGTACCGGCGTTTACCAACACATCTTCAAGATCCACAAGATATTGTCAACACGGGGGTTTGGGAATCTGAGCCTATGTCATAGTGGGATAAACCTCTGTAAGGAAGTAACATCTGAGATTTTCCTATGCGATTCTTTTACGGATACGATTCGAAGCACTACATGACACGATTCGAATTTACATATCCGCATCCGCGTGACATAAACGCAGCCTCACCTGTTCATATGGAATCACTCCTACTAATATTTACCACAAAGGCACTATATCCAGGCTATATTTGGCGGAGATAGATCGTTATTGTTGGTGCAGAAAAGTTGATAAACAAGTGGAATTACTGATTGTTAAGTATTATTCTTGCCTTAATATCATTCATAAAGTACCAGTAAACATATATTGAGTAGCAGTTGTGCTTAAAGTTGGTTAGATAAAGTATTTTAGAACACTTTAGTCCAGTGAGTAATAATAGGGTAAGTTAGCCTGCGATAAGTTTGTAAACAAGATTTAACAAACCTCATTATGTGGTGGAATATATAGGTAATAAAGTAACAAACATAACACTACTTATACATAAGATAATATATGTGTAAGCCAGACCTGTTAGACATTTTGTTAAAATTAAGCATTTGCGATAACCGGGCGAACTAAGTTTATGTAGCTAGTGTCCCACGTATTCGTTATGCCGCGGTATAACCTAAATAAATAAGACAGTCTAGCGTAAAGTAATTGATTGTATTTAAATTAGGTCACTACCGGTAACGTTACAATTTGTGATAGGATAGATAATCAGCTGTGACTATAACTAAAAACTGCAACCGAAATAAGCAAGGCAATCTTACGTAAAGTGTAAGAGTTGTGCACAGTAAACAGTCTTCTTAAAGACTACATAGACAGTACATACTGTAAACACAGTTGACTAAATTATTTAAAATAACTAATTAGATTATTTTTATTAAATAAATTATGATATAGCTCCTTGAAAGCGGCAAGTCAAGGCAAAGAAATACTAGGTGTGCGACGACTGCCACAGTTGGGTGGATTTTGCCCTATCCGGCTGTCGGAAGTCATGGGCATAGACCAAGGAAGAGGGATTCACCTTCACCTTTCAGTGACTGGGATGTTGGAAGGTGGAATGTCTGGAGAAGGAGGTAGCTACGTTGGTAGATATTGTGAAGGGGGTGGAGATGAGAATCAGCAAGGAGACAGATGGAATGGAGAGAGACGACAGGGAGAGAGTTGGGAATACTGTGAGACTGAAGGAGCAGAATATTGGCAAGAAGACTGAGGAAAGGAGACTGAGAAGAGGGAAGGTGATCGAAGGGGAAGAAATTGGAGGATCGACGGCAGGAAATGAGACAGGCGTGAAGGTGACAGGGGAGAAAGTGACCGCAGAGAAAGAGGTAGGAGGGAAAAGGAGACGGGAGAGGAGAGAAGGAAATGCAATGGGAGGAAAGATGACGAGAACAAAGGAAGTGAGAGGAGTAAATGTGACAGAAGAGAAGTTGGGATGGACAATGACACGACGAAAGGTGACAAGAGAAACAGCGTCAGGAAAGAATGGAACGGACGGGATTGTGACAGGAGAGCAAGACTACAACCAGACAGAAGCAAACCGGAGAAGGAGCCACTCTGAGGCAGTGATTGAGGGGGCATTGAGAAAAGAGAGGGTGTTTATGGGCGACTCTATTCTGAGAAAGAAGGATAAGACACAAAGAGAAGGGGAGGAAGTCGTTGTTTGTTTGCCGGGGCTAGGATAGAACGTGTTACTGCAAGGGTAGAGAAGGTATTGGGGAGTGGCAAGGGATGGTCCATACTAGTACACGTAGGGACACATAATGCTGACTGGGAGTGAACAACTGGGATAGTACAGATGTACAGACAGTTAGTGAGGAAGTTAAAGAAGACATGAGTCGAACAGATTATTCTCTCAGGAATTTTGCCAGTAATGGGAGTAAGGGGCCAACATATAGAAACTGCAAGAGGATGACGATCAACGCACTAGTTGAGCAGATGTGTAAAGAAGAGGGGGTGGGATTCGTAGATTTATGGAGATACTTTGTGGGGAGGGAAGATATGTACATGAGAGATGGCCTCCATCTAAGTGGAAAGGGGGCAGCAGTTTTACCAATTTAACTTGCTGCAATATGTTTACAGTGGGACAGGCTGCATCTGTTTAAACTAGATTCGCGGGGGGGGGATTCACAGAGAAGCCTGAAACTGGAGACATAAATAAAACAGCATAAATAAATCAGCAGAGAACAGCCTGAAAAACTGTTTTAAATCAGGATATAAATGCGTTTGTTTCAATTTAAAGAGCTAGTAAACAAAAGAAGTCAACTAAACATTATGGTAGAAGATATTGACCCTCACATAATAGGTATAACCGAATCGTGGGCCACAACCAAGATATCAGATGCCGGATTGGAACTAACAGGCTACGTATTGTTCAGGAAATATAGAATATGAAGAATAGTAGGTGGAGTTATTTTATATGTTAAAGAATCTATTCAGGCTGATGAAATAAGATTAGAAAGATTGCGAAGAAGGTGTTACGTTAACGATAGGGGGTAGTTTATCGAAGTCCAAACATAAGTGTAGAAGAGAATGAAAAAGTATAAAACGCTCTGAGGGAAGTTAACAAACGGGACTGTATTATTATGGGAGATTTTAAACATGGTCATATACAATGGAAATCTATGCAAAGTACGGGAAGTGAGGACCACAAGTTTGTACAAGACAGTTTCATTTCTGAACATATGCTAGAGCCAACCAGGGGTGAGAATGTGTTAGACATAGTTTTGTCCTCACATAATGAATTAGTTGAAAATGTCAAATTATGTGAGCCACTGGGAAGTAGTGATCACAACCATAATTTTACCATCAAAGTAAAATCAGAAAGAAATAATAAAAGCAGTTCAGGAGAAATTTCACAAAGGAAGATATAAGGAAATGAGGAAATATTTAGCAAAGATAGACTGAAACAACACTAAAGAATAAATCAGCAACAGATGCTGGAATATCTTAAAGTGTGAAATAGAGTCGATAACTTTTTTCCATGAAAAAACAAGGGAAACGGGAAGAAATACTTATCGAAAGAAGCCATTAGAAAAATTAAGTACAAACAAACGATGTGGAAGTCATATAGACGTACTGGAAATGACGAAGACTACAACATTTATAAAGAAGCACTAAACCAAGCTACAGCTGAAATTATAAATTCAAAGAGAAATTAGCTTGTAATAACAAGACAACAAGAGTGTTATGCATATGTTAGGAGCAAATAGAAAGTTCACGATAAGGTCGGTCCTCTAGAAGATAGTGCTGGAAATATAATATCAGAGGGATTCTTAATGGCAGAAGACCTGAATGAGTATTTTAGTTCAGTGTTTACCAGGGAAGATATTAGTTCACTGCCAGTACCAGAGGCTAAGTTCAAGGGGGCAGAAACATACTATTTAGGACAGTTAATTGTAACCCCGGAAATGGTAGCTAAGAAAATTAGGGCTATGAGGAATAATAAATCAACTGGAGTAGATGGGATTCCGCCCTAACTACTATTGGAAATTGTAGAACAAATTAACATACCACTTGCAACAGTGTTCAACTTGTCATTAGAAGAGGGAGTGGTTCCTTTAGAATGGAAAGAAGCAAACATTATACCGTTATTTAAAAAAGGTTCCAGAAACAAATCAGATAATTACAGACCAGTGAGTTTAATGTCAGTGATTAACAAATTATTAGAAATAATAATTAAAGATCACACGGTGGATTTTCTTATTAAACATAACATCTCAACATGGGTTTCTAAAAGCGAGGACATGCTTAACAAATATGTTATGTTTTTTGGAAGATATAACTAAGTGGGTAGACGAGGGATCACCAGTAGATATAATCTACTTAGATTTTCAGAAAGCTTTCGACAAAGTGCTACATCAAAGATTATTGCTTAAACTAAAGGTACATGGAATAGAAAATTGTTTAATTAACTGGATAGAAAAATGGCTACTTGACAAAGACAACGGGTAGTAGTTGATTGGGAGGCTTCAAACTGGAAATCTGTTTTGAGTGGGGTACCACAGGGATCAGTACTGGGACCTGTATTATTCTTAGTTTATATCAACGATTTGGATGGTGATATAACAAGCAAGGTGTTAAAATTTGTGGATGATACAAAATTGTTTATTAGAATTAAACGTGACGAAAATAGACAGCATTGATCAGATGATCTTGACAGGTTGATAAAATGGTCTTAAAAATGGCAAATGTTGTTCAATTTTGGGAAATGTAAATGCCTCCACACAGGACATAGGAACGAAGATGTACAATATAGGTTCTGTAGTAAGTACTACTGTAAAAGAAAAGGACTTAGGGTTAACCATTAGTGCTGATATGAAGGTTTCAGAGCAGTGCGGTATTACCGCTTCAAAGGGAAATCAAATCATTGGAGTAATTAGGCGGAACATAACGTATAAGGAAAAAGAGCTAATAATACCGCTGTACGAAACAATAGTTAGGCCTCATTTAGAATATTGTATTCAAGCGTGGAGGCCATATCGCAGGAAGGACATAGATATGCTAGAAAGAATACAGAGGAGAGCAACTAAAATGATACCAAAACTGAAGGATCTTAGTTACGAAATACGCCTATAAATTTGGTTTAACAACACTAGAGACCAGGAGATTGAGAGGGGATCAGATAGAAGTGTTTAAAATATTTAATGTTTATGGAAATATTGATAGAAATATTGTTTTCTCAGTTAAGAAAGATAGAAGGACCAGAGGAGATGAATTTACATTAGTAAAGGAACAGTGTAAATTAGATATAAGAAAGTTATTATTCTCACAAAGGACTGTAAATGAATGGAACATATTATCTACTGACTGTGTTGGTGCTAATAGTGTGAATATGTTTAAAAATTAAATCGACACATACCGTAAAAGGGTGCGATACACGTAGATAAAAAATATTGGACTCTCAATAAGTCAAAAGGCTTCCTTGTCCACCTGCCATCTAGAGTTAATTTTCTGGATGGCAATCTTGTTAAATCTTGTTAAATCCATATGTGCGCATCACGGATCCGCATGGAATCCTAGCTTTAGTTACAACAACGATGACTGGAGACCCGTTGCAATGTAGTATTCCCGCACAATAGGTAACTGTAATTACCATTTCAGCTGTCAAACATGTTGGTGGAGTTGATTTGGTTTCCTGCGGAACTGGTCTGGTGGTGTCATTGCCTTACCATGCTCCCCACAATCCAAGTTTCGTCATCCACCATCTTTCACAAACCCAGTAATCCACGTAGTGTGAAGTGCAATCAACGACCGGTAAACGTTGAACTGTTCCTTGTTGTGCTCATTGTAGTAAATACTGTGAGAGGATTTGATAACAACAGCTCCACTCTTAAAACCGGTTGATCTGTAGCACAGACGACAGTCATTATTTTACATTTATGTAGAAAAAAAACAATTATATTTATCTGGGATACTACGTTGCTGTACAAGAAATTAATAAACACGAAATATATGAGTTAATGTTTGTTTACAGACATCGACGAATGTTTGAGTGATCCGTGTAAGAATGGAGCTACGTGCAATGACGAAGTCAACGCCTACAACTGCACGTGTGTGTGTGGTTACCAAGGCGACAATTGCGACACAGGTATCTGTATATACAAAAATATATAAAAGCGAGCGAAAGTGCACAACTCAAAACACACTCCAAAACATTCAATTCAAAGGTCGGCAGCACCATCACGGGTTGTCCGACCTGACGGTCTTCGTAATCTTTGAAGGCATGCGCTTTCATTTATTGTAGCATCCATCTAAATTTGCCGGTAGCCATTTATAGAACACCACTTCTTGATTTAATATTATAATTTCACGCACTTTTTAACGGCGACGAAACAGACTATTATTATTTTCACAGACATTGACGAATGTTTGAGACGTCCATGCAAGAATGGAGCTACGTGTAACAATACTGTTGGCTCCTACAACTGCACGTGCGTGGACGGTTACACCGGCTACAATTGCGAGACTGGTAAGTTTGAAAAGCAGTATGACCGATATATAAAATGTGCATTCTTGAGCCAATCGAAATTATGTAACATGAAAAACACAACATGTCCATGGAAACGTGGTTCTAATACTCGCAAAACAAAGATCGGTATTCCCATCAAGCATTGAGCAATGTATAAATCGTAAGACCTCTTCGTCAAACACACCGTTTCTAAGTCTGACAAAGATTCGACCGGGCTACGGTCTTAATCCCTGGTCTAGTGGAATGAACAAAATCAACATTTCAATGATATATTTATATAAAATATCACACAACACTTTTCAGAGACATTTCCCCGAAGGTAGAAGATCATGTTAATGGTAAACATTTTAGGTTAATAATTGAACTGGACATTGTCTATACAAGTTGTTGGTTCTTTGTTTCTGAACAAACATTAATACGTAAACGAGTCAATTTGTTTTATGGGAAATGAAAAAATCGACAAATAAACACTAACTTTCCTGTTTTTATATGAATATCTTCGTGGCAACTTCGTTTTCACATGTGTAAACAAATCTCATAACCCCAAAACGTTCTCGCCTGGTCCCTATAGTCCTGGTCTGGTCCATGAGCAGCTATGTAAAGGCATTAGGGCAAGATTCAATATATACAACATTAATAACGAAGCTTGAAAATCGCAATTGGATTAATATTTTGGCAATATTTTAGTTAACTTACCTAAATTATTAGCCGAATGCGCCGGGTAGGTGCTCCCCTGAGTTCTAGCGTAGGTTTAGGACTTCGGTTGAGTAAAGTGAACCAAGTTTGATTTGGTTCCCTGTGGAATGTATGTCAGCTTTATGTCAGTGCCTTACCATGCTCCCCACACTCGTCTTCCACAATATTTCACTGCTCCCGTAATTCTCTTAAGTGTAAATTGCTGTGACCGACCGGCGATATTGGAATTGTTCTTCGTTGTGTTCATTGTATTACACTTTGTAGGAAACTTTGATAGCAACAGTTCTTTTTAAAAACAACGGTTAACCATGATTGCACAAATGGTTATCATGAATCGTGTTTTCAAAAACAATCCAATTACACGTAACTGAGACACTGCGTTGATGCCCAGTAACTAAATATACACAGGTATTGAGGTACTGTTTGTTCACAGACATCAACGAATGTTTGACTAATCCGTGTAAGAATGGAGCTACGTGCAATGACGAAGTCAACGCCTACAACTGCACGTGCGCGGATGGTTATCAAGGCGACAATTGCGACACAGGTATATATTACCTACCATACGTTAGACCGGTAGATACGTACGGAATATGTTAGCCGGTGGCACAGTTATATATATATATATATGAAAAAAAAATACATTACGCTATTCAACCATGTCTCTCACTGTGTTGAGCTTAGAGCGGTTTCGGCGATATTGCCTTCGAAATCGCATTGCTCTGCCTTGCAAAGTAATGCCATTATATATATATATATATGTATATACATTTTATATATATATATATATATACATATATATATATATACATATATATATATATAGCCAACTGTATTGTTACATGTAGCTCCATTCTTGCATGGATGTCCCAAACATTCGTATATATATATATATATATACGAATGTTTGGGACATCCATGGAGCTACATGTAACAATACAGTTGGCTCTAACAACTGCAAATGCGTGGGTAGCTACGCCGGCTACAACTATATATAATTGTCACGGTGAACACAATAAAATGCAGCGTCTTAGCAGTTGATTTGGATTACCCGTGTATACGTAGTGACTGCATTCACTTAATAAAATATAGTGGACACATTGCTACGTTTCAGCAGATTGTCTTTTGGATATAATTTACGGACCATCAGGACTCACAGCAGAGATAATCAAGGCACTGGGAGAAGCAGGAGAAGAATACATATGGAGACTCCTGTTGATGATCTGTGACGAAGAAAATATCCCCGACTATTGAAAAAGAAGCCTGCTGATCCCTGTATTCAGACAGAAGGACGATGTGCTAGTGTATAAGAACTGTCGCGGAAAAAACTAATGGAGCACATCTGAAGATCTTAGGGAAGATCATCAACAAGATAGACAAGAGGCGGAGGGAAATAGTGGAAGTAGACCACTTTCAGTTAGAATTTAGACCAGGAAGAGGAACAACCGACGCCATTTTCGTGCTGAGACAGATCCAGGATAAGACCCTAATGGGACAGAAGAAGCGGTACAATTCGTAGACCTTGAGAAAGCATACGATGCAGTACCAAGAGAACTGGTATGTTGGTGACAGATCGGAGTACCGGAGAAGTTGGTGCGGATTATACGGTGCATGTGCAAAGGTTTAAACACTGTAGTAGTATTGCACCAAGGCTCAGCGCAAAGTCCACTACTGTTTATCATCGTAGTAGATGTGATCAGCGAGACTTGCAGAACCGGATTGCCAATGAAGACCTTGTATGCATTTGATCAGTCCCACACTGCGGAGTCCGCGAATAAACTAGAAGAGAAGGTGCAGAAGTGGCAGGGATCCCTAGAGAAGAAAGGGCTCAAAGTCAACACAAGAACAACGGAAGTTCTAGTCAGTTCGAGAGGAGCGACAAAATGCAGACTCAATATATATTGGAGAGGAGCGACAAAAAGCAGACTCACAAGATTTAACAAGATTGCCATCCAGAAAATTACTCTGGATGGCAGGTGGACAAGGAAGCCTTTTGGCTTATCGAGAGTCCAATACTTTTTATCTACATGTATCCCGCCTTTTTAAGGTGTGTGTCGATTTTATTTTTAAACATATTCACGCTACAAGCACCAACACAATCAGGAGATAATCTGTTCCATTCATTTACAGTCCTTTGTGAGAATGAGAACTTTCTTATATCTAATCTACACTGCTCCTTTACTAATGTACCTTCATGTCCTCTGGTCCTTCTATTTTTCTTAACTGAGAAAAAAATGTTTCTATCAATATTTTCATAACCATTCAATATTTTAAACACTTCTATGTGATCTCCTCTCAATCTCCTGGTCTCTAATGTTGTTAAACCACATTCTTTTAGGCGTATTTCGTAACTAAGATCCCTCAGATTTGGTATCATTTTAGTCGCTCTCCTCTGTACTCTTTCTAGCATATCTATGTCCTTCTTGCGATATGGCCTCCATGCTTGTATACAATATTCTAAATGAGGCCTCACTATTGTTTTGTACAGCGGTACTATTAATTCTTTTTTCTTATACGCTATATTTCGCCTAATTAATCCAAGGATTTGATTTCCCTTTGACGCTGCAATTCCGCACTGCTCTGAAACCTTCATATCAGCACTAATGGTTAACCCCAAGTCCTTTTCTTTTACAGTAGTACTTAGAACAGTACCCCCCATTTTATATTTTACCTCTTCATTCCCATGACCTGTGTGGAGGCATTTACATTTCCCAAAATTGAACAGCATTTGCCACTTTTCAGACCATTTGATCAACCTATCAAGATCATCTTGTAAATGCTGTCTGTCTCCATCACTTTTAATCCTTCTAAACACTTTTGTATCATCCGCAAATTTTAACACCTTGCTTGTTATATCATCGTCCAAATCGTTGATATATATTAAGAATAATATAGGTCCTAGTACTGATCCCTGTGGTACCCCACTCAATACCGATTTCCAGTTTGAAGCCTCCCCATCAACTACTACACGTTGTCTTCTGTCATTCAGCCATTTTTCTATCCAGTTTATTATACCATTTCCTATGCCATGGGCCTTTAGCTTAAGGAGTAATCTTTGATGTGGTACTTTGTCGAAAGCTTTTTGAAAATCTAAATAGATGATATCTACTGGTGATCCCTCATCTACCCACCTAGTGATGTCTTCCAAAAAACATAACATATTTGTTAAGCATGACCTCGCTTTTAAAAACCCATGTTGAGATGGGTTTATCAAGTTATGTTTAACAAGAAAATCCACCATGTGATCTTTAATTAGTCTTTCTAATAATTTGCAAATCACTGATGTTAAACTCACTGGTCTATAGTTCTCCGACTTGTTTCTCGAACCTTTTTTAAATAACGGTATAATGTTTGCCTCTTTCCATTCTAAAGGAACCACTCCCTCTTCTAATGACAAATTGAAAACTGTTGCAAGCGGTACGCTAATTTGTTCTACAATTTCCAATAGTAGTTTGGGCGGAATCCCGTCCACTCCAGGTGATTTATTATCCTTCATAGCCCTTATTTTCTTAGCTACCATTTCCGAGGTTACAACTAACTGTCCTAAATAGTCTGAATCTGCCCCCTTGAACTTAGCCTCTGGTACTGGCAGTGAACTAATATCTTCCCTGGTAAACACTGAACTAAAATACTCATTCAGGTCTTCTGCCATTAAGAATCCCTCTGATATTGTATTTCCAGCACTATCTTCTAGAGGACCGACCTTATCCTGAACTTTCTGTTTGCTTCGAATATACGCATAAAAACTCTTACTGTCATGTTTTATATTACTAGCTAATTTTTTTTCATAGCTTCTCTTTGAATTTCTAATTTCAGCTGTAGCTTGATTAAGTGCTTCTTTATAAATGTTGTAGTCTTCATCATTTCCAGTACATCTATATGACTTCCACATCATTTGTTTATACTTAATTTTTCTAATGGCTTCTTTCGATAAGTGTTTCTTTTTAGACCGTTTCCCTTGTTTTTTGAAAGGTACAAATTTATCGACTATGCACTTAATTTCACTATTTAAGATATTCCAGCATTCGGTTGCTGTCTTATTCTTCAGTGTGTTATTCCAGTCTATCTTTGCTAAATATTTCCTCATGTCCTTATACCTTCCTTTGTGGAAATTTCTCCTATAGTGCTTTTTACTATTCCTTTCTGATTTTACTTTGATGGTAAAATGTGTCTGGTTGTGATCACTACTCCCCAGTGGCTCACATATCTTGACATTGTCAACTAATTCTTTCTGTGAGGACAGAACTAAGTCTAACACATTCTCTCCCCTGGTTGGTTCTAGCACATGTTGAGAAAGGAAACTATCTTGTACTAAAACTAAAAACTTGTGGTCCTCACTCCCCATACTCTGTAGAGATTTCCATTGTATATGCCCATGGTTAAAGTCCCCCATAATAATACAGTTCCGTTTGCTTACTTCCCTTATAGCGTTTTGTATTTTTTGACTCAATATATATTGTGGATATCCATGGAGAGAAGTAAAACAAAGTCTCCGAATTCAGGTACTTCGGATCTGCGATACACCAGGACAGACGCTGTAAAATGGCTGTCAAGGTAAGAGTCAAGGCATTCTGATAGAAGTAGAGGGAAACAAGTGGAGTCATTTGTGACCGCAAGTAACCACACAAACTAAAGATCAAGAACTACATCACGGTGATTCGGCCAGCCCTTGTGTACGGAGCGGAGACATGGGTCCTGAAGAGAAAAGAAAAGCTCCTCCTCATGTGAACTGAGCTGATGATGATCAGATGGGCGATGAACATCACGCTCAGGGAAGAGAAAACAAATGAGGAAGTGCGACAGCTGGCGGGAATTGAGGGCATAGAAGAAAAGTTAAGAGATGCCCGGCTTCGTTGGATTGGCCACGTCCAGAGAAGAGAGGAAAAGCGTTACTGAGAATAACAGCAGACACGCCAGTCCCCGGGAAAAGAAAAAGAGGGAGACAAGCAAAAATATAGAAAAACTGTGAAGACGGACATATAGAGTTGAGGGGGCTGAAAGAAGAAGACGTGCAAGACCCGAAAAAGTGGCGACGACTGTTACACTCCAGGCCAACTCCGTGAGGGATAATGGCGACGGAAGAAGAAAAAGAGGGAATACACACACACTGTTTCAAGCAACATTGTCAAATTTATACAATTTCACTATGTCATCAGCATATATTGTCATATAAATGTTGCTCACTTCCGTCGTAATAGCAAGGCAACAATATTATTCATATAGTTTGCGGTATACAACAATGTGAATAACTAATGCATTAATTTTAATGTCAATATTTTGGTGACCTACTCCGATACCTCTAATTTGGTTAGGTGCCCACAACGAATATGTATATAAAGGAGCACATTCGGTTTTTACATTTATATAAAAATCAATTATTTGTACTTGAGATACTATTTTGCAGTCCCGTGAATGAATATACACACGGTTGATTAGTTATTGTTTGTTCACAGATATCGGCGAATGTTTGAGTGATCCGTGTCAGAATGGAGCTAAGTGCAATGACGAAGTCAACGCCTACAAATGCACGTGCATGAGTGGTTACCAAGGCGACAATTGCGACGCAGATATATGTGAATATTCAAACATAGATAAGTGAGCAAATATGTACATCTCAAAACACGTCCAAAACATTCAATTCAACGATCGCAAGCACCCTCATGGCTGGTCCGATCCCGACGATCTGGGTATCATTTGAAAGCACGCAGTTTCTGATATTCAAGCAGACGTCTAGATTTCCCGGTAAACATTAATAGAACACTTGTAAATGGAAATTCAATCCTGTCATTTTCGGTGTTCTGTATGTTTCCGAACGATGTTGGCTTTGGGTATTCAGTACACTAATCTTCCAATTGCTGCGCTGCCTTCTCATTTGCAAAAGATTCAGACAGGCTCACTTAATTAGTTCTTGATTTAGTGTTATAAGTTGCACCCACTTTTAAACGGCGGCGAAACTGACGTGCTTTGACGGCAGCGAAAACCGATCTTCTCGGTATTGGCTTGAAGTCACAATAATGTACACCAACCGGCGGGGACTAAGATTCAAAATTAGTTGCGTTGTTATGTGTGATTGTGACGTCATGCCGACAACCATAATGTCAGTTTCACTGCCGTTTAAAAGTTGGTGGAGCTTATAGCATGAAATCAAAAAGTTGCGTCTCAATCGGTAGATGGATGAAAGTGTGGACGAACTATTATCGTTCGCCAGTGTCTTGGACACCGGAAAAGGCAAGGTAGTAGGTTCGTTTATTGGTTATTGTGAAATAATTGAAAGGCTATGTTGAAATAGCAGATCGTTAAATTATTTTTTGTGACGTATTTTTAGATGTACATTTTTCGCTCGCTTATCTATTCTTGGCATGTCAAGCGGTTGACCGACACTAAAGTATAGAACAGGCTTGCCTATAGCATAATTGTTTGAGGGATTCCTTAATTGGCAGGCATGTGTGTACCATGGCCGCCAAGGTGTTGAACCTAAAGTGGTTTCGGTGATATTACATATTTCCCACATCCCACATCCAGTGCCTCAGCTTCGAATAAGGCGTGAGTTCCGGTTGATACCCCGAGTTTAGCCGGTCGCACGGAAACGGCCAGACTAGTGTTAATGCACTCTTGTAACAACATTTTGTGAAAACACAGTTGCATCCCACAGGGATTTCAATCGGATAGTTAAATAAATGTCGCTTACATCTTCTTCGGAATTGGAAGTCGACTATATATAACTAATACATTTTGCTACTGTCCAACAAAGGGATTACATACAAATGATGCTTTAACAGACATCGACGAATGTCTGCGATATCCATGCAAGAATGGAGCTACGTGTAACAATACAGTTGGCTCCTACAATTGCACGTGCGTGGACGGTTACACCGGCTACAATTGCGAGACTGGTAAGTTTGAAAGTCATTATGACATCCTCCGAAATTGATCGAAATGCCCATAGTTGGGCCAATCTAAATTATGTTAGACGAAGCACATACGTTTAGTAGTCGTGATTGGAAAACATGTTGTCCATGTAGCGTAGTTTTATAACTAGCAAAACAAGCATGCGTACCGTAGAGGTAACTATGGTGTCAATATTGTATATTCAATTGGTAGTAAGGGCAGGGCTGTAGTTGATCCGATTACACCCGGTTCCGGAAAAGAGTAGGATGGACTCTTACAGGTTGTGGTTACACAAAAATAGCAGTTTTTTATGACCGCTCTTCATCTTCGCATTTGTCGTAATCGTGATTTTCTTTGAGTAAGGTAATGTACTGGCCTCCGTCTGTGCTGTTTGTGGTAGTGTTTATGACAAGTGTGGCTTGTTCCACTTCTAATACCTCCGCGTGTATAAGAGATATGTGACTGTCTCTTGTCCCATCAAACATTGAGCAATGTCTAAATCCTAAGGTTGCTTCGTCAAACACGTGATATATAAATCTGAAAATGATTTGACCGGGCCCTCCAACAATTGAACAATTTACATTAATATTCCTGTTTTTACTTGAACCTGTACATGGTAACTTCGCTTTCACATGTGTAAACAAATTTATCATCTGCTACATTACCACAAAATGTTCTCGCCTTTTCAAAATTGTCCTGCTCTGGTGCATGTGCAACTATGTAAAGGTATTAGTGCAGGCTATATATAATATGTGGTATAACATATCGTATGCGGAATGGGGCATACATGTGTGGAGCAAGTTTCCTATCCGATTCCGGTGCGGATACGCGTCGAGGCGTTAAATGGAACTAATCCTTTTTCCACATCAGCATTGGCATCTGCAAGACAACGACGGATCTATAGTTGTACATATGGATTCACTGCTAATTATATACCTTCCATCAGGCAATGTAGCTATATTGTTTTCGAGCAACACAACCGGGTGCATTTTCCTTATGTATGGAATCAGAGATATAGTTGCGACAAATATGACTGCAAACCCGTTGCAAAGCTGTATTCCCTGACAACGTGTGTCTGCCACTCCCCTTTCAGCTGTCCAAAGTGTTGGTGGTCTTGATTTTGGTTCCCTGCGGAACAGAGCTTTATGTCAGTGACTTACCACGCTTCCCACACTCCCCATTTAATCTTCCGCAATCTTTCACTCCTCCCGTAATCCACTTAAATGTTAAGTGCTGTCAACTACCGGCGATAGTTGAATTGTTCTTCGTTGTGCACATTGTATTACATATTATAGGAAACTTTGATATCAACAGCTCTTCTTAAAAACAACGGTTAACCATGATTGCACATATGGTTATAATGTATCATGTCTACAAAAACAATCCAATTACACGTAACTGAGACACTGCGTTGCTGCCCAATAAATCAATATACACACGCATGATGAGGTACTCTTTGTACACAGACGTAAACGAATGTTTGAGTGATCCGTGCACGAATGGAGCTACGTGCATTGACGAAGTCAACGCCTACAACTGCACGTGCGCGGATGGTTTTCAAGGAGACAATTGCGACACAGGTATTTGTGAATATCCAAACACAAATAAGCGAGCGAAAAATGCCAAACTCAAAACACGACCAAAACATTCAATTCAACGGTCGCATCAACCCACACGGCTTGTCCGATCTCGACGATCTTCGTATTAGGTGAAAGAATGCACTTTCTGTACTCAGTACCCTGATCTTCCGATTGCAGCACTGCCTTCTCATTTGCATAAGATTCAGACATGCACACTTTATCAGTTTTTGATTTCATGTTATAAGCTCTACCCACTTGTAGGCGCCGGTAAAACGAACGGAGTCCTGGTGTCAGCTTTATTAAACTCGACGGAACCTTGTTTTAATATAATTTATTAAGTAGTTTTCTCATTGCATTCTAAAACTTTGTACCTGCTAATTTCAAATATGTCATATTCAAGCAAGGTCATCAGCAATGTCCAACGTACGAAGTGTAAATGACTTTATAAGCAACACAGTTGTGCTGACTGAGCTGTACACAAATACGAGCTATAATAGACATGCCAGCGCATACAAGTCCTCTGTGACATGTAAGAACAAATAAGTCGTTGCTATAATAATGATGATGACATATGAACAGAGGATAATCAGCATAAAGCCAACACATACAAAAGTTATGCACAATACTAGCGGTGCACGAGTGACGAAGAACACAGGAATCTGGCTATTTCTTGCCACAATAATATAAACAGACACATTTGTTTTTTTATTTTTGAGAATATTGAACAGAATTAATATTTTTCAAAATGTTGAAAAACAAACACCAGTTGGGACGTGCCATAAGGGTGATAGAATCCGTTGAATTGAGTGTTTTGAGACATGTACACAGTTGTACATTTTCGCACGCTTGTCTCTTCTTGGTATGTCATACGACCTGCCATGCGGTTGACAGACATTAGTATATGGAACACGTGTGTCTATAGCATGATCGTACGAAGGCAGTGCTTATTTAGCAGGCATGAGTATAATATGGCTGCATCATGTTGAACTCAAAGTCGTTTAGGTGGTAATACATATATCCCACATTGAATTCAACACAATTCAGTGCCTCACTGCCAGTTGATGCTGCGTTCTCACAATTTGTTTCGGCAAATCGCTATGCTTAGTGGCGTAGGTAAGCAACTTACCGAAACGTTTGATTACGTGACTGTTCATCCAGAAAACGGTAAGCGGTATACATTTAAATCGACTAAAGCACGAACAGTTTTGAAGTTTTAACCCATATAAGTGTTAAGTGCTATCAACGACTGGTAATAGTTCAAATGCTGCACAAATGGATATCATGTATTATGTTTATACAAAAATACAATTACACATAACTACCGAGTCACTGCGTTGCTGTCCAATAAATACATATGCACACGGATGATGAGTTACTGTTTGTTCACAGACATCAACGAATGTTTGAGTGATCCGTGTAAGAATGGAGCAACGTGCAATGACGAAGTCAACGCCTACAACTGCACATGCGCGGATGGTTATCAAGGCGACAATTGCGACACAGGTATATGTGAATATTCACACACAGATAAGCGAGCAAAATATACAACTTAAAACACGACCAAAATATTGCGACACAGGTATATGTGTATACAATACGACCTGCAATGCATTAGACCGATAGTTACGCACGGAATAGGTTAACCGGTGTCACAACTACACACAACCACGCACACACACACACGCGCACACACACACACACATACACACACACACACACACACACACACACACACACACACACACACACACACACACACACACACACACACACACACACACACACACACACACACACACACACACACACACACACATACACATATAATTGTCACGGTGGATACGATAAAATGAAGCGTCCTAGCCGTATATTACCATGTGTATGCAGTGACCGCATTCATTTAATATAACATATTGCTACTTTTCAGAAGATTGTCTTTTGGATATAATTTACGGTGGAATGATTGAATACAAATAAATGCTTCAGGCAGCACTGTCAAATTTATACTATTTTACTATGTCATCAAAATATATTGCCATATAAATGTTGCTCGTCTCCGTCGTAATAGCGAGGCAACAATACTATTCAAATAGTTTGTGGTGTCCAAAAAATGATACAATGAATGCATTATTTTTAATGTCAATATATTTATGACCTACCCCGATACCTATTTTTTATCTAGGTGCCCAGAACGAATATATATGTAAAGGAGCACACTCGTTTAATAAGCTTTAGCGGGAACTATCAACTCCTCTCATAGAGCTTATGAGGGACCTAAATGTAAACCATCTAACTTCAAACCGTGTGGATATTAAATCGGTTGGCACAAACGATTGTTTTTTTACATTTCTATAAAAATCAGTTATATGTATTTGAGATACTACATAAATTAATATACACACCGATGATGAGTTAATGTTTGTTCACAGACATCAACGAATGTTTGAGTGATCCGTGTGAGAATGGAGCAACGTGCAATGACGAAATCAACGCCTACAATTGTACTTGTGCCAATGGTTATCAAGGCGACAATTGCGACACAGGTATTCGTGAATATTCAAACATAGATAAGCGAGCAAATTGTACAACTTAAAACATATCTAAAACATCGAATTGAACGGTCTCGACGATCTTTGAACACGGACAGTTTCTGATATTCTAGCAGCCGTCTAGATTTCCCGGTAACCATTAATAGAACACTTGTAAATGGAAATTCAATCGTGTCACTTTCGGTGTTCTGTATGGTTCCGAACGATGTTGGCGGCGGATACTCAGTACATTAATCTTCCGATTGCAGCGCTGCCTTCTCATTTGCCTAAGATTCAGACACGCGCACTTCATTAATTCGAATTAATGTTATAAGTTGCACCCATGTTTAAACGGCGTCGAAATTGACGTACTTTGATGGCAGCAAAACCGTTATTCTCGATGTTGGCGTGAAGTGACAATAATATGTGCCAACCGGTGGAGACTAAGGATACACATTAGTTGCGTTGGTTGGTTGATATACGTGATCATGACGTCACGCCGACTATCATAATGTCAGTTTCACCGCCGTTTAAAAGTAGGTGGAGCTCATAGCGTGAAATCAGAAAGTGGCATCTCGGTAGATGGGTGAAGTATGTCGACGACCCTTCGTCGTTCGCCAGTGTCTAGGACACCGGAAACAGCACGGTAATAGGTTCGTTTATAGGTAATATCGGGAAATCGTTGATAGGCAAAGTTAAAATAGCAGATCGTTCGAATCGGACGAGCCATAAGGGTGCAGGCAACAGTTGAGTTGAGTTTTTTGGACGTATTTTGAGATGTACATTTTTAGCTCGCTTCTCTATTCTTGGCATGTCATACTACCGCAAACGCGGTTGTCCAACATTATATTATAGAACAGGTTTGCCGATAGCATAATTGTATGAGGGGATTCCTTACTTGGCAAACATAAGTCAATCAACCATGACCGCCATGGTGTTGAACCTAAAGTTGTTTCGGGGTTATTGCATATCTCCCATATTGGATTCGATACCATCCAGTGCCTCAGCTGCGAATTAGGCGTGAGTTCCGATTAATACCCCGAATATAGTCGGTCGCACGGAAAAGGCCAGATTAGTGCTAATGCACTCCTGTAACAATATATTGTGAAAATATGTTACATCCCAGAGGGATCCCAATCGCATAGTTATACAAATGTTGCTTCATCTTTCTCTAAATTGCACAATAAACTAAATATCATTAATACATTTTGTTACTGCCCAACAAAGTGAATACATACAAATGATGCTTTATTATTTTCACAGATATTGATGAATGTTTGAGACTCCCATGCCAGAACGCAGCAACGTGTAACAATACAGTTGGTTCCTATAAGTGCACGTGCGTGGACGGCTACACCGGCTACAATTGCGAGACTGGTAAGTTTGAAAGACATTATGACCTACAACGCGACTGACCGATATTTAAATCGGCATAGGTGAACTAATCGAACTTATGTTAGAAGAAACTCACACGTTCAGTAGTCGTAATTGGGAAACATGTTGTCCATGTAGCGTGTTTTTAACTCGCAAAACAAGCGTGCTTGTAAGGTAACTATGGTGTTGATATTGCGTATTCAGTTGGTAGCAAAGTCAGGGAAGTAGTTGACCCGATCATATTTTGTTCCACATAATACTAAGATGGACTCTTATATCCAGTTGTTTCGAAGAAATGACAGATTTTTGTTATCACCGTTCTTCATCGGCACCTTTGACGTATTCATGATTATCGTTATGTAATGCATTGTACTGGTGTCCGTGTATACTGCTTATGGTATTGTTCGTGACAAGTGTGGCTTGTTCCACTTCACATACCGCCGCGTGTGTAAGACATCTGTCACCATATGTTGTCATGCTAAGCGTTGAGCAATGTCTATATGTTTCGGCTGCTCCGTCATCACATCCATAACCTGACAATTAATCCGTCGTATTCCCGGTCTTGATTCATCGTCTTTTTTAAACAAACATTTATACGTAAACGAGTCATTTGTTTTATGGTAAACACTTAACTTACAAAGCTAACTCCATATTGAAAAGGAGGAATATCGACAAATTTAACTAATATTCCAGTTTTTATATGAATGTCTCCGTGGCAACTTCGTTTTCAAATGGGTAAACAAATATATAATTTGCTACATAACAAATATTCTCGCGTGGTCAGTATGGCCCTGGTCTGGTCCATATGCAACTACGTAAAGGCAGTAGGGCAGGATTCAATACATACAATACGTGGAATGACATATTGTGTGCGGAATATGACATACTTCTGTAGTGACTTTACGTCTGCGAGATTCCCATCCGATTCCGGTGCAGATATCAGTCGAGGGGCTACATGGAAAATATCCATTTACCACGTCTGCATCGTCATCCGCAAGACAACAACGGATCTGTATTTGTACATATGGAATCACTCCTATTAAACATTCTTCCACCAGGTATTATAGCCTTATAGTTGTCGCATAACGGTACCACATGCCCTTCGTACGTGTATGGAATCACAGATTTAGTTACGACTACTTGAACTGCCGTCCCGTTGCAAGGTTCTATTCTTGACCAAAGCAAATGTCTGTGATTAATCTTTTAACTATCCAACATGTTGTTGGGGTTGATTTGGTTCCCCGAGGAACTGTTCTTGATTTAATTGCCTTAACAAGCTCCACACATTCCACTTTTCGTAGTCCGCCATCCTTCAGAATTCCCTTAATCTACTTAAGTGTTAAGTGCAACGACCGGTAACAATTGAACTGTTCTTCGTTGTGTTCATTGTATTACATATTGTGGTAGTCTTTGGTGACAGCAGCTCTACTTTTAAAAACGGTTCCGTATGGTAGCACAAATGGTTGTCATACATTAGATCAAATAAAATCCAATTACACGTAATTGAGACACTGCGTTACTGCTCAATTAATCCATATGCACACAGATGACGAGTTACTGTTTGTTTACAGACATCAACGAATGTTTGAGTGATCCATGTGTGAATGGAGCTACGTGCAATGACGAAGTCAACGCCTACAACTGCACGTGCGCGGATGGTTATCAAGACGACAATTGCGACATAGGTATGTGTGTATACCATACGACCTACCATGTTTTAGACCGATATTTACGAACGGAATAGGTTAGCCGGTTTCACAATTGTGTGAAGACATAATATTACGCTAGTCAAGCGTGCCACTCACGTTGTAGAACCTAGAGCGGTTTTGGTGGTCCGCCAAATACAATACAATACCACCATATGTTGCACAGCTGTTTCACAGCTGGACAACGCATTATATTTCAACGGTCAAATAATTGTTGTTTATTATGTCTTCATTATATCAAGGACGTCGGAGACACATTATTGTGTTGTCCTAACCAGAATTTATAGGGTTTAGAAAGTTATTTGTGTTAATAGGGCAACTTTAAAGTGAAGGTTGTGAGGGCTGAGCACAAATGTTCGTTTTTATTTTGATTATGGATCTCTACCGGGTAACACAGATGCAAAATGGGCAACAACATATATGATCTGCTACACCATTACATGGTCTGATACTACATGTAGCGCTGGGAACCTCGAGATCTTGTCAATATGCAAACGCCAATATCAACAAATGATCACACAGGAGGCCCTCATGATCAAACGTCCGTGTTAGATAGTCACAGACTACCTGCCATGAATCGCCTACTGGTGATATGACTACTTGTAATATGACTATTCGAGACATGACCTCTGATGCGGTACTACTGGAGACATGAATACTAATGAAACGACTACTGGTCACATGATTACTGATGAAATGACTACTCGGTTTTAGACTATTGGTGATATTACTACTGGATACATTATTACTGGTAAAATTTCTGTTTGTGAAATGACTACTAGATACACGCCTTTAGGTGACGTGACCTCTGGAGACTCGATTACTGGTTAAAGTACTGCTTGTGACAGTTATGCCCGTGTCGTGATTTTTGACTACTGTCGATTTGACTTCTAGTAAAAAAGTTACTGGGTACATAACTACTGGGGAAATTACTATTGCTAACATGACTACATGTGACATGAGTATTGGTGACGTGATTACTGGTGACATGACTACTTGCAACATGACTATTGGTCACATGACTTCTGGTAACCAACATTAAAAATATGCAAGTAATATCATTAATTACACAATACGTCCCAATTTCGTGTCTCGCTGAATCTCCTTCACTATTACCATGGTTGTTTCGAGTATCGGAAGTTTGACCAATCTATCATTGTTTTTGATGGATGGCGCAATCCATCCACTAAACACAGGTACATATTTGAGATGAATGGAAGGAAAAGTTTTTTGGACATTACGTTCACCAGTCATATGAGGATTACGGCAAATAAGAGTGTCTTCCTTGCAAACCAAATCAACAAGCACAATGTCATTAGTTTGTTGAGGGAATACTTGTAGCACAGGATGTCAAACCAAATCTGTCCAGGTTGATACAGATCAGGTGATCTTGCAGACAGCAGTCAAGTCTGCAACGACGGTTAACACTGTTCTGGTGGGGGTGACTCGTATCTGGTATTCCTCCTCTGCGTCCATGCTGACCCACATGCCCACAACTTGTTCATACATTGTGAGGCAAAGTCTACCACAAAGAAAGATTCTGTGGGAAACATAGATACCGTAACGGACCAGCTAGGCAAAGACATGTGTAACAATATCATTTTCACCCATGCTATATTAGGATGTAGCACAATTTCCAGGCTATGCGGCCTTGAAAAGGAGCATATCTGAAGAAAATTGGCTCCAGCCAGCACAATAGGCACTACAGATAAGTAGTTATACGTTTGTCGAAGGAGAACAAAATCTCAAACTAATCTAATACTAGGGGTTTTATGTGTTATATTTTTTATATAATTTTATTGTTGAATGATTTCATGACACTCAGACGCTGGTTCTAGTTAAAAAAAACATTTACTGGGAATTGTTGTGTATGTACTATTAATGAGTACGTAATACGTCGATTTTACCTCAATAAAGTTTTTGTGTAGAGCGCAGTGGCATTGGACTCTCATTCGAGAGAACTCGATTTCGAAACTTGCGCAGCCGTATCGTACTTTGGGCAAGCTCGTTCACTCTACGTTGTTCCAGTTCACTCAGCTATATGACTGAGTATATGGTTATAGACAATGATGGATAGTTGTGTACGAATAGTATGTGTGCATTAACTACAGCGTGGCTGAATGCTTCCCAGAGAAGTCTCGATGGTATTCCATTGAACAGGTCTGCCAGGCAGTAAAGGATATAGCGCTTTGAGCAGATCAAAGGACTGGGTACTGCGCTAAATAGAAACTTACCTTTTTGGGCTCTACATATTCATGTATACATGTGTTGACCTTACATCGCGGATGTGTTCATTATAATTATTATGCGTTATGCTAAAATGCATCTGCGTTATGTTACGCATACGGTCAATGCTCCTGATAGTACCATACTTACATCGTAATACAGATTATAATCATGTTACATGGGAGAGAATACGGCAATTGTTAATCAATTAAGCTTATTAGTTAGATTCGTGTATTTACATTTGGACCTTATGTCAATGTGTCATTATAAATATTATAAGCAATGTTCCCGTGTTAAATGTATTTGCGCTATGGTAGATGTACGGTATATGCTTATGAGAGTAACATACTTATAAATATCCTGAGCATAAACGTATTAGACACGAGACGTATTGGACAGCTAGCCGTGCATGTTTTATACCAATACAATTTTTATTGAAAAATTAAGGCAATATTAAAATATCATAATGTCTGTGCATGTTGTTTTGTTCTATGAATATAATATGTGCATATTTATGACCACGCATTTGGATTATTTGAGATTTACATAAACATTATCTTGCTCATTCTTTGTTCAGAATGCTACAGGGTGGTCCCCAACATTTGTGTAATATTGACAAAATTCCCCAATTTTTAGAGGCGTACATTTTTGATATGTTATCTAGGATATACGTCTGCTATCAAAACTAAAAAATTCCTTCCGTTGCAGTTTGTTGCAATATGACCCTATTTTGGCCATAAAAGTCAGGTACTATGAATGCTAGCACAAATGATTGTCATTATTTTACATTTATATAAAACTTATATGACTTAATATTTGTTTACAGACATCAATGAATGCTTGAGTGATCCTTGTAAGAATGGAGCTACATGCAATGACGAAGTCAACGCCTACAACTGCACGTGTGTGTGTGGTTACCAAGGCGACAATTGCGACACAGGTTTGTGTATATACAAAAATAGATAAGCGAATAAAAATGCACAACTCAAAACACATCCAAAAAACATTCAATTTAAAGGTCGACAGCACCCTCACGGCTTGTCCGAACCCGACGATCTTCGAAACCTTTGAAGGCATGCGCTTTCATTTGTTGTAGCAGCCATCTAAATTTCCCAGTAACCATTAATTTTATAGAACACATACAAGCGGACGTACACTCGTGTCGTTTTCGGTGAATCTTCCGATTACGGTACTGCCTTCTTCTTTGCATAGGATTAAGGCGTGAACATTTCATCAGTTCTTTATTTAATATTATAAGCTACACCCACTTTTAAACGGCGGCAAAACTGACTATTATTATTTTCACAGACATCGACGAATGTTTGAGACGTCCATGCAAGAATGGAGCTACGTGTGACAATACAGTTGGCTCCTACAACTGCACGTGCGTGGACGGCTACACCGGCTACAATTGCGAGACTGGTAAGTTTGAAAGGCATTTTGACCTACAACGCGAATGGCCGATATATAAAATGAGCATTCGTGAGCCAGTCGAAATATTGTAAGATGAAATACATACGTTTAGTAGTCGCGATTGGAAAACACGTCCATGAAAACGTGGTTTTATAACTCGTAAATCAAAGATGCTTACCGTGAACGTAAGTAAAGTGTCGATCTTGCGCATTCAATTGGTAGCAAGTCGAGGGCTGTCCTGCGAAAGATATAGTTCACCGTCAGGCCTTGTCACCGTCGGGGTTCCCATCAAACATTGAGCAAGATATAAATGGCAAGACCTGTTCGTCAAACACACCATATCTAAGTCTGACAAACATTCGACCGGGCTACAGTCGTAATCCCTGGTCTAGTGGAATGAATAAAATCAACATTTCAATGATATATTGACATAAAATATCACACAACACTTTTCAGAGACATTTCTCCGAAGGTAGAAGCCCATGTAAATGATTAAAATTGTAGGTTAACAATTGAACTGAACATTGTCAATACAAGGTGTTGGTTCTTTTTTTCTACACAAACATTAACACGTAAACGAGTGAATTTGTTTGTTGGGAACTTCTTTCAGGTGAACTCCACATTGGAAATGAACAAAACTGACATATAAACACTAACATTCCTGTTTCTATATGAATCTCTACGTGGCAAATTCGTTTTCACATGGATAAACAAATCTCTAGTCTGCTACATAACCCCAAAACGTTTTCGCCTGGTCCCTATTGTCCTGGTCTGGTCCATGTGCAGCTATGTAAAGACATTAGGGCAGGATCCAATATATACAATATTCGGTATGGCATATCGTATGCGGAATGGGACATACCTATCTAGTGACGTCATTTCTGCAAGTTTCCTATCCTATTCTAGTGCAAGTACGCGTGGAAGCGCTGTAGTGTAATTACTGCTGTTGTTAAGTAATGCTGTACCGACCTTTAATGCGCATGTTATGAAATAGAAGTTCGTTACGCAAGGGAATATTCTCGTCCGAAATATCAATTATTTGAGTACCATGTATTTGCTTTGGTTTGTAGTTTGTATATAATTTGTGCTGAAAACAACTTACAACACCTTAGTTGGTTAGGATAGGTATTTCCACATATATCCTTCTTCCAAATGTCTCAGATGAGGAATATTCTGATAATTTTACGCCCACCCTATCGCCAACATTAATAACGAAGCTTGAAGATCGCGATTAGGTTAATATGTTGGCAATATTTTACTTAACGTGCCAAAATTATTAGCTGCATCCGCAAGGTAAGTAGCATAGGTTTGGGATTTCGGGTCAGTAAGATGAACCAAGTTTGCGACATTGCAGTACAGCTACAGTGCTACATGGAAAGTATTCATTTTCCACATCCACATCTGCATCCGCGAGACAAAGACGGATCTTATATTTAATTGCCGCTACTAGAACTGCAGACACCTGGCATGGTATTATTCTTGACCAAGACAAGTGACTGAAATGACTCTGTCAACTGTCCAACGTGTTGGTGAACTTGATTTGGTTCCCTTCGGAACTGTGCTTTATCTCATTGCCTTACCATGCTCCCCACACTCCACGTGTCATGTTCCGCAGTCTTTCACAGCTCCCGTAATCCACTTTAGTGTTAAACGCTGTCAACGACCGGCGATAGTAGAATTGTTCTTCGTTGTGCACATTGTATTACATATTGTAGGAAATTTTGAGAACAACAGCTGTTCATTTAAAACACGGTTAACAATGATTGCACAAATGGTTGTCGTGTATCATGTCTACAAAAACAATACAATTACACGTAACTGAGACACTGCTTTGCTGCCCAGTAAATCAGTATACACACAATTGAAGAGTTACTGTTTGTTCACAGACATCAACGAATGTTTGAGTGGTCCGTGTATGAATGGAGCTACGTGCAATGACGAAGGGAAAGCCTACAACTGCTCGTGCGCGGATGGTTATCAAGGCGACAATTGCGACACAGGTATATGTGACCTTCCATGCGTTAGAGCGATGGTTACGTACGGAATAGATTAGCCGGTGGCACAATTATATATAAAAAGACACACATTACGCTAGTCAACCATGCCTCTCACAGTGTTGCTACTTTTCAGAAGATTGTGTTGGATATAATTTACGGTGGAATTAGGAAATGCAAGCAGCATTGTCAAATTGATACAATTTCACTGTCATCAACATATATTGCCATATAAATATTGCTCATCTCCGTCGTAATAGCTAGGCAACAATATTATTCATATAGTTTGTGGTGTCCAAAAAGGTAAACAACTGATGCATAATGTTTAATGTCCATATATTTGTGACCTACCCCGATACCTATTGTTCGGCTAGGTGCCCAGAATGAATATGCATGTAACGGAGCAAACTCGTTTAATAAGCTTTAGAGGGAACTATCTACTCCTCTGAGAGAGCTTACGAGAGACATAACTACAAACCATCTGACTTCAAACCACATGGATACCAAGTCGGTTAGCTGTTAGCATAAACGATTATTGTTTTTACATTTTGTATAAAAATAAATTATTTGTATTTGAGATACTACTTTGCTGGCCCCTCAATGAATATACACACTGATGATGAATGACAATTTGTTCACAGACATCAACGAATGTTTGAGTGATCCGTGTAAGAATGGAGCAACGTGCAACGACGAAGTCAACGCTTACAACTGTACGTGCGCCATTGGTTACCAAGGCGACAATTGCGACACAGGTATATGTGAATATTCACACATAGATAAGCGAGCAAAATATTCAATTCAACGGTCGGTATCACCCTCACGGCTCATCCGATCCCGACGATCTGGGTATCATTTGAAAACACGCAGTTTCTCTGGTATTCTAGCAGTCATCTAGATTTCACCGGTATCCATTACTAGAACACTTGTAAACGGACATTCAATTGTGTCACTTTCGGTGTTCTGTGTGGTTTCGAACGATGTTGGTTTGGGGTATTAAGTACACTAATCTTCGATTGCGGCGCCGCCGTCTCATTTGCGTAAGATTCAGACATGCGCACTTCATTAGTTCTTGATTTAATGTTATAAGATACACCCAGTTTTATCCGGCGGCGAAACTGACGTGCATTGACAGCTGCAAAACCGATATTCTCGATGTTGGCATGAAGTGAAAATAATGTATTCCAACCGGCGGAGAATAAAGGTCAAAAGTAGTTGCGTTCGTTGGTTGGTATACGTGATTGTGACGACACGCCGACTACCATAATGCCACTTTCGTCACCGATTAAAAGTGGGTGGAGCTCATAGCATAAAATCAGAAAGTGGCTTCTCAATCGGTAGATGGGTGAACTATGTCGACGAATCTTCACCGTTAGCCAGTGTCTAAGACAATGTAAATCATTGATAGGCAAAGTTAAAACAGCAGATCGTACGGATCGGACGAGCCATAAGGATGCTAACAACTGTTGAATTGAGTTTTTTTGGGACGTATTTTGAGATGTACATTTTTCGTTCGCTTATCTATTCTTGGCATGTCATACTACCGCCAACGCAGTTGACCGACACAAAGGTATAGAACAGGTTTGCTGATAGCATATTTGTATAAGGGGATTCCTTACTTGGGAGGCATGACTAAACCATGGCCGCCACGGTGTTCAACATAGAGTGGTGTCGGTAGCATTACATATCTCCCACATTGGATTCAATACCGTCCAGTGCCTCAGCTGCGGATCAGGCGTGAGTTATGGTTAATACCCCGAATATAGCCGGTCGCACGGAAACGGCCAGTTTAGTGCTAACGCACTCTTGTAACAACATATTGTGAAAAAACTGTCAACCGCGTATTGCGAATGCATTTGTTTTTGTGCGTGTGTCCGTGAATTAAACAGTCCAAAGACTGTCAATCCGTATTAATTATATGGCATATGTATAAAGGTGACATTATTTTGTAGTGGAATGATATGAACTAATTGCGTTTTGGCAGAAAACGAGTGCAGAGCTGACGTGATACTGATCATTGGCCATTCCAGCAACATGGGTGGCTATTTTGCGAAGGTTCTCAACTTCTTCAGGAAGCTTGTTTCGGATTTCGAACTATCATGCAAACATTCTAGATTTGGTATAATAATATTCGACTACACCGCCTACATAAAGGTAAGGGAATAATAACGCGACCTTCAATAGTAAGGTCAGAAATTACCTTTAGTAAATCAAAATCCGCTTCGGTAATACAGAAATATATTTTGCGACAGTTCCGTCAATTTTAAATAACAACATTATTTTATACTATATTTATAATATATACGTATATTTAAGGAATGTTACGTTAACACAACACAAGCCTAAACAAGCGTAAATTAGTTGTTTGATAGCATTTAGCACCAATTTCAGTAAGTGAATGAAATCGTGCAATGATTGTAGGATGCCGGTGTATTAGCGGTATTGCTCTTTGAAAAATACCCGAAAAATGTAGGTAATTGATATCAAGCAATATTTGTCAATGAATGTAAATAGTTGCAACTTTCAAATACAATACGAACTGTGGTAGATCGGGTATTTATTTTTAATTTAGATAGCCCGTGTGTCAATGTAATATGTCGGGAGAATGTGGTGTCGTGAGATGATCAAAGTATTTCTAACATACAGGTGCAGATTGGTGCCTACCGTGATTTAGTCGATCTGTTACTTAAAATCGACTCCCTCCCTCGTCCGGCCGGAGGCACAAATATACATTCAGCTCTGTCGACGATGAGAAACATGTTTCAAGCAGAACATCGCTTCGATGGCAAGTCTTTGAAAAGATTCGTCGCAATCATCATCACGGATGGTGTAGATAATCAACCAGCACTAGTGCAATCAGAGGCCAGAGCAGCTCACGCTGACGGCATAGTAGTCATGCCTATAGGTAAGACGGTTTGTGCTAAAACACGGTCAAGTTGATGTATTACTTCGGGTAATCCCTTCACACTAATAATTAATGACATAACCAATTCTTTGCGCTACTGATTTGTGATAATACTATATTTGTGAACACGAAATATGCTCATCAGAGCCTAATTGTCTCATCAATCAACTTATTCCAATACCAATTCCTTTCACAAGGTCGTCGCAGTAGCAATTCATCTAATTACCTTCTCTGGCAACGGATAATAAGGGGTGAACATATAACAAGTGACGCGACGTAATAAGTATAACTCATCAATGATGTCGAAGATAAATATTAGACAATTGCGGGTTGGCTAATTTTAATGTTATTTCCATGGATATTTGTGAAATGGAAAAAAGTGGCGTATTGATTTTAATGTCTGATCAAAAGTGAAAACGTGCGTATCTGATTATATACGAGTTATTTGTAAAAACTAAATCAGCAAAAGTGTTGCTACACATTTTTTTAGGAATTGGAAATGTAAGCAACGCGCAAATACAGGCCATTGCGTCGAAACCGGAGTACGCGGTTGTCAAGCCAAATGCAGATCAACTGGAACCTGTGTCCGCCGAAGTCATCCAGCACACTCGTGAAGGTAGATGTAGTACAATGTTAGACACCATTAGTTAACTCAATTAAATGCACCGCGGCTTCAATTCTGAGCGCGACACCAAAACGTTACACTAAGTTATTGGGTGCTACCCATGCCGTTTTTGCAGTCAAAGGTCAAATCCAGATCTGCTGTTCGATGAGGGTATCATAGATTAGAAATAAAAATTCGGATTATGCACTAACTCCGCATTATTTCGTTTGTAAATATGTATAATATTTAAAATATAATTATGCTGTGTGAACGCTCGACATATTGTGAATACACTCGTGTACAGGATGTGGAGTTTGAAATACCAGTTGGCACATTTGACGAGTTTTTAAAAGAAATACGAGTCGCTTGTTGACAACTACTGCTGTCATGCAGCCAGGACCTGTGCCGAGTCATTCACGGTGAAATAATGTTTGCATTGAACTCTTTTATCTTTATCTTAGCCATGTGTGTTTTCTTTGTTAGCTGTAAATGTTATAAATATATTATATGGCTATGTGTATCAATTTCCAACTGCAATGGACATACATTTATGTTTCATTGGAATCGAACGTAGAACCGCTTACTTAGCTAACGGTGCTTTGGTAGACGTCAACGCGTGATGTACAGTCGACTTGAAATTTGACGTCGCGTCCACTTTTCGCGAACGGTAGCGACGCTTAATTGCATTAGCTAATGGTCTCTGACGGCTCGTTCAGCTCATTGGCGGAAATACTTGTATGTGTGAGTTCTATAATAACATTACATATTATAGCTAGGCATTTTGTTTCAAAAACAATCTTTGAATAACCGCATAGCTATTCGATTAGCATATATTTTACAAATGAATATATTTGTTGTTGTACAACACGATGCGATGACAGAAAATTGCAGCACCTTAACACTAAGCAGTGGGAGTCAAGTTGAACCGGAATAATATGGAATTATTTAATTTCAGCGTGGAAAGAATGCCCAGCTGACGTCATATTTGTCATTGATCATTCCGGTAGCATGGCCGGTTATTACGAGAATGTCCTCAACTTTACCAAGAAGATTGTTTCGGGTTTCCATTTGACAGACACATTGACGCGAGTCGGTGTCATTGTCTTCAGCAACACCGCCAACGTAAAGGTCAGTGAAGAACCGACAAGAAATCAGTTTCTATTAGGCTTTTAAAAATATCCAACAAAATCCTCTATGCTTTGTGAAAGTTATTTCAAGATCTTCTTACAAAAACAGGCAACTTAATAACTGTATATATCAAATAATATAACATTGTTTAGCAACAACATTCGTATGGATGATCGAGACAATGATCTTGTACATACGCCTATATATGGTACGCGCTCAGACGATACCTAAAACTCGCTGCAAGCAAGATAGATTAACTGGTTAATTAAACGTATATTTTGACAGTGATTTATTTGGGTGCAGTGTCTTATTATGATGTCTTGCGAGCGAGTGTATCTTTCTGCCATCCAGGTGCAGATTGGCAACTACACTGACGTAGTCGATCTAAAGTTGAAGATCGACTCCCTTCCTGCTCCGAATGGTGGAACAAATATACACGAAGCTTTGACGACGATGCGAAGTGTGTTTACATCAGATCACCGCTTTGACGACAAGCCATTCAAAAGATTAATCGGAATCGTTATCACAGACGGCGAAGATGGGCAAACAGAACTAGTGAAATCTGAGGCCAGTGCAGCTCACGCGGACGGCATTGTTGTTATAAGTATCGGTAAGACGATGTCAGGCAACGTTTCCAGACTACTAACTCTGTCCACTACCAATCAGTCCCATCAACTACTCACCCCACTACCAATTCGCGACTTTACCATTTCCGACTACTTCCAATTAGTTGCAGTCCCAAATTATTTTATTACAAACTTTTCCCAAACCTATAGATTATGATGTGCAGCGAATCGCACTACACAAGCAAATCCGCATTACAAACTTATTCCCGTGCCAACTAATTGGAGTAGCAATTCTTGTAATGGCCAGTCAGTGTCACAGCAATTGTCACTTTTCCAAATCGTCTCACTATCAACGCATATCGTTAACATCAGCTGTAATACAGACCCCATGCGCATAGCTGTTTCTATAATTAAAACATATTCATCCCAAATTCCATATTCCCACAATAATGTCATATTACTTATATTCAGGATTTGGAAATGTGAATGAAAGGCAAATCGAAGCAATCTCGTCGAGGCCAGAGTACTCACTGATCAAGCCGTCTGTAAATGAACTGGACGCGTTGACTGACGAAGTCATTCATTACAGTTGTGAAGGTAAATTTGGTTAATACTACCTTTCGGGGTAGGTTATCGGATTCACGCATACATGTACATCATACTTAGATTGTTCACATCGTTCGTTATATTCAGCGCAAACTGAATTCCAAAAAAATATTCTACTATTATCTACGTCTCTTGAATTCTGAATTCTCTTGAATTCTCATTCCCGATGTACGCTCACATTGGAAAGTGGTTTCGAAGTTGCATATACACGCAATATTGTTATGCTATGCTACCTATATATATATATATATATATACATATATATATAATATATATATATATATATTGTACATATATACCCCTGTATATTTAGGCATATGCGTATACATATACATATATGTTAACTTAATTATTTTCTTGAATAACATAACCCGTATTTGGAACTTGCGAACAATGCATTATGTGATGTGTTATTTCTGTACCATTTATTTCAATCCAGGTGTGTCGACAAATAACCGTGGAAGTACGACTACTAGAGATCCAGTTGCTGACCCCCCAACAGGAAGAACTGTTGGTCAGACAACGCCATCAAGTCCTACGACTGCTACAAGAGATCCAAATGCTGACCCTCCAACTAGAATAATTGTTGGGCCGACCACGCCGTCAAGACTAACGACTACTATCACAGATCCAAATGCTGACCTTTCAACGAGAAGAACAGTTGGGACGACCAAGATACCATTAAGTAAGATTACTACAAGTGATGGATAACTTGAATTTAATAGTCGTTATTTGAAAACCATTTTTCTATGCGCGTTTTTATGATTCTCAAATCAGGAATAGTTGTCACGCAATCAATACATAATAGTGGTTTTTGTTCTGTTTTAAATATATAGGGAAGAATGCATAGTTGACGAAGCGTGGTTGCATAAATTATAATCAAGCAAGTATGTCTTACGTGTTATACGTAAAACGGTTTCGGTGATCCATGGTGCTACATATGTCGGAAAGTCCAGTGAAGTATATATGAGAATTATATTTTCAGTGTCAAATTTTGTTCCCCACTGCTCTGTGCTATTCGGAAATGTGCAATCTATACTATGTCCGTGGAAAAATCCCCCGTAATGACACAATCCCTTTTGCTCACTTACCTTAGCAAGTTTTACAAGTTTTGTTTCGTTTCAATTTCATATGCGTATATCTAGACTTCGATAAAATAATACAACAGTAAATGCTGTAATTCATATATCCATGATGCTCCAAAAATATTAGTCTCATCCATGTCATATCAGTAATTTATATAGGGACGTATTTAATGTCGTTCTCGCTCGCCATTTACGCTATGTTGTTGGCTATTACCGTGCGTGCGTGCGTGCTTGCTTGCGTGCGTGTGTGCGATGCCATATGTATAAAGCTGACATTATTTTGTAGTGGAATGATATGAAATAATTGCGTTTTAGCGGAGACCGAATGCAGAGCTGACGTGATACTGATCATTGGCCATTCTAACAGTATGGGTGGCTATTTTGCGAAGGTTCTCAACTTCTTCAGGAAGTTTGTTTCGGATTTCGAAATATCATGTAAACATTCTAGATTTGGTGTCATTATCTTCGACAACACCGCCAACATAAAGGTAAGTAAATGTAAACGCTACCTTCACTTGCAGGCTCAGAAATGGACTTTCAACAATCAAATTCCGCTTCGGTAATACTGACATAATTTATTTAGCGACTGTTCCGTCAATTTGAAACAAGTACAGTATATTTATATTATATTTATTTTATATACGTATATTTAAGGGATGTTATGGTAACACAACCCAGTCCTATACCACCGGCGTATATAAATTGTTTGATAGCATTTGCACCAATCTCAGTAAGTGAATGAAATCGTCCGACGCTTGTAGGATGCCGGTGTATTAGCGGTATTGCTCTTTGAAAAATACCCGCAAAATTTAGGTAATTTATATCAAGCATAATGTGTTAATCAATGTAAACACTTGCATTTTTCAAATACAATACGAACTGTCGTACGTCGGATATTTATTTTTAATTAGCATAGCCTGTGTATCAATGTGATATGTCGTGAGATTGTGGTGTCGTGGGATGATCAACGTATTTCTAACATCCAGGTGCAGATTGGTGCCTACCGTGATTTAGTAGATCTGTTATCTAAAATCGACTCCCTCCCTCGTCCGGCCGGAGGCACAAATATATACGCTGCTCTGTCGACGATGAGAAACATGTTTCAAGCAGAACAACGCTTCGATGGCAAGTCTTTGAAAAGATTCGTCGCAATCATCATCACGGATGGTGTAGATAATCAACCAGCACTAGTGCAATCAGAGGCCAGAGCAGCTCACGCTGACGGCATAGTAGTCATGCCTATAGGTAAGACGGTTTGTGCTAAAACACGATCAAGTTGATGTATTACTTCGGGTAATCCCTTCACACTAATAATTAATGACATAACCAATTCTTTGCGCTACTGATTTGTGATAATACTATATTTGTGAACACGAAATATGCTCATCAGAGCCTAATTGTCTCATCAATCAACTTATTCCAATACCAATTCCTTTCACAAGGTCGTCGCAGTAGCAATTCATCTAATTACCTTCTCTGGCAACGGATAATAAGGGGTGAACATATAACAAGTGACGCGACGTAATAAGTATAACTCATCAATGATGTCGAAGATAAATATTAGACAATTTCGGGTTGGCTAATTTTAATGTTATTTCCATGGATATTTGTGAAATGGAAAAAAGTGGCGTATTGATTTTAATGTCTGATCAAAAGTGAAAACGTGCGTATCTGATTATATACGAGTTATTTGTAAAAACTAAATCAGCAAAAGTGTTGCTACACATTTTTTTAGGAATTGGAAATGTAAGCAACGCGCAAATACAGGCCATTGCGTCGAAACCGGAGTACGCGGTTGTCAAGCCAAATGCAGATCAACTGGAACCTGTGTCCGCCGAAGTCATCAAGCACACTCGTGAAGGTATATGTAGTACAATGTTAGACACCATTACTTAACTCAATTAAATGCACCGCGGCTTCAATTCTGAGCGCGACACCAAAACTTTACACTAAGTTATTGGGTGCTACCCATGCCGTTTTTGCAGTCAAAGGTCAAATCCAGATCTGCTGTTCGATGAGGGTATCATAGATTAGAAATGAAAATTCGGATTATGCACTAACTCCGCATTATTTCGTTTGTAAATATGTATAATATTTAAAATATAATTATGCTGTGTAAACGCTCGACATATTGTGAATACACTCGTGTACAGGATGTGGAGTTTGAAATACCAGTTGGCACATTTGACGAGTTTTTAAAAGAAATACGAGTCGCTTGTTGACAACTACTGCTGTTATGCAGCCAGGATCTCTGCCGAATCATTCACGGTGAAATAATGTTTGCATTGAACTCTTTTATCTTTATCTTAGCCATGTGTGTTTTCTTTGTTAGCTGTAAATGTTATAAATATCTTATATGGCTATGTGTATCAATTTCCAACTGCAATGGACATACATTTATGTTTCATTGGAATCGAACGTAGAACCGCTTACTTAGCTAACGGTGCTTTGGTAGACGTCAACGCGTGATGTACAGTCGACTTGAAATTTGACGTCGCGTCCACTTTTCGCGAACGGTAGCGACGCTTAATTGCATTAGCTAATGGTCTCTGACGGCTCGTTCAGCTCATTGGCGGAAATACTTGTATGTGTGAGTTCTATAATAACATTACATATTATAGCTAGGCATTTTGTTTTAAACAATCTTTGAATAACCGCATAGCTATTCGATTAGCATATATTTTACAAATGAATATATTTGTTGTTGTACAACACGATGCGATGACAGAAAATTGCAGCACCTTAACACTAAGCAGTGGGAGTCAAGTTGAACCGGAATAATATGGAATTATTTAATTTCAGCGTGGAAAGAATGCCCAGCTGACGTCATATTTGTCATTGATCATTCCGGTAGCATGGCCGGTTATTACGAGAATGTCCTCAACTTTACCAAGAAGATTGTTTCGGGTTTCCATTTGACAGACACATTGACGCGAGTCGGTGTCATTGTCTTCAGCAACACCGCCAACGTAAAGGTCAGTGAAGAACCGACAAGAAATCAGTTTCTATGAGGCTTTTAAAAATATCCAACAAAATCCTCTATGCTTTGTGAAAGTTATTTCAAGAACTTCTTACAAAAACAGGCAACTTAATAACTGTATATATCAAATAATATAACATTGTTTAGCAACAACATTCGTATGGATGATCGAGACAATGATCTTGTACATACGCCTATATATGGTACGCGCTCAGACGATACCTAAAACTCGCTGCAAGCAAGATAGATTAACTGGTTAATTAAACGTATATTTTGACAGTGATTTATTTGGGTGCAGTGTCTTATTATGATGTCTTGCGAGCGAGTGTATCTTTCTGCCATCCAGGTGCAGATTGGCAACTACACTGACGTAGTCGATCTAAAGTTGAAGATCGACTCCCTTCCTGCTCCGAATGGTGGAACAAATATACACGAAGCTTTGACGACGATGCGAAGTGTGTTTACATCAGATCACCGCTTTGACGACAAGCCATTCAAAAGATTAATCGGAATCGTTATCACAGACGGCGAAGATGGGCAAACAGAACTAGTGAAATCTGAGGCCAGTGCAGCTCACGCGGACGGCATTGTTGTTATAAGTATCGGTAAGACGATGTCAGGCAACGTTTCCAGACTACTAACTCTGTCCACTACCAATCAGTCCCATCAACTACTCACCCCACTACCAATTCGCGACTTTACCATTTCCGACTACTTCCAATTAGTTGCAGTCCCAAATTATTTTATTACAAACTTTTCCCAAACCTATAGATTATGATGTGCAGCGAATCGCACTACACAAGCAAATCCGCATTACAAACTTATTCCCGTGCCAACTAATTGGAGTAGCAATTCTTGTAATGGCCAGTCAGTGTCACAGCAATTGTCACTTTTCCAAATCGTCTCACTATCAACGCATATCGTTAACATCAGCTGTAATACAGACCCCATGCGCATAGCTGTTTCTATAATTAAAACATATTCATCCCAATTTCCATATTCCCACAATAATGTCATATTACTTATATTCAGGATTTGGAAATGTGAATGAAAGGCAAATCGAAGCAATCTCGTCGAGGCCAGAGTACTCACTGATCAAGCCGTCTGTAAATGAACTGGACGCGTTGACTGACGAAGTCATTCATTACAGTTGTGAAGGTAAATTTGGTTAATACTACCTTTCGGGGTAGGTTATCGGATTCACGCATACATGTACATCATACTTAGATTGTTCACATCGTTCGTTATATTCAGCGCAAACTGAATTCCAAAAAAATATTCTACTATTATCTACGTCTCTTGAATTCTGAATTCTCTTGAATTCTCATTCCCGACGTACGCTCACATTGGAAAGTGGTTTCGAAGTTGCATATACACGCAATATTGTTATGCTATGCTACCTATATATATATATATATACATATATATATATATATATATATTGTACATATATACCCCTGTATATTTAGGCATATGCGTATACATATACATATATGTTAACTTAATTATGTTCTTGAATAACATAACCCGTATTTGGAACTTGCGAACAATGCATTATGTGATGTGTTATTTATGTACCATTTATTTCAATCCAGGTGTGTCGACAAATAACCGTGGAAATACGACTACTAGAGATCCAGTTGCTGACCCCCCAACAGGAAGAATTGTTGGTCAGACAACGCCATCAAGTCCTACGACTGCTACAAGAGATCCAAATGCTGACCCTCCAACTAGAATAATTGTTGGGCCGACCACGCCGTCAAGACTAACGAATACTATCACAGATCCAAATGCTGACCTTTCAACGAGAAGAACAGTTGGGACGACCAAGATACCATTAAGTAAGATTACTACAAGTGATGGATAACTTGAATTTAATAGTCGTTATTTGAAAACCATTTTTCTATGCGCGTTTTTATGATTCTCAAATCAGGAATAGTTGTCACGCAATCAATACATAATAGTGGTTTTTGTTCTGTTTTAAATATATAGGGAAGAATGCATAGTTGACGAAGCGTGGTTGCATAAATTATAATCAAGCAAGTATGTCTTACGTGTTATACGTAAAACGGTTTCGGTGATCCATGGTGCTACATATGTCGGAAAGTCCAGTGAAGTATATATGAGAATTATATTTTCAGTGTCAAATTTTGTTCCCCACTGCTCTGTGCTATTCGGAAATGTGCAATCTATACTATGTCCGTGGAAAAATCCCCCGTAATGACACAATCCCTTTTGCTCAC
The DNA here is from genome assembly GCA_020002185.1 of Paraescarpia echinospica. Taxonomy (NCBI): domain Eukaryota; kingdom Metazoa; phylum Annelida; class Polychaeta; order Sabellida; family Siboglinidae; genus Paraescarpia; species Paraescarpia echinospica. Next base: position 7,478,583 of record CM034533.1, on the reverse strand, counting down.
TTACCTTAGCAAGTTTTACAAGTTTTGTTTCGTTTCAATTTCATATGCGTATATCTAGACTTCGATAAAATAATACAACAGTAAATGCTGGAATTCATATATCCATGATGCTCCAAAAATATTAGTCTCATCCATGTCATATCAGTAATTTATATAGGGACGTATTTAATGTCGTTCTCGCTCGCCATTTACGCTATGTTGTTGGCTATTACCGTGCGTGCGTGCGTGCTTGCTTGCGTGCGTGTGTGCGATGCCATATGTATAAAGCTGACATTATTTTGTAGTGGAATGATATGAAATAATTGCGTTTTAGCGGAGACCGAATGCAGAGCTGACGTGATACTGATCATTGGCCATTCTAACAGTATGGGTGGCTATTTTGCGAAGGTTCTCAACTTCTTCAGGAAGTTTGTTTCGGATTTCGAAATATCATGTAAACATTCTAGATTTGGTGTCATAATCTTCGACAACACCGCCAACATAAAGGTAAGTAAATGTAAACGCTACCTTCACTTGCAGGCTCAGAAATGGACTTTCAACAATCAAATTCCGCTTCGGTAATACTGACATAATTTATTTAGCGACTGTTCCGTCAATTTGAAACAAGTACAGTATATTTATATTATATTTATTTTATATACGTATATTTAAGGGATGTTATGGTAACACAACCCAGTCCTATACCACCGGCGTATATAAATTGTTTGATAGCATTTGCACCAATCTCAGTAAGTGAATGAAATCGTCCGACGCTTGTAGGATGCCGGTGTATTAGCGGTATTGCTCTTTGAAAAATACCCGCAAAATTTAGGTAATTTATATCAAGCATAATGTGTTAATCAATGTAAACACTTGCAGTTTTCAAATACAATACGAACTGTCGTACGTCGGATATTTATTTTTAATTAGCATAGCCTGTGTATCAATGTGATATGTCGTGAGATTGTGGTGTCGTGGGATGATCAACGTATTTCTAACATCCAGGTGCAGATTGGTGCCTACCGTGATTTAGTCGATCTGTTATCTAAAATCGACTCCCTCCCTCGTCCGGCCGGAGGCACAAATATATACGCTGCTCTGTCGACGATGAGAAACATGTTTCAAGCAGAACAACGCTTCGATGGCAAGTCTTTGAAAAGATTCGTCGCAATCATCATCACGGATGGTGTAGATAATCAACCAGCACTAGTGCAATCAGAGGCCAGAGCAGCTCACGCTGACGGCATAGTAGTCATGCCTATAGGTAAGACGGTTTGTGCTAAAACACGGTCAAGTTGATGTATTACTTCGGGTAATCCCTTCACACTAATAATTAATGACATAACCAATTCTTTGCGCTACTGATTTGTGATAATACTATATTTGTGAACACGAAATATGCTCATCAGAGCCTAATTGTCTCATCAATCAACTTATTCCAATACCAATTCCTTTCACAAGGTCGTCGCAGTAGCAATTCATCTAATTACCTTCTCTAGCAACGGATAATAAGGGGTGAACATATAAAAAGTGACGCGACGTAATAAGTATAACTCATCAATGATGTCGAAGATAAATATTAGACAATTGCGTATTGGCTAATTTTAATGTTATTTCCTTGGATATTTGTGAAATGGAAAAAAGTGGCGTATTGATTTTAATGTCTGATCAAAAGTGAAAACGTGCGTATCTTCTTATATACGAGTTATTTGTAAAAACTAAATCAGCAAAAGTGTTGCTACACATTTTTTTAGGAATTGGAAATGTAAGCAACGCGCAAATACAGGCCATTGCGTCGAAACCGGAGTACGCGGTTGTCAAGCTAAATGCAGATCAACTGGAACCTGTGTCCGCCGAAGTCATCCAGCACACTCGTGAAGGTAGATGTAGTACAATGTTAGACACCATTAGTTAACTCAATTAAATGCACCGCGGCTTCAATTCTGAGCGCGACACCAAAACGTTACACTAAGTTATTGGGTGCTACCCATGCCGTTTTTGCAGTCAAAGGTCAAATCCAGATCTGCTGTTCGATGAGGGTATCATAGATTAGAAATGAAAATTCGGATTATGCACTAACTCCGCATTATTTCGTTTGTAAATATGTATAATATTTAAAATATAATTATGCTATGTGAACGCTCGACATATTGTGAATACACTCGTGTACAGGATGTGGAGTTTGAAATACCAGTTGGCACATATGACGAGTTTTTAAAAGAAATACGAGTCGCTTGTTGACAACTACTGCTGTCATGCAGCCAAGACCTGTGACGAGTCATTCACGGTGAAATAATGTTTGCATTGAACTCTTTTATCTTTATCTTAGCCATGTGTGTTTTCTTTGTTAGCTGTAAATGTTATAAATATCTTATATGGCTATGTGTATCAATTTCCAACTGCAATGGACATACATTTATGTTTCATTGGAATCGAACGTAGAACCGCTTACTTAGCTAACGGTGCTTTGGTAGACGTCAACGCGTGATGTACAGTCGACTTGAAATTTGACGTCGCGTCCACTTTTCGCGAACGGTAGCGACGCTTAATTGCATTAGCTAATGGTCTCTGACGGCTCGTTCAGCTCATTGGCGGAAATACTTGTATGTGTGAGTTCTATAATAACATTACATATTATAGCTAGGCATTTTGTTTTAAACAATCTTTGAATAACCGCATAGCTATTCGATTAGCATATATTTTACAAATGAATATATTTGTTGTTGTACAACACGATGCGATGACAGAAAATTGCAGCACCTTAACACTAAGCAGTGGGAGTCAAGTTGAACCGGAATAATATGGAATTATTTAATTTCAGCGTGGAAAGAATGCCCAGCTGACGTCATATTTGTCATTGATCATTCCGGTAGCATGGCCGGTTATTACGAGAATGTCCTCAACTTTACCAAGAAGATTGTTTCGGGTTTCCATTTGACAGACACATTGACGCGAGTCGGTGTCATTGTCTTCAGCAACACCGCCAACGTAAAGGTCAGTGAAGAACCGACAAGAAATCAGTTTCTATGAGGCTTTTAAAAATATCCAACAAAATCCGCTATGCTTTGTGAAAGTTATTTCAAGAACTTCTTACAAAAACAGGCAACTTAATAACTGTATATATCAAATAATATAACATTGTTTAGCAACAACATTCGTATGGATGATCGAGACAATGATCTTGTACATACGCCTATATATGGTACGCGCTCAGACGATACATAAAACTCGCTGCAAGCAAGATAGATTAACTGGTTAATTAAACGTATATTTTGACAGTGATTTATTTGGGTGCAGTGTCTTATTATGATGTCTTGCGAGCGAGTGTATCTTTCTGCCATCCAGGTGCAGATTGGCAACTACACTGACGTAGTCGATCTAAAGTTGAAGATCGACTCCCTTCCTGGTCCGAATGGTGGAACAAATATACACGAAGCTTTGACGACGATGCGAAGTGTGTTTACATCAGATCACCGCTTTGACGACAAGCCATTCAAAAGATTAATCGGAATCGTTATCACAGACGGCGAAGATGGGCAAACAGAACTAGTGAAATCTGAGGCCAGTGCAGCTCACGCGGACGGCATTGTTGTTATAAGTATCGGTAAGACGATGTCAGGCAACGTTTCCAGACTACTAACTCTGTCCACTACCAATCAGTCCCATCAACTACTCACCCCACTACCAATTCGCGACTTTACCATTTCCGACTACTTCCAATTAGTTGCAGTCCCAAATTATTTTATTACAAACTTTTCCCAAACCTATAGATTATGATGTGCAGCGAATCGCACTACACAAGCAAATCCGCATTACAAACTTATTCCCGTGCCAACTAATTGGAGTAGCAATTCTTGTAATGGCCAGTCAGTGTCACAGCAATTGTCACTTTTACAAATCGTCTCACTATCAACGCATATCGTTAACATCAGCTGTAATACAGACCCCATGCGCATAGCTGTTTCTATAATTAAAACATATTCATCCCAATTTCCATATTCCCACAATAATGTCATATTACTTATATTCAGGATTTGGAAATGTGAATGAAAGGCAAATCGAAGCAATCTCGTCGAGGCCAGAGTACTCACTGATCAAGCCGTCTGTAAATGAACTGGACGCGTTGACTGACGAAGTCATTCATTACAGTTGTGAAGGTAAATTTGGTTAATACTACCTTTCGGGGTAGGTTATCGGATTCACGCATACATGTACATCATACTTAGATTGTTCACATCGTTCGTTATATTCAGCGTAAACTGAATTCCAAAAAAATATTCTACTATTATCTACGTCTCTTGAATTCTTAATTCTCTTGAATTCTCATTCCCGATGTACGCTCACATTGGAAAGTGGTTTCGAAGTTGCATATACACGCAATATTGTTATGCTATGCTATCTATATATATATATATATACATATATATATAATATATATGTATATATATATTGTACATATATACCCCTGTATATTTAGGCATATGCGTATACATATACATATATGTTAACTTAATTATTTTCTTGAATAACATAACCCGTATTTGGAACTTGCGAACAATGCATTATGTGATGTGTTATTTCTGTACCATTTATTTCAATCCAGGTGTGTCGACAAATAACCGTGGAAGTACGACTACTAGAGATCCAGTTGCTGACCCCCCAACAGGAAGAATTGTTGGTCAGACAACGCCATCAAGTCCTACGACTGCTACAAGAGATCCAAATGCTGACCCTCCAACTAGAATAATTGTTGGGCCGACCACGCCGTCAAGACTAACGACTACTATCACAGATCCAAATGCTGACCTTTCAACGAGAAGAACAGTTGGGACGACCAAGATACCATTAAGTAAGATTACTACAAGTGATGGATAACTTGAATTTAATAGTCGTTATTTGAAAACGATTTTTCTATGCGCGTTTTTATGATTCTCAAATCAGGAATAGTTGTCACGCAATCAATACATAATAGTGGTTTTTGTTCTGTTTTAAATATATATAGGGAAGAATGCATAGTTGAAGAAGCGTGGTTGCATAAATTATAATCAAGCAAGTATGTCTTACGTGTTATACGCAAAACGGTTTCGGTGATCCATGGTGCTACATATGTCGGAAAGTCCAGTGAAGTATATATGAGAATTATATTTTCAGTGTCAAATTTTGTTCCCCACTGCTCTGTGCTATTCGGAAATGTGCAATCTATACTATGTCCGTGGAAAAATCCCCCGTAATGACACAATCCCTTTTGCTCACTTACCTTATCAAGTTTTACAAGTTTTGTTTCGTTTCAATTTCATATGCGTATATCTAGACTTCGATAAAATAATACAACAGTAAATGCTGGAATTCATATATCCATGATGCTCCAAAAATATTAGTCTCATCCATGTCATATCAGTAATTTATATAGGGACGTATTTAATGTCGTTCACGCTCGCCATTTACGCTATGTTGTTGGCTATTACCGTGCGTGCGTGCGTGCTTGCGTGCGTGTGTGCGATGCCATATGTATAAAGCTGACATTATTTTGTAGTGGAATGATATGAAATAATTGCGTTTTAGCGGAGACCGAATGCAGAGCTGACGTGATACTGATCATTGGCCATTCTAGCAGTATGGGTGGCTATTTTGCGAAGGTTCTCAACTTCTTCAGGAAGTTTGTTTCGGATTTCGAAATATTATGTAAACATTCTAGATTTGGTGTCATAATCTTCGACAACACCGCCAACATAAAGGTAAGTAAATGTAAACGCTACCTTCACTTGCAGGCTCAGAAATGGACTTTCAACAATCAAATTCCGCTTCGGTAATACTGACATAATTTATTTAGCGACTGTTCCGTCAATTTGAAACAAGTACAGTATATTTATATTATATTTATATTATATACGTATATTTAAGGGATGTTATGGTAACACAACCCAATCCTATACCACCGGCGTATATAAATTGTTTGATAGCATTTGCACCAATCTCAGTAAGTGAATGAAATCGTCCGACGTTTGTAGGATGCTGGTGTATTAGCGGTATTGCTCTTTGAAAAATACCCGCAAAATTTAGGTAATTTATATCAAGCATAATGTGTTAATCAATGTAAACACTTGCAGTTTTCAAATACAATACGAACTGTCGTACGTCGGATATTTATTTTTAATTAGCATAGCCTGTGTATCAATGTGATATGTCGTGAGATTGTGGTGTCGTGGGATGATCAACGTATTTCTAACATCCAGGTGCAGATTGGTGCCTACCGTGATTTAGTCGATCTGTTATCTAAAATCGACTCCCTCCCTCGTCCGGCCGGAGGCACAAATATATACGCTGCTCTGTCGACGATGAGAAACATGTTTCAAGCAGAACAACGCTTCGATGGCAAGTCTTTGAAAAGATTCGTCGCAATCATCATCACGGATGGTGTAGATAATCAACCAGCACTAGTGCAATCAGAGGCCAGAGCAGCTCACGCTGACGGCATAGTAGTCATGCCTATAGGTAAGACGGTTTGTGCTAAAACATGGTCAAGTTGATGTATTACTTCGGGAAATCCCTTCACACTAATAATTCATGACATAACCAATTCTTTGCGCTACTGATTTGTGATAATACTATATTTGTGAACACGAAATATGCTCATCAGAGCCTAATTGTCTCATCAATCAACTTATTCCAATACCAATTCCTTTCACAAGGTCGTCGCAGTAGCAATTCATCTAATTACCTTCTCTGGCAACGGGTAATAAGGGGTGAACATATAACAAGTGACGCGACGTAATAAGTATAACTCATCAATGATGTCGAAGATAAATATTAGACAATTGCGGGTTGGCTAATTGTAATGTTATTTCCATGGATATTTTTGTGAAATGGAAAAAAGTGGCGTATTGATTTTAATGTCTGATCAAAAGTGAAAACGTGCGTATCTTATTATATACGAGTTATTTGTAAAAACTAAATCAGCAAAAGTGTTGCTACACATTTTTTTAGGAATTGGAAATGTAAGCAACGCGCAAATACAGGCCATTGCGTCGAAACCGGAGTACGCGGTTGTCAAGCCAAATGCAGATCAACTGGAACCTGTGTCCGCCGAAGTCATCCAGCACACTCGTGAAGGTAGATGTAGTACAATGTTAGACACCATTAGTTAACTCAATTAAATGCACCGCGGCTTCAATTCTGAGCGCGACACCAAAACGTTACACTAAGTTATTGGGTGCTACCCATGCCGTTTTTGCAGTCAAAGGTCAAATCCAGATCTGCTGTTCGATGAGGGTATCATAGATTAGAAATGAAAATTCGGATTATGCACTAACTCCGCATTATTTCGTTTGTAAATATGTATAATATTTAAAATATAATTATGCTGTGTGAACGCTCGACATATTGTGAATACACTCGTGTACAGGATGTGGAGTTTGAAATACCAGTTGGCACATTTGACGAGTTTTTAAAAGAAATACGAGTCGCTTGTTGACAACTACTGCTGTCATGCAGCCATGATCTGTGCCGAGTCATTCACGGTGAACTAATGTTTGCATTGAACTCTTTTATCTTTATCTTAGCCATGTGTGTTTTCTTTGTTAGCTGTAAATGTTATAAATATCTTATATGGCTATGTGTATCAATTTCCAACTGCAATGGACATACATTTATGTTTCATTGGAATCGAACGTAGAACCGCTTACTTAGCTAACGGTGCTTTGGTAGACGTCAACGCGTGATGTACAGTCGACTTGAAATTTGACGTCGCGTCCACTTTTCGCGAACGGTAGCGACGCTTAATTGCATTAGCTAATGGTCTCTGACGGCTCGTTCAGCTCATTGGCGGAAATACTTGTATGTGTGAGTTCTATAATAACATTACATATTATAGCTAGGCATTTTGTTTTAAACAATCTTTGAATAACCGCATAGCTATTCGATTAGCATATATTTTACAAATGAATATATTTGTTGTTGTACAACACGATGCGATGACAGAAAATTGCAGCACCTTAACACTAAGCAGTGGGAGTCAAGTTGAACCGGAATAATATGGAATTATTTAATTTCAGCGTGGAAAGAATGCCCAGCTGACGTCATATTTGTCATTGATCATTCCGGTAGCATGGCCGGTTATTACGAGAATGTCCTCAACTTTACCAAGAAGATTGTTTCGGGTTTCCATTTGACAGACACATTGACGCGAGTCGGTGTCATTGTCTTCAGCAACACCGCCAACGTAAAGGTCAGTGAAGAACCGACAAGAAATCAGTTTCTATGAGGCTTTTAAAAATATCCAACAAAATCCGCTATGCTTTGTGAAAGTTATTTCAAGAACTTCTTACAAAAACAGGCAACTTAATAACTGTATATATCAAATAATATAACATTGTTTAGCAACAACATTCGTATGGATGATCGAGACAATGATCTTGTACATACGCCTATATATGGTACGCGCTCAGACGATACCTAAAACTCGCTGCAAGCAAGATAGATTAACTGGTTAATTAAACGTATATTTTGACAGTGATTTATTTGGGTGCAGTGTCTTATTATGATGTCTTGCGAGCGAGTGTATCTTTCTGCCATCCAGGTGCAGATTGGCAACTACACTGACGTAGTCGATCTAAAGTTGAAGATCGACTCCCTTCCTGGTCCGAATGGTGGAACAAATATACACGAAGCTTTGACGACGATGCGAAGTGTGTTTACATCAGATCACCGCTTTGACGACAAGCCATTCAAAAGATTAATCGGAATCGTTATCACAGACGGCGAAGATGGGCAAACAGAACTAGTGAAATCTGAGGCCAGTGCAGCTCACGCGGACGGCATTGTTGTTATAAGTATCGGTAAGACGATGTCAGGCAACGTTTCCAGACTACTAACTCTGTCCACTACCAATCAGTCCCATCAACTACTCACCCCACTACCAATTCGCGACTTTACCATTTCCGACTACTTCCAATTAGTTGCAGTCCCAAATTATTTTATTACAAACTTTTCCCAAACCTATAGATTATGATGTGCAGCGAATCGCACTACACAAGCAAATCCGCATTACAAACTTATTCCCGTGCCAACTAATTGGAGTAGCAATTCTTGTAATGGCCAGTCAGTGTCACAGCAATTGTCACTTTTCCAAATCGTCTCACTATCAACGCATATCGTTAACATCAGCTGTAATACAGACCCCATGCGCATAGCTGTTTCTATATTTAAAACATATTCATCCCAATTTCCATATTCCCACAATAATGTCATATTACTTATATTCAGGATTTGGAAATGTGAATGAAAGGCAAATCGAAGCAATCTCGTCGAGGCCAGAGTACGCACTGATCAAGCCGTCTGTAAATGAACTGGACGCGTTGACTGACGAAGTCATTCATTACAGTTGTGAAGGTAAATTTGGTTAATACTACCTTTCGGGGTAGGTTATCGGATTCACGCATACATGTACATCATACTTAGATTGTTCACATCGTTCGTTATATTCAGCGTAAACTGAATTCCAAAAAAATATTCTACTATTATCTACGTCTCTTGAATTCTTAATTCTCTTGAATTCTCATTCCCGATGTACGCTCACATTGGAAAGTGGTTTCGAAGTTGCATATACACGCAATATTGTTATGCTATGCTATCTATATATATATATATATACATATATATATAATATATATGTATATATATATTGTACATATATACCCCTGTATATTTAGGCATATGCGTATACATATACATATATGTTAACTTAATTATTTTCTTGAATAACATAACCCGTATTTGGAACTTGCGAACAATGCATTATGTGATGTGTTATTTCTGTACCATTTATTTCAATCCAGGTGTGTCGACAAATAACCGTGGAAGTACGACTACTAGAGATCCAGTTGCTGACCCCCCAACAGGAAGAATTGTTGGTCAGACAACGCCATCAAGTCCTACGACTGCTACAAGAGATCCAAATGCTGACACTCCAACTAGAATAATTGTTGGGCCGACCACGCCGTCAAGACTAACGACTACTATCACAGATCCAAATGCTGACCTTTCAACGAGAAGAACAGTTGGGACGACCAAGATACCATTAAGTAAGATTACTACAAGTGATGGATAACTTGAATTTAATAGTCGTTATTTGAAAACGATTTTTCTATGCGCGTTTTTATGATTCTCAAATCAGGAATAGTTGTCACGCAATCAATACATAATAGTGGTTTTTGTTCTGTTTTAAATATATATAGGGAAGAATGCATAGTTGAAGAAGCGTGGTTGCATAAATTATAATCAAGCAAGTATGTCTTACGTGTTATACGCAAAACGGTTTCGGTGATCCATGGTGCTACATATGTCGGAAAGTCCAGTGAAGTATATATGAGAATTATATTTTCAGTGTCAAATTTTGTTCCCCACTGCTCTGTGCTATTCGGAAATGTGCAATCTATACTATGTCCGTGGAAAAATCCCCCGTAATGACACAATCCCTTTTGCTCACTTACCTTAGCAAGTTTTACAAGTTTTGTTTCGTTTCAATTTCATATGCGTATATCTAGACTTCGATAAAATAATACAACAGTAAATGCTGGAATTCATATATCCATGATGCTCCAAAAATATTAGTCTCATCCATGTCATATCAGTAATTTATATAGGGACGTATTTAATGTCGTTCACGCTCGCCATTTACGCTATGTTGTTGGCTATTACCGTGCGTTCGTGCGTGCGTGCTTGCGTGCGTGTGTGCGATGCCATATGTATAAAGCTGACATTATTTTGTAGTGGAATGATATGAAATAATTGCGTTTTAGCGGAGACCGAATGCAGAGCTGACGTGATACTGATCATTGGCCATTCTAGCAGTATGGGTGGCTATTTTGCGAAGGTTCTCAACTTCTTCAGGAAGTTTGTTTCGGATTTCGAAATATTATGTAAACATTCTAGATTTGGTGTCATAATCTTCGACAACACCGCCAACATAAAGGTAAGTAAATGTAAACGCTACCTTCACTTGCAGGCTCAGAAATGGACTTTCAACAATCAAATTCCGCTTCGGTAATACTGACATAATTTATTTAGCGACTGTTCCGTCAATTTGAAACAAGTACAGTATATTTATATTATATTTATATTATATACGTATATTTAAGGGATGTTATGGTAACACAACCCAATCCTATACCACCGGCGTATATAAATTGTTTGATAGCATTTGCACCAATCTCAGTAAGTGAATGAAATCGTCCGACGCTTGTAGGATGCCGGTGTATTAGCGGTATTGCTCTTTGAAAAATACCCGCAAAATTTAGGTAATTTATATCAAGCATAATGTGTTAATCAATGTAAACACTTGCAGTTTTCAAATACAATACGAACTGTCGTACGTCGGATATTTATTTTTAATTAGCATAGCCTGTGTATCAATGTGATATGTCGTGAGATTGTGGTGTCGTGGGATGATCAACGTATTTCTAACATCCAGGTGCAGATTGGTGCCTACCGTGATTTAGTCGATCTGTTATCTAAAATCGACTCCCTCCCTCGTCCGGCCGGAGGCACAAATATATACGCTGCTCTGTCGACGATGAGAAACATGTTTCAAGCAGAACAACGCTTCGATGGCAAGTCTTTGAAAAGATTCGTCGCAATCATCATCACGGATGGTGTAGATAATCAACCAGCACTAGTGCAATCAGAGGCCAGAGCAGCTCACGCTGACGGCATAGTAGTCATGCCTATAGGTAAGACGGTTTGTGCTAAAACATGGTCAAGTTGATGTATTACTTCGGGAAATCCCTTCACACTAATAATTCATGACATAACCAATTCTTTGCGCTACTGATTTGTGATAATACTATATTTGTGAACACGAAATATGCTCATCAGAGCCTAATTGTCTCATCAATCAACTTATTCCAATACCAATTCCTTTCACAAGGTCGTCGCAGTAGCAATTCATCTAATTACCTTCTCTGGCAACGGGTAATAAGGGGTGAACATATAACAAGTGACGCGACGTAATAAGTATAACTCATCAATGATGTCGAAGATAAATATTATACAATTGCGGGTTGGCTAATTTTAATGTTATTTCCATGGATATTTTTGTGAAATGGAAAAAAGTGGCGTATTGATTTTAATGTCTGATCAAAAGTGAAAACGTGCGTATCTTATTATATACGAGTTATTTGTAAAAACTAAATCAGCAAAAGTGTTGCTACACATTTTTTTAGGAATTGGAAATGTAAGCAACGCGCAAATACAGGCCATTGCGTCGAAACCGGAGTACGCGGTTGTCAAGCCAAATGCAGATCAACTGGAACCTGTGTCCGCCGAAGTCATCCAGCACACTCGTGAAGGTAGATGTAGTACAATGTTAGACACCATTAGTTAACTCAATTAAATGCACCGCGGCTTCAATTCTGAGCGCGACACCAAAACGTTACACTAAGTTATTGGGTGCTACCCATGCCGTTTTTGCAGTCAAAGGTCAAATCCAGATCTGCTGTTCGATGAGGGTATCATAGATTAGAAATGAAAATTCGGATTATGCACTAACTCCGCATTATTTCGTTTGTAAATATGTATAATATTTAAAATATAATTATGCTGTGTGAACGCTCGACATATTGTGAATACACTCGTGTACAGGATGTGGAGTTTGAAATACCAGTTGGCACATTTGACGAGTTTTTAAAAGAAATACGAGTCGCTTGTTGACAACTACTGCTGTCATGCAGCCATGATCTGTGCCGAGTCATTCACGGTGAAATAATGTTTGCATTGAACTCTTTTATCTTTATCTTAGCCATGTGTGTTTTCTTTGTTAGCTGTAAATGTTATAAATATCTTATATGGCTATGTGTATCAATTTCCAACTGCAATGGACATACATTTATGTTTCATTGGAATCGAACGTAGAACCGCTTACTTAGCTAACGGTGCTTTGGTAGACGTCAACGCGTGATGTACAGTCGACTTGAAATTTGACGTCGCGTCCACTTTTCGCGAACGGTAGCGACGCTTAATTGCATTAGCTAATGGTCTCTGACGGCTCGTTCAGCTCATTGGCGGAAATACTTGTATGTGTGAGTTCTATAATAACATTACATATTATAGCTAGGCATTTTGTTTTAAACAATCTTTGAATAACCGCATAGCTATTCGATTAGCATATATTTTACAAATGAATATATTTGTTGTTGTACAACACGATGCGATGACAGAAAATTGCAGCACCTTAACACTAAGCAGTGGGAGTCAAGTTGAACCGGAATAATATGGAATTATTTAATTTCAGCGTGGAAAGAATGCCCAGCTGACGTCATATTTGTCATTGATCATTCCGGTAGCATGGCCGGTTATTACGAGAATGTCCTCAACTTTACCAAGAAGATTGTTTCGGGTTTCCATTTGACAGACACATTGACGCGAGTCGGTGTCATTGTCTTCAGCAACACCGCCAACGTAAAGGTCAGTGAAGAACCGACAAGAAATCAGTTTCTATGAGGCTTTTAAAAATATCCAACAAAATCCTCTATGCTTTGTGAAAGTTATTTCAAGAACTTCTTACAAAAACAGGCAACTTAATAACTGTATATATCAAATAATATAACATTGTTTAGCAACAACATTCGTATGGATGATCGAGACAATGATCTTGTACATACGCCTATATATGGTACGCGCTCAGACGATACCTAAAACTCGCTGCAAGCAAGATAGATTAACTGGTTAATTAAACGTATATTTTGACAGTGATTTATTTGGGTGCAGTGTCTTATTATGATGTCTTGCGAGCGAGTGTATCTTTCTGCCATCCAGGTGCAGATTGGCAACTACACTGACGTAGTCGATCTAAAGTTGAAGATCGACTCCCTTCCTGCTCCGAATGGTGGAACAAATATACACGAAGCTTTGACGACGATGCGAAGTGTGTTTACATCAGATCACCGCTTTGACGACAAGCCATTCAAAAGATTAATCGGAATCGTTATCACAGACGGCGAAGATGGGCAAACAGAACTAGTGAAATCTGAGGCCAGTGCAGCTCACGCGGACGGCATTGTTGTTATAAGTATCGGTAAGACGATGTCAGGCAACGTTTCCAGACTACTAACTCTGTCCACTACCAATCAGTCTCATCAACTACTCACCCCACTACCAATTCGCGACTTTACCATTTCCGACTACTTCCAATTAGTTGCAGTCCCAAATTATTTTATTACAAACTTTTCCCAAACCTATAGATTATGATGTGCAGCGAATCGCACTACACAAGCAAATCCGCATTACAAACTTATTCCCGTGCCAACTAATTGGAGTAGCAATTCTTGTAATGGCCAGTCAGTGTCACAGCAATTGTCACTTTTCCAAATCGTCTCACTATCAACGCATATCGTTAACATCAGCTGTAATACAGACCCCATGCGCATAGCTGTTTCTATAATTAAAACATATTCATCCCAATTTCCATATTCCCACAATAATGTCATATTACTTATATTCAGGATTTGGAAATGTGAATGAAAGGCAAATCGAAGCAATCTCGTCGAGGCCAGAGTACTCACTGATCAAGCCGTCTGTAAATGAACTGGACGCGTTGACTGACGAAGTCATTCATTACAGTTGTGAAGGTAAATTTGGTTAATACTACCTTTCGGGGTAGGTTATCGGATTCACGCATACATGTACATCATACTTAGATTGTTCACATCGTTCGTTATATTCAGCGCAAACTGAATTCCAAAAAAATATTCTACTATTATCTACGTCTCTTGAATTCTGAATTCTCTTGAATTCTCATTCCCGACGTACGCTCACATTGGAAAGTGGTTTCGAAGTTGCATATACACGCAATATTGTTATGCTATGCTACCTATATATATATATATATACATATATATATATATATATATTGTACATATATACCCCTGTATATTTAGGCATATGCGTATACATATACATATATGTTAACTTAATTATGTTCTTGAATAACATAACCCGTATTTGGAACTTGCGAACAATGCATTATGTGATGTGTTATTTATGTACCATTTATTTCAATCCAGGTGTGTCGACAAATAACCGTGGAAATACGACTACTAGAGATCCAGTTGCTGACCCCCCAACAGGAAGAATTGTTGGTCAGACAACGCCATCAAGTCCTACGACTGCTACAAGAGATCCAAATGCTGACCCTCCAACTAGAATAATTGTTGGGCCGACCACGCCGTCAAGACTAACGAATACTATCACAGATCCAAATGCTGACCTTTCAACGAGAAGAACAGTTGGGACGACCAAGATACCATTAAGTAAGATTACTACAAGTGATGGATAACTTGAATTTAATAGTCGTTATTTGAAAACCATTTTTCTATGCGCGTTTTTATGATTCTCAAATCAGGAATAGTTGTCACGCAATCAATACATAATAGTGGTTTTTGTTCTGTTTTAAATATATAGGGAAGAATGCATAGTTGACGAAGCGTGGTTGCATAAATTATAATCAAGCAAGTATGTCTTACGTGTTATACGTAAAACGGTTTCGGTGATCCATGGTGCTACATATGTCGGAAAGTCCAGTGAAGTATATATGAGAATTATATTTTCAGTGTCAAATTTTGTTCCCCACTGCTCTGTGCTATTCGGAAATGTGCAATCTATACTATGTCCGTGGAAAAATCCCCCGTAATGACACAATCCCTTTTGCTCACTTACCTTAGCAAGTTTTACAAGTTTTGTTTCGTTTCAATTTCATATGCGTATATCTAGACTTCGATAAAATAATACAACAGTAAATGCTGGAATTCATATATCCATGATGCTCCAAAAATATTAGTCTCATCCATGTCATATCAGTAATTTATATAGGGACGTATTTAATGTCGTTCTCGCTCGCCATTTACGCTATGTTGTTGGCTATTACCGTGCGTGCGTGCGTGCTTGCTTGCGTGCGTGTGTGCGATGCCATATGTATAAAGCTGACATTATTTTGTAGTGGAATGATATGAAATAATTGCGTTTTAGCGGAGACCGAATGCAGAGCTGACGTGATACTGATCATTGGCCATTCTAACAGTATGGGTGGCTATTTTGCGAAGGTTCTCAACTTCTTCAGGAAGTTTGTTTCGGATTTCGAAATATCATGTAAACATTCTAGATTTGGTGTCATTATCTTCGACAACACCGCCAACATAAAGGTAAGTAAATGTAAACGCTACCTTCACTTGCAGGCTCAGAAATGGACTTTCAACAATCAAATTCCGCTTCGGTAATACTGACATAATTTATTTAGCGACTGTTCCGTCAATTTGAAACAAGTACAGTATATTTATATTATATTTATTTTATATACGTATATTTAAGGGATGTTATGGTAACACAACCCAGTCCTATACCACCGGCGTATATAAATTGTTTGATAGCATTTGCACCAATCTCAGTAAGTGAATGAAATCGTCCGACGCTTGTAGGATGCCGGTGTATTAGCGGTATTGCTCTTTGAAAAATACCCGCAAAATTTAGGTAATTTATATCAAGCATAATGTGTTAATCAATGTAAACACTTGCATTTTTCAAATACAATACGAACTGTCGTACGTCGGATATTTATTTTTAATTAGCATAGCCTGTGTATCAATGTGATATGTCGTGAGATTGTGGTGTCGTGGGATGATCAACGTATTTCTAACATCCAGGTGCAGATTGGTGCCTACCGTGATTTAGTAGATCTGTTATCTAAAATCGACTCCCTCCCTCGTCCGGCCGGAGGCACAAATATATACGCTGCTCTGTCGACGATGAGAAACATGTTTCAAGCAGAACAACGCTTCGATGGCAAGTCTTTGAAAAGATTCGTCGCAATCATCATCACGGATGGTGTAGATAATCAACCAGCACTAGTGCAATCAGAGGCCAGAGCAGCTCACGCTGACGGCATAGTAGTCATGCCTATAGGTAAGACGGTTTGTGCTAAAACACGATCAAGTTGATGTATTACTTCGGGTAATCCCTTCACACTAATAATTAATGACATAACCAATTCTTTGCGCTACTGATTTGTGATAATACTATATTTGTGAACACGAAATATGCTCATCAGAGCCTAATTGTCTCATCAATCAACTTATTCCAATACCAATTCCTTTCACAAGGTCGTCGCAGTAGCAATTCATCTAATTACCTTCTCTGGCAACGGATAATAAGGGGTGAACATATAACAAGTGACGCGACGTAATAAGTATAACTCATCAATGATGTCGAAGATAAATATTAGACAATTTCGGGTTGGCTAATTTTAATGTTATTTCCATGGATATTTGTGAAATGGAAAAAAGTGGCGTATTGATTTTAATGTCTGATCAAAAGTGAAAACGTGCGTATCTGATTATATACGAGTTATTTGTAAAAACTAAATCAGCAAAAGTGTTGCTACACATTTTTTTAGGAATTGGAAATGTAAGCAACGCGCAAATACAGGCCATTGCGTCGAAACCGGAGTACGCGGTTGTCAAGCCAAATGCAGATCAACTGGAACCTGTGTCCGCCGAAGTCATCAAGCACACTCGTGAAGGTATATGTAGTACAATGTTAGACACCATTACTTAACTCAATTAAATGCACCGCGGCTTCAATTCTGAGCGCGACACCAAAACTTTACACTAAGTTATTGGGTGCTACCCATGCCGTTTTTGCAGTCAAAGGTCAAATCCAGATCTGCTGTTCGATGAGGGTATCATAGATTAGAAATGAAAATTCGGATTATGCACTAACTCCGCATTATTTCGTTTGTAAATATGTATAATATTTAAAATATAATTATGCTGTGTAAACGCTCGACATATTGTGAATACACTCGTGTACAGGATGTGGAGTTTGAAATACCAGTTGGCACATTTGACGAGTTTTTAAAAGAAATACGAGTCGCTTGTTGACAACTACTGCTGTCATGCAGCCAGGATCTCTGCCGAATCATTCACGGTGAAATAATGTTTGCATTGAACTCTTTTATCTTTATCTTAGCCATGTGTGTTTTCTTTGTTAGCTGTAAATGTTATAAATATCTTATATGGCTATGTGTATCAATTTCCAACTGCAATGGACATACATTTATGTTTCATTGGAATCGAACGTAGAACCGCTTACTTAGCTAACGGTGCTTTGGTAGACGTCAACGCGTGATGTACAGTCGACTTGAAATTTGACGTCGCGTCCACTTTTCGCGAACGGTAGCGACGCTTAATTGCATTAGCTAATGGTCTCTGACGGCTCGTTCAGCTCATTGGCGGAAATACTTGTATGTGTGAGTTCTATAATAACATTACATATTATAGCTAGGCATTTTGTTTTAAACAATCTTTGAATAACCGCATAGCTATTCGATTAGCATATATTTTACAAATGAATATATTTGTTGTTGTACAACACGATGCGATGACAGAAAATTGCAGCACCTTAACACTAAGCAGTGGGAGTCAAGTTGAACCGGAATAATATGGAATTATTTAATTTCAGCGTGGAAAGAATGCCCAGCTGACGTCATATTTGTCATTGATCATTCCGGTAGCATGGCCGGTTATTACGAGAATGTCCTCAACTTTACCAAGAAGATTGTTTCGGGTTTCCATTTGACAGACACATTGACGCGAGTCGGTGTCATTGTCTTCAGCAACACCGCCAACGTAAAGGTCAGTGAAGAACCGACAAGAAATCAGTTTCTATGAGGCTTTTAAAAATATCCAACAAAATCCTCTATGCTTTGTGAAAGTTATTTCAAGAACTTCTTACAAAAACAGGCAACTTAATAACTGTATATATCAAATAATATAACATTGTTTAGCAACAACATTCGTATGGATGATCGAGACAATGATCTTGTACATACGCCTATATATGGTACGCGCTCAGACGATACCTAAAACTCGCTGCAAGCAAGATAGATTAACTGGTTAATTAAACGTATATTTTGACAGTGATTTATTTGGGTGCAGTGTCTTATTATGATGTCTTGCGAGCGAGTGTATCTTTCTGCCATCCAGGTGCAGATTGGCAACTACACTGACGTAGTCGATCTAAAGTTGAAGATCGACTCCCTTCCTGGTCCGAATGGTGGAACAAATATACACGAAGCTTTGACGACGATGCGAAGTGTGTTTACATCAGATCACCGCTTTGACGACAAGCCATTCAAAAGATTAATCGGAATCGTTATCACAGACGGCGAAGATGGGCAAACAGAACTAGTGAAATCTGAGGCCAGTGCAGCTCACGCGGACGGCATTGTTGTTATAAGTATCGGTAAGACGATGTCAGGCAACGTTTCCAGACTACTAACTCTGTCCACTACCAATCAGTCTCATCAACTACTCACCCCACTACCAATTCGCGACTTTACCATTTCCGACTACTTCCAATTAGTTGCAGTCCCAAATTATTTTATTACAAACTTTTCCCAAACCTATAGATTATGATGTGCAGCGAATCGCACTACACAAGCAAATCCGCATTACAAACTTATTCCCGTGCCAACTAATTGGAGTAGCAATTCTTGTAATGGCCAGTCAGTGTCACAGCAATTGTCACTTTTCCAAATCGTCTCACTATCAACGCATATCGTTAACATCAGCTGTAATACAGACCCCATGCGCATAGCTGTTTCTATAATTAAAACATATTCATCCCAATTTCCATATTCCCACAATAATGTCATATTACTTATATTCAGGATTTGGAAATGTGAATGAAAGGCAAATCGAAGCAATCTCGTCGAGGCCAGAGTACTCACTGATCAAGCCGTCTGTAAATGAACTGGACGCGTTGACTGACGAAGTCATTCATTACAGTTGTGAAGGTAAATTTGGTTAATACTACCTTTCGGGGTAGGTTATCGGATTCACGCATACATGTACATCATACTTAGATTGTTCACATCGTTCGTTATATTCAGCGCAAACTGAATTCCAAAAAAATATTCTACTATTATCTACGTCTCTTGAATTCTGAATTCTCTTGAATTCTCATTCCCGACGTACGCTCACATTGGAAAGTGGTTTCGAAGTTGCATATACACGCAATATTGTTATGCTATGCTACCTATATATATATATATATACATATATATATATATATATATTGTACATATATACCCCTGTATATTTAGGCATATGCGTATACATATACATATATGTTAACTTAATTATGTTCTTGAATAACATAACCCGTATTTGGAACTTGCGAACAATGCATTATGTGATGTGTTATTTATGTACCATTTATTTCAATCCAGGTGTGTCGACAAATAACCGTGGAAATACGACTACTAGAGATCCAGTTGCTGACCCCCCAACAGGAAGAATTGTTGGTCAGACAACGCCATCAAGTCCTACGACTGCTACAAGAGATCCAAATGCTGACCCTCCAACTAGAATAATTGTTGGGCCGACCACGCCGTCAAGACTAACGAATACTATCACAGATCCAAATGCTGACCTTTCAACGAGAAGAACAGTTGGGACGACCAAGATACCATTAAGTAAGATTACTACAAGTGATGGATAACTTGAATTTAATAGTCGTTATTTGAAAACCATTTTTCTATGCGCGTTTTTATGATTCTCAAATCAGGAATAGTTGTCACGCAATCAATACATAATAGTGGTTTTTGTTCTGTTTTAAATATATAGGGAAGAATGCATAGTTGACGAAGCGTGGTTGCATAAATTATAATCAAGCAAGTATGTCTTACGTGTTATACGTAAAACGGTTTCGGTGATCCATGGTGCTACATATGTCGGAAAGTCCAGTGAAGTATATATGAGAATTATATTTTCAGTGTCAAATTTTGTTCCCCACTGCTCTGTGCTATTCGGAAATGTGCAATCTATACTATGTCCGTGGAAAAATCCCCCGTAATGACACAATCCCTTTTGCTCACTTACCTTAGCAAGTTTTACAAGTTTTGTTTCGTTTCAATTTCATATGCGTATATCTAGACTTCGATAAAATAATACAACAGTAAATGCTGGAATTCATATATCCATGATGCTCCAAAAATATTAGTCTCATCCATGTCATATCAGTAATTTATATAGGGACGTATTTAATGTCGTTCTCGCTCGCCATTTACGCTATGTTGTTGGCTATTACCGTGCGTGCGTGCGTGCTTGCTTGCGTGCGTGTGTGCGATGCCATATGTATAAAGCTGACATTATTTTGTAGTGGAATGATATGAAATAATTGCGTTTTAGCGGAGACCGAATGCAGAGCTGACGTGATACTGATCATTGGCCATTCTAACAGTATGGGTGGCTATTTTGCGAAGGTTCTCAACTTCTTCAGGAAGTTTGTTTCGGATTTCGAAATATCATGTAAACATTCTAGATTTGGTGTCATAATCTTCGACAACACCGCCAACATAAAGGTAAGTAAATGTAAACGATACCTTCACTTGCAGGCTCAGAAATGGACTTTCAACAATCAAATTCCGCTTCGGTAATACTGACATAATTTATTTAGCGACTGTTCCGTCAATTTGAAACAAGTACAGTATATTTATATTATATTTATTTTATATACGTATATTTAAGGGATGTTATGGTAACACAACCCAGTCCTATACCACCGGCGTATATAAATTGTTTGATAGCATTTGCACCAATCTCAGTAAGTGAATGAAATCGTCCGACGCTTGTAGGATGCCGGTGTATTAGCGGTATTGCTCTTTGAAAAATACCCGCAAAATTTAGGTAATTTATATCAAGCATAATGTGTTAATCAATGTAAACACTTGCATTTTTCAAATACAATACGAACTGTCGTACGTCGGATATTTATTTTTAATTAGCATAGCCTGTGTATCAATGTGATATGTCGTGAGATTGTGGTGTCGTGGGATGATGAACGTATTTCTAACATCCAGGTGCAGATTGGTGCCTACCGTGATTTAGTAGATCTGTTATCTAAAATCGACTCCCTCCCTCGTCCGGCCGGAGGCACAAATATATACGCTGCTCTGTCGACGATGAGAAACATGTTTCAAGCAGAACAACGTTTCGATGGCAAGTCTTTGAAAAGATTCGTGGCAATCATCATCACGGATGGTGTAGATAATCAACCAGCACTAGTGCAATCAGAGGCCAGAGCAGCTCACGCTGACGGCATAGTAGTCATGCCTATAGGTAAGACGGTTTGTGCTAAAACACGGTCAAGTTGATGTATTACTTCGGGTAATCCCTTCACACTAATAATTAATGACATAACCAATTCTTTGCGCTACTGATTTGTGATAATACTATATTTGTGAACACGAAATATGCTCATCAGAGCCTAATTGTCTCATCAATCAACTTATTCCAAAACCAATTCCTTTCACAAGGTCGTCGCAGTAGCAATTCATCTAATTACCTTCTCTGGCAACGGATAATAAGGGGTGAACATATAACAAGTGACGCGACGTAATAAGTATAACTCATCAATGATGTCGAAGATAAATATTAGACAATTGCGGGTTGGCTAATTTTAATGTTATTTCCATGGATATTTGTGAAATGGAAAAAAGTGGCGTATTGATTTTAATGTCTGATCAAAAGTGAAAACGTGCGTATCTGATTATATACGAGTTATTTGTAAAAACTAAATCAGCAAAAGTGTTGCTACACATTTTTTTAGGAATTGGAAATGTAAGCAACGCGCAAATACAGGCCATTGCGTCGAAACCGGAGTACGCGGTTGTCAAGCCAAATGCAGATCAACTGGAACCTGTGTCCGCCGAAGTCATCCAGCACACTCGTGAAGGTAGATGTAGTACAATGTTAGACACCATTAGTTAACTCAATTAAATGCACCGCGGCTTCAATTCTGAGCGCGACACCAAAACGTTACACTAAGTTATTGGGTGCTACCCATGCCGTTTTTGCAGTCAAAGGTCAAATCCAGATCTGCTGTTCGATGAGGGTATCATAGATTAGAAATAAAAATTCGGATTATGCACTAACTCCGCATTATTTCGTTTGTAAATATGTATAATATTTAAAATATAATTATGCTGTGTGAACGCTCGACATATTGTGAATACACTCGTGTACAGGATGTGGAGTTTGAAATACCAGTTGGCACATTTGACGAGTTTTTAAAAGAAATACGAGTCGCTTGTTGACAACTACTGCTGTCATGCAGCCAAGACCTGTGCCGAGTCATTCACGGTGAAATAATGTTTGCATTGAACTCTTTTATCTTTATCTTAGCCATGTGTGTTTTCTTTGTTAGCTGTAAATGTTATAAATATATTATATGGCTATGTGTATCAATTTCCAACTGCAATGGACATACATTTATGTTTCATTGGAATCGAACGTAGAACCGCTTACTTAGCTAACGGTGCTTTGGTAGACGTCAACGCGTGATGTACAGTCGACTTGAAATTTGACGTCGCGTCCACTTTTCGCGAACGGTAGCGACGCTTAATTGCATTAGCTAATGGTCTCTGACGGCTCGTTCAGCTCATTGGCGGAAATACTTGTATGTGTGAGTTCTATAATAACATTACATATTATAGCTAGGCATTTTGTTTTAAACAATCTTTGAATAACCGCATAGCTATTCGATTAGCATATATTTTACAAATGAATATATTTGTTGTTGTACAACACGATGCGATGACAGAAAATTGCAGCACCTTAACACTAAGCAGTGGGAGTCAAGTTGAACCGGAATAATATGGAATTATTTAATTTCAGCGTGGAAAGAATGCCCAGCTGACGTCATATTTGTCATTGATCATTCCGGTAGCATGGCCGGTTATTACGAGAATGTCCTCAACTTTACCAAGAAGATTGTTTCGGGTTTCCATTTGACAGACACATTGACGCGAGTCGGTGTCATTGTCTTCAGCAACACCGCCAACGTAAAGGTCAGTGAAGAACCGACAAGAAATCAGTTTCTATTAGGCTTTTAAAAATATCCAACAAAATCCTCTATGCTTTGTGAAAGTTATTTCAAGATCTTCTTACAAAAACAGGCAACTTAATAACTGTATATATCAAATAATATAACATTGTTTAGCAACAACATTCGTATGGATGATCGAGACAATGATCTTGTACATACGCCTATATATGGTACGCGCTCAGACGATACCTAAAACTCGCTGCAAGCAAGATAGATTAACTGGTTAATTAAACGTATATTTTGACAGTGATTTATTTGGGTGCAGTGTCTTATTATGATGTCTTGCGAGCGAGTGTATCTTTCTGCCATCCAGGTGCAGATTGGCAACTACACTGACGTAGTCGATCTAAAGTTGAAGATCGACTCCCTTCCTGCTCCGAATGGTGAAACAAATATACACGAAGCTTTGACGACGATGCGAAGTGTGTTTACATCAGATCACCGCTTTGACGACAAGCCATTCAAAAGATTAATCGGAATCGTTATCACAGACGGCGAAGATGGGCAAACAGAACTAGTGAAATCTGAGGCCAGTGCAGCTCACGCGGACGGCATTGTTGTTATAAGTATCGGTAAGACGATGTCAGGCAACGTTTCCAGACTACTAACTCTGTCCACTACCAATCAGTCCCATCAACTACTCACCCCACTACCAATTCGCGACTTTACCATTTCCGACTACTTCCAATTAGTTGCAGTCCCAAATTATTTTATTACAAACTTTTCCCAAACCTATAGATTATGATGTGCAGCGAATCGCACTACACAAGCAAATCCGCATTACAAACTTATTCCCGTGCCAACTAATTGGAGTAGCAATTCTTGTAATGGCCAGTCAGTGTCACAGCAATTGTCACTTTTCCAAATCGTCTCACTATCAACGCATATCGTTAACATCAGCTGTAATACAGACCCCATGCGCATAGCTGTTTCTATAATTAAAACATATTCATCCCAAATTCCATATTCCCACAATAATGTCATATTACTTATATTCAGGATTTGGAAATGTGAATGAAAGGCAAATCGAAGCAATCTCGTCGAGGCCAGAGTACTCACTGATCAAGCCGTCTGTAAATGAACTGGACGCGTTGACTGACGAAGTCATTCATTACAGTTGTGAAGGTAAATTTGGTTAATACTACCTTTCGGGGTAGGTTATCGGATTCACGCATACATGTACATCATACTTAGATTGTTCACATCGTTCGTTATATTCAGCGCAAACTGAATTCCAAAAAAATATTCTACTATTATCTACGTCTCTTGAATTCTGAATTCTCTTGAATTCTCATTCCCGATGTACGCTCACATTGGAAAGTGGTTTCGAAGTTGCATATACACGCAATATTGTTATGCTATGCTCCCTATATATATATATATATATACATATATATATAATATATATATATATTGTACATATATACCCCTGTATATTTAGGCATATGCGTATACATATACATATATGTTAACTTAATTATTTTCTTGAATAACATAACCCGTATTTGGAACTTCCGAACAATGCATTATGTGATGTGTTATTTCTGTACCATTTATTTCAATCCAGGTGTGTCGACAAATAACCGTGGAAATACGACTACTAGAGATCCAGTTGCTGACCCCCCAACAGGAAGAATTGTTGGTCAGACAACGCCATCAAGTCCTACGACTGCTACAAGAGATCCAAATGCTGACCCTCCAACTAGAATAATTGTTGGGCCGACCACGCCGTCAAGACTAACGACTACTATCACAGATCCAAATGCTGACCTTTCAACGAGAAGAACAATTGGGACGACCAAGATACCATTAAGTAAGATTACTACAAGTGATGGATAACTTGAATTTAATAGTCGTTATTTGAAAACGATTTTTCTATGCGCGTTTTTATGATTCTCAAATCAGGAATAGTTGTCACGCAATCAATACATAATAGTGGTTTTTGTTCTGTTTTAAATATATAGGGAAGAATGCATAGTTGACGAAGCGTGGTTGCATAAATTATAATCAAGCAAGTATGTCTTACGTGTTATACGTAAAACGGTTTCGGTGATCCATGGTGCTACATATGTCGGAAAGTCCAGTGAAGTATATATGAGAATTATATTTTCAATGTCAAATTTTGTTCCCCACTGCTCTGTGCTATTCGGAAATGTGCAATCTATACTATGTCCGTGGAAAAATCCCCCGTAATGACACAATCCCTTTTGCTCACTTACCTTAGCAAGTTTTACAAGTTTTGTTTCGTTTCAATTTCATATGCGTATATCTAGACTTCGATAAAATAATACAACAGTAAATGCTGTAATTCATATATCCATGATGCTCCAAAAATATTAGTCTCATCCATGTCATATCAGTAATTTATATAGGGACGTATTTAATGTCGTTCTCGCTCGCCATTTACGCTATGTTGTTGGCTATTACCGTGCATGCGTGCGTGCTTGCGTGCGTGTGTGCGATGCCATATGTATAAAGCTGACATTATTTTGTAGGGGAATGATATGAAATAATTGCGTTTTAGCGGAGACCGAATGCAGAGCTGACGTGATACTGATCATTGGCCATTCTAGCAGTATGGGTGGCTATTTTGCGAAGGTTCTCAACTTCTTCAGGAAGTTTGTTTCGGATTTCGAAATATCATGTAAACATTCTAGATTTGGTGTCATAATCTTCGACAACACCGCCAACATAAAGGTAAGTAAATGTAAACGACTTGCAGGCTCAGAAATGGACTTTCAACAATCAAATTCCGCTTCGGTAATACTGACATAATTTATTTAGCGACTGTTCCGTCAATTTGAAACAAGTACAGTATATTTATATTATATTTATTTTATATACGTATATTTAAGGGATGTTATGGTAACACAACCCAGTCCTATACCACCGGTGTATATAAATTGTTTGATAGCATTTGCACCAATCTCAGTAAGTGAATGAAATCGTCCGACGCTTGTAGGATGCCGGTGTATTAGCGGTAGAGCAAAATTTAAATAACCTAATCAATGGTAATAGCTGTGTATCAATGTGATACGATTGGTGCCTACCGTGATTTAGTGATCTGTTATCTAAAATCGACTCCCTCCCTCGTCCGGCCGGAGGCACAAATATATACGCTGCTCTGTCGACGATGAGAAACATGTTTCAAGCAGAACAACGCTTCGATGGCAAGTCTTTGAAAAGATTCGTCGCAATCATCATCACGGATGGTGTAGATAATCAACCAGCACTAGTGCAATCAGAGGCCAGAGCAGCTCACGCTGACGGCATAGTAGTCATGCCTATAGGTAAGACGGTTTGTGCTAAAACACGGTCAAGTTGATGTATTACTTCGGGTAATCCCTTCACACTAATAATTAATGACATAACCAATTCTTTGCGCTACTGATTTGTGATAATACTATATTTGTGAACACGAAATATGCTCATCAGAGCCTAATTGTCTCATCAATCAACTTATTCCAATACCAATTCCTTTCACAAGGTCGTCGCAGTAGCAATTCATCTAATTACCTTCTCTAGCAACGGATAATAAGGGGTGAACATATAACAAGTGACGCGACGTAATAAGTATAACTCATCAATGATGTCGAAGATAAATATTAGACAATTGCGTATTGGCTAATTTTAATGTTATTTCCTTGGATATTTGTGAAATGGAAAAAAGTGGCGTATTGATTTTAATGTCTGATCAAAAGTGAAAACGTGCGTATCTTCTTATATACGAGTTATTTGTAAAAACTAAATCAGCAAAAGTGTTGCTACACATTTTTTTAGGAATTGGAAATGTAAGCAACGCGCAAATACAGGCCATTGCGTCGAAACCGGAGTACGCGGTTGTCAAGCCAAATGCAGATCAACTGGAACCTGTGTCCGCCGAAGTCATCCAGCACACTCGTGAAGGTAGATGTAGTACAATGTTAGACACCATTAGTTAACTCAATTAAATGCACCGCGGCTTCAATTCTGAGCGCGACACCAAAACGTTACACTAAGTTATTGGGTGCTACCCATGCCGTTTTTGCAGTCAAAGGTCAAATCCAGATCTGCTGTTCGATGAGGGTATCATAGATTAGAAATGAAAATTCGGATTATGCACTAACTCCGCATTATTTCGTTTGTAAATATGTATAATATTTAAAATATAATTATGCTATGTGAACGCTCGACATATTGTGAATACACTCGTGTACAGGATGTGGAGTTTGAAATACCAGTTGGCACATATGACGAGTTTTTAAAAGAAATACGAGTCGCTTGTTGACAACTACTGCTGTCATGCAGCCAAGACCTGTGACGAGTCATTCACGGTGAAATAATGTTTGCATTGAACTCTTTTATCTTTATCTTAGCCATGTGTGTTTTCTTTGTTAGCTGTAAATGTTATAAATATCTTATATGGCTATGTGTATCAATTTCCAACTGCAATGGACATACATTTATGTTTCATTGGAATCGAACGTAGAACCGCTTACTTAGCTAACGGTGCTTTGGTAGACGTCAACGCGTGATGTACAGTCGACTTGAAATTTGACGTCGCGTCCACTTTTCGCGAACGGTAGCGACGCTTAATTGCATTAGCTAATGGTCTCTGACGGCTCGTTCAGCTCATTGGCGGAAATACTTGTATGTGTGAGTTCTATAATAACATTACATATTATAGCTAGGCATTTTGTTTTAAACAATCTTTGAATAACCGCATAGCTATTCGATTAGCATATATTTTACAAATGAATATATTTGTTGTTGTACAACACGATGCGATGACAGAAAATTGCAGCACCTTAACACTAAGCAGTGGGAGTCAAGTTGAACCGGAATAATATGGAATTATTTAATTTCAGCGTGGAAAGAATGCCCAGCTGACGTCATATTTGTCATTGATCATTCCGGTAGCATGGCCGGTTATTACGAGAATGTCCTCAACTTTACCAAGAAGATTGTTTCGGGTTTCCGGGTTTCCATTTGACAGACACATTGACGCGAGTCGGTGTCATTGTCTTCAGCAACACCGCCAACGTAAAGGTCAGTGAAGAACCGACAAGAAATCAGTTTCTATGAGGCTTTTAAAAATATCCAACAAAATCCGCTATGCTTTGTGAAAGTTATTTCAAGAACTTCTTACAAAAACAGGCAACTTAATAACTGTATATATCAAATAATATAACATTGTTTAGCAACAACATTCGTATGGATGATCGAGACAATGATCTTGTACATACGCCTATATATGGTACGCGCTCAGACGATACCTAAAACTCGCTGCAAGCAAGATAGATTAACTGGTTAATTAAACGTATATTTTGACAGTGATTTATTTGGGTGCAGTGTCTTATTATGATGTCTTGCGAGCGAGTGTATCGTTCTGCCATCCAGGTGCAGATTGGCAACTACACTGACGTAGTCGATCTAAAGTTGAAGATCGACTCCCTTCCTGGTCCGAATGGTGGAACAAATATACACGAAGCTTTGACGACGATGCGAAGTGTGTTTACATCAGATCACCGCTTTGACGACAAGCCATTCAAAAGATTAATCGGAATCGTTATCACAGACGGCGAAGATGGGCAAACAGAACTAGTGAAATCTGAGGCCAGTGCAGCTCACGCGGACGGCATTGTTGTTATAAGTATCGGTAAGACGATGTCAGGCAACGTTTCCAGACTACTAACTCTGTCCACTACCAATCAGTCCCATCAACTACTCACCCCACTACCAATTCGCGACTTTACCATTTCCGACTACTTCCAATTAGTTGCAGTCCCAAATTATTTTATTACAAAGTTTTCCCAAACCTATAGATTATGATGTGCAGC
>CM034533.1:7229437-7444437 GCA_020002185.1 Paraescarpia echinospica | reverse complement strand
ACTTCGGGAAATCGGCTCCTGCGTCATGGATTAGCTAGTTTGGCCTCTAGAAGTAGACGCTGTGGCTTACGTATATCCCCATGCCAGTGCCATACCAATACGAATAATAGTTGATGATTCTACACTATCAAGACAGCGCCTATTAATGTATCTGTACTTCAATTTCTATATGATCTTCGTCGTATTAAACATACAACGAATATTGCACGTGCATTAAGCGGTTGTCTACGTTTTATGTGCCTTGAAGATATACACGAGAGCGCTATGGTCTTTATGTAAGGATGTGTTTTCTAACATTTGGTAAATATTGCTATCACGACTGTCACATACGAACAACCAACTTATCCCGTTAGGGGTCGGGAATTTTATATAATGACTAGCCTGGATATTGTTGACACATATTTTGTCCGCCAATGTTGTAGGATGCTTATAATGGCCTGTATTTGATTGTACTATTTGCACTGCAGATGTGGACGAATGTGCCAGCGCACCATGCAAACACGGAGGCACATGTATTGACGAAATCAATGCCTTCTCATGTAGCTGTATACATGATCTCTACACTGGAACAACTTGTGAGACGGGTGAGTGAAACTTTAAACAGAGTAAACGCGTGTTGTAGTTCTTAATTGCTCTAATTAGCTAGATCTACGAACTACATACGAGCTGTTGTGAGTTATATTGCTTGCATGACACGAACCATTTGACGTAAGAACAATCATTAAAAAAAACAGAGAATCGAAATGGAAAGAGAAATAGGTATGTGGCAGTAGCATGACCAAATATGATGTGCGACCGTGCGTGCTGATATAGTTATTTTCCAATGTATCATGAGCTAAGCTTACTATAGAAACTGCGTTTCCAGTTGTAAGACACAAATACTATCAATACGGCCCAAGGCAAGGCGACTTGAATCTCACACACAGCGGATACAATTGCAACTGGAACGGCAAAAGTTGTTCGTCCGATTTCATTCGTGTCCCGAAAGTACAGATATTCAACGGACAGTACAGAAGACTAAAGGTTTGTGACTTGTTTTGAGTAGCGTAACGGTGTCAATACCAACCGCAGGTTTCGTCAACCGTTACTCGTGACAGTAATGATAAGGTCTAACTGCTCCTATGTGACCCACAATTGCACCTCTCTCTATTAAGACTCTCAGAAAACCTTCAAATGCAATCCCGTTGAGGTTTCCAAAAAACAAATAGCACCCTATTTTTCAGACCTTAAATTGCTCTAGAAATAAATTATACTGTGTTGAGACGATCTACAACCAGTGTGCGACACAAGGTTTAACATATTAAAGACTCACCGGGCTTGTAACCTGAAAATAATGCGGGTCCGATAACATATTTGAAGGCCCAACAATTCCTGCAATCAAGCCACTGATATCATCTTACACACACACACGCACGTATGCACGCACGCACCCATACACAAACGTATGTGTATATGACACACTGCACCCCCTTGAGGGTACCCATCAAACCTACAACTGCACCCCCTGAACCATTGAGACGTTGAACTGCACCCCGTGAGGAGTAACAAATACACCCAACTGTACCATCCATTGGTAATTATAACTGCTCCTCTATTGAGGTTTCAATAAACTTCCAACGGCACCTCTTGTAACTCCCCAATTCATTCAAATACATCCCCTTGAAACTTCCAAAAATAAAATACGCCATGCTTCCCCAAAGGGATATTCAAGCGGAATTCGTTTCCCTCATTTCGAACTCACTTCCCGTTAAGATTCCGCGCAAGATTTGTCAGTACTGCCATGTTTCTTTGACTTTCTATGACAAATGTCAACAAATCGGCCTCGTTCTTGGAATTTGTATTCCAAGTTGCTCCAACAGCGTCTCGAATGCGTAGCAAAGGTAACATTAAGTGTTAAAAATATTCGCTTTGTTAGTCTTGCCATGTTTCTAGCATCAATGCAGTACTAGCTCAATATATAACTAACATTGTTGTTGTCATTCGGTAAATATGTGTTTAGAATTTACGTTTTGTCACTATTGCCATGTTTCTAATACCAAAGTAGTATTAGCTCAATATATAAATATCACAACATCATGCAACAAAAATACAGTTTAGCTAGATGTGTAAAAGAGGCCAACTGCATATCTTAAAACGAAGGAAATTAAATATGGACATTCTGTGTGTGTGTGTGTGTGTGTGTGTGTGTGTGTGTGTGTGTGTGTGAGCGTGCGTGTGTATGTGTGTGTGTGTGTGTGTGTGTGTGTGTGTGTTTGCGTTTGTGGGTGTTTTCGTAAGTAGCATGTGTCTTTAAAGTTACTGTGCTTTCACATTATCAGATCTACACGAATGGATACGTCACATTCGGAATGCCCTTCGACAGTCGGTACCCGGACAGACTCAACAAATACATGCTGAGCTACGCCAAACGTGAAACAGCGAGTAAAGAAGGCTTTGCCATGTTTGCGCCTCTGTGGACGGACAACGACGCCCGACATGGAGACGTCTACTACCACATCTACGACCTGACACAGCCCGGATCATCCCCCATCGACCATGCTCGTGTGAAGGCATGATACTTGTTCATCATTTCTTAGAGAAACATGGCTCTGTCTGTCTCCCCCTGACTCTCCCTCAGTCTCTACATTTCTATCCCCCCCTTCTATCTCTCTCTCTCTCTCTCTTTCTCTCCCTCCCTCACTTCCTCCTTCCCTCCCCACTGCTCCCTCCCTCCCGCCCTTGCCTCCTCCCTCCCTTCCTCCCTCCCTTCCTCCCTCCCTCCCTCCCTCCCTCCCTCCCTCCCTCCCTCCCCCTCCCTCCTTCCCTCCCGACCTCCCTGCCTTCCTTTCTCTCTCTCCTATCACTTTCTCTCTCTATTTGATGTTGTGGATACCAACATTGATTAACATGGTTTTTTGTAGTTTTACGCCGAAGCTTAACGTGGTGTAAAGGCAAAATAAATGACGGGCGTTCTGTTGTTTAGCATGCCATCAACCATGCCAGAAATGACGTAATCGAAAGTGGAGGCGTGTCCGTGACAGACGTCACGTGGGTGATGGTGGTCACGTGGAGTCGAATGCTCCCTCGCATGTACTACTCCTCAACATTCGACTCTGTGAGTAGAGAGACTAATAGATAATTCAACGCAGTCGGGGCTGACAGGGATCAGAATCGGTTTCAATGCAAATACAATTCCATGATCATTGTACAAGTAACATCATGTAAAATGCTGCTAGAAATTGTCGACCAGTGAGAAGCACGACTTAATAACTATATTAACTCATAAGTTTCTCCTTTCGAACTGTTCACCATTATGCTTTGTATATTCCATTTATGTATCTATTTTATTTCATTTGTTTGAACAAAAGCGTTTGATGCTTTTGAAGTACATTAGGTCAAATACATATATAAGTACTCCGAAACCTAACTTATCAAGTACGATTCCATGTACATGTTCAGACTTAATGATCAACAACATTAATATAATTCTGGTGCGAATAATTATTGTTATTATTATTTAGAAGATATATACTATTATTTGGAGATTTAATTAGAATGGAAATTCAATGTTGCGTATCACACTGGCAAAACCGTTGATAGATACGTATTATTTTGTATTATAAAACAAAAGGTGTACTTAAAATGTACTTGAAATGTCGGCAAGTACGATTTATCAAGTACAATTTAAGTACATCAAATAACCATGTATATGTACACGATCCTAACCAAAGGTGCTACGGTTAGACTCATGTTCTGTTAATTTCGATTATACCTCTCCGCAGTCCAACACCTTCCAGTTGGTCATCGCCTACGACCCATCGCGGTACCAAACGTTCACTATGTTTCACTACATGAACATGGGATGGGATAACGAGATCACATTACGCCGCAGCATGATCGGATACGTTTCATTCAAGAACACCGAAGAGGAATCGCTGCTGCTGGCGCTATCAATGACACGGGTGGCGTTCCGGTTGAACGGGCGAATTGGCAACACAGGTATGAAATTTATTTGGTTATACGACTATCGATTTGCTGCTTTTCTTTCCTAAATACTGCAGAATTAGAATAAACACAAATGGGAAAATTCCGTATTAGCAACATGATCATAAGCCACACGAACAACATCATTGTTATCGTACATTGTTAAGACGCCAGTGCCTGTCAGCTTATGGTTTCATATTAGTATACTGAACTTATGTGTCGTTGCGGAATAGGCCTACTTGCATGCATGGTATTACCTTTGTGAGTAGAAGTCATATTCGAACAGCACCTATTATAAAAATCTACCTACACGCATAATCTATTTTGTGACTGAACTTGCGCTGGAAAAACGGTATGATGTGGTATTAGCAATGTGCGGAGAAAAGCATGAATTCCATCGCATACGGCATACGGAATAGAAAATACAATTTTCCATCTGATTCGATTTTCCGTATCCACATGAACAAACGCATGTACAGTGTATATACGGAACTATCAATTTCTTTTAAGTATTAAGTACTGGGCACTATATTCATTGTTGCGCCTCCTACAGGATACCGTTACATATGGAATCTTACATTTATGCAAATCCTTTATACAAGGCAAGAGAGGCCGCTACATGTTCCGCGTGGCGACGGGCAGACATGAGGTCAACTACGATCAGAAGTGCTACAACTGGTTCGCGAACGAGATGCGGCGGATATGGCTCGTGCGCTACTTCTGGAGTTGGACGATGGTATGTCCGTGTGACCTGCGGCTCGCACTGTTGGACGGCCGCTGGAGATTCGATTGGCGACAATACTACGAAACACGCTTTCAGAGGATATGCATCTATGAAAACATGCCATGGATGCAGTCGACACAAGTATGTACGAACAATACAGGCCGTCGCCACTAGTATAATAATAATAATAATATTTTATTTTGTTAAGCGCCACATCCAATATTGTTCACAGCGCTTTATAACAATATACAAGTGTATGTTAAAAATAACGCATTTGAATAAAATAATTCTAGTATCGCAGTCGCAAACTTAACGATTACAAGCAATGTATTATTTTGTAATAATGTTTTAATGTTATATTTACCACTGCCCATATATTTACCACTGCGGTCTTGTGGGGGCGTGCATAGGTAATTGAGTATTTGTGCGTATATATATATATATA
This sequence comes from Paraescarpia echinospica, assembly GCA_020002185.1. Lineage (NCBI taxonomy): Eukaryota > Metazoa > Annelida > Polychaeta > Sabellida > Siboglinidae > Paraescarpia > Paraescarpia echinospica. The sequence goes on along the minus strand of CM034533.1, from coordinate 7,439,305 downwards.
CGCACACATACTCAATTACCTATATATATATATATATATATACTCCCCTCTATATATATATATATATATATATTATACACATACACACACACACACACACACACACACACACACACACACACACACACACACACACACACACACACACACACACACATATATATATATATATATATATTTATGTGTGTTTGTTTGTTTGTGTGTGTGTATCTGCGTGCGTGTGTATGGGCGTGCGCGTGTGCGCATGATTGTGTGCGTTTCTCTGTGTGTGTGTGTGTGTGTGTGTGTGTGTGTGTGTGTGTGGTGTGTGTGCGTGCATACGCCGAAATTTGCTGCTACTACTGGTGGCGGTGGTGTTGTTTTTGTTGTTGTCGTCGTTGTCGTCGTTGTCGTCGTTGTCGTCGTTATCGTCGTTGTCGTCGTTCTTGTCGTTGTTGACAATAGTGAACAGCATAACCACAAATGTGTTGTGGTTGTGGTGGAGCTGCTTCTGCAGATGTTGTTACGGCAGTAGCGGAAGCAACACCAGCTGCCCTCCTAGTAGTATTGCATGCCATTATTTTAACGATCACTAATTATCCAACTGTTTTTGTTTGTTCCTCACCGTCAACAGGAATGTTGCTACACACCATTCGGCTCTCTCATCAGCATTGAAGATGGTCGCGGAGGCCAAACCTTCTTCTACCACCCTCGTTATTGGAGACTGCATCAAATGTACGATGTCCTGCCGAAACAGTGGTGTTGCTCATTGACAGACAACTGCTGGTATTTCTACCATGTGCGACCGATGGATCGTTGCAGGGGGTACGCCCCTATGTCCATAGGTCAGTAACTTTAACTAAAATAAATTGCATTGCTATGGATTACGTTTTATTATACGTATTTGCAAGGAATACATTAATTTCGATATCTTACTACCAATGTAAAGTATTGTAATTAATAGTGAATATCAATAATGTATGATTGTCTAGTTTTCGATACACCAGACAGTACTAAAATTTCACTTACCAAGGGTATATCCATTCTGGTGTACGATTATCGTTTTGTGTTATTTTATTTACAACATGCCATCATGTTAATGAATTCCTTTGTACTTACGCAGGTTGGTTTTACGGTGACCCACACATCCGCACGCTGGACGGCTTCCAGTACACCTTCAACGGCCTGGGCGAGTACATACTCATAGAGACGACACACGGCAACTTCACACTGCAGGGCCGCACGGCGAAGGCCCGCGACGCCAACGGGACAGAGACGGACGCGACCGTGTTCAGTGCGTTCGCTGCTAGAGACGTCGACTCGGACACTGTCCATGTCGGGATGACTGCCGCACGAGACGGTTCGTAGCAGTTAATTGTCGAGAAGTGCTTACGGGAGGTACTTTATGCATGAATACTGGAGGAAACGTCTCAAATAATGTTACCGGCTTGTGACAACTTATTATATCTAAACAATATACAATATGTTCAAATGGGAGGTATATGATATTATTCTTATGACAGAAATGAATATATATTTTATATTGTCAGACTATTAATTTTATTATACTAAACGACCACCTTCAACACAGAATATGTCATTGTGTTAAATGCAAAATAAGTCTCGACATGTTACATACTTATCCCAATGTACTACCTTAGGCATAAACACCAAGTACTATAAATATACTTCGACATAATTTGCTGAGTAATGTTGCTTTAGGTGTCGTCGTTCACGTGGGTAACACTGATATTACTGATTGGTTCATTGCTGCAAACGTGACTGACTCCAACACGAATTTCACTGACGTCGTAATTATCAAGAAGAACGTCACCCGAATTGAAATAACCTTCAAATCTGGTAAGAAAGCTTGGCCTATATATTTGTAGCTGTATTAATCTGGACTTTATTGTCGTATTAACACTTACTGTACCGCCTTCGTAAGCCCTCTCGTTATCGTTCTCTCTCCCTCTCCCTCTCTCTCTCTCCTTCTACCTCTCACTGTCCCTGTCACTCACCCTCACCTTCTCCCTCTCCACCTTTCCCTTTCTGTCGTTCTCTCTTTCTCTCTTTTTTCTCTTTCTGTTTTTTTCTCTCTCTATCTTTTTCTGCATTTTTCTCTCTCTCTATTTCCATCTCCCCCACTCTTTACATTCGTGTATTTTTCTCTCTATTAATGATATCGACATTCAACCCTCCCTGCGTGTCGTTCTACTCTATTCCACCTTCATAATAATCCATACACCAACTCGGCATACTTTGTTCACCCCTCTGTGTATACGTCCTCCAGTGTATACGTGTTTTTGTCATTCCATTACCTTTTGTTGCGCGTGAGTACATCCGTCCATTTGTCATGTTTCGTCATGGCCATCCCTACTTGTATCGAACGTTTGTGATTGGGCAACTGCTTCTCCGGGCTTCTAGAATGACATAGTATTGGTTATTTCGTTAAGAAATGACACACGGTAAGCCAGTATGGACTGTACATGTTTAATTTTGAATGCACTATCACGTGCATGCCAAAAGGCAAATGGCAGCTCCCAACTATTATCAGTCGACTAAAATGTCCCTTACCAAACTGTAAACAATATATGTACGAAAATACGAAACTGACAGTGAACGTCATAATTAACTTTTAAGATTCCAGAGGAAAATCTGTCAAACTGGGATGTCCAATGAGTACATGTTTTGAGATATAATAACAGCGATCATTGTCATGTGTTTAAAACCATCATGTCAAATGTTTTTAATCACACTGTTGGCAATAACGAAGAACGCACTACACCCATTGAGTATATTTGTGGCAGAGTTCACTTTGTCGATCGGCGTGAATGCCAGACAACTCGACATCACGGTGGGAGCTCCAGACAAGTTCAAAGACAACACGAAAGGCCTGATGGGAGTGTTCAATGGCGACCCGACTGACGACCTCCTTCCGCCAGGGGAGAACACCGTGCCACTGTCGAACAGCTCTTCCGAGAAGACGATATTCACCGAGTTTGGTGAACCCTGTACGTTAAGTGAACAATATTATTATTTACGCCGCAGACTATACGAAACATATGTACTATACTCAAGGTGATATGATGTCATCTTGCGTCTACGTTACAGTAATTTTACTTGCATATGAATGCACACACAAACGCACACACACCCACACACACACACACGCATAACACACATAACACACAAAAACACATACGCACAAACACACACACACACACAAACACACACGAACACACACACACAAACATTCAAACACATATCAAACACACACAAACACACACACACACATTTACACATGCACACAAACACACATTCACAAACATACACACAAACACACACAAACACACACAAACACACACAAACACACACAAACACAAAAACACACAAACACACAAACATATACACTCAAACTTATACACACATACACATAAAAACACAAAAACACACATATACACACACACGCAAACGCACACACACACACAAACACACACACACACAAACACACACTCACAAACACACATGCAAAAACACACACACGTGCACACACACACTTACAAACGCACACAAACACACACTCACAAATATACAATCGTACAGAAACAGAAATACAGAAATACAAAAACACAGAAACACAGAAACACAGAAACACACAAACACACAAACACACAAACACACAAACACACAAACACACAAACACACAAACACACAAACACACACATACACACATACACACATACACATATACTAAGAGTATACACACTTAGGTACATATACAAATATACAATTTCCCACCCTTTCACCCTTTTTACATTCACACGCATTAACACATACACACACATTCACGCACGCACGCTCTCACACGCACGCACACACTCCACTCTTTTTTTAGGGAGGATAAACAAAATCGACGCACTGTTCTACTACGCGCCGGGCGAGAGTTACTCAACGTTTGCCCGCACCGAGTTCAAACCACTCTTCCTTGATGACGTCCTCGCCAACATGACAACAGACGAGCGAGCGAAGGCAAAGAAGACGTGCGGGGACAACAAAGAGTGTCTCTTTGACTTCATAGTTACAGGTGAGAATAACCATAGGCAGCTGCCCGCTCTATTCTATTCATAAAACAAATACAACAAGACGCGTGTGTGTGCGTGCGTGCGTGAGTGCGTTTGATTGTGCGTACGTGTATGTGTATATGTGTGCATGCGAGTTTGTGTGTGCATGTGTCGTGTACATACTTAACAAATTATTGGTATTTATTATATATATATATATATTCATACATACATAAATATATACATACATACATACATACATACATACATACATACATACATACATACATACATACATACATACATACACACTGACACACACACACACACACACACACACACACACACACACACACACACACACACACACACACACACACACACACACACACACACACACACACAAACAAAAACACAGATACACACATGCGCAAACCCGCATAAGTAATTTCCTTCGTTTTAAAATATGCAGTTTATCTCTTTTCTGTACCGGACATGTTTTGAAATTTCTACTTCTAAACTGTATTTGTGTTACGTGATGTCATTATATTTTTACCTTGAGACAAATTATTTATATCATAAACATGGCAATACTGACAAGCAAATATTTATAACACATATTTACCGAATGTCAACAATAATGTTACCTTTGTTAGGCTCCCGAGATGCTGCCGAAGCAACTTTGGAGACAAATTCAAAGAACGAGGCCGATTTATTGAGACTATGTAAGTCATAGAGACTGTTCCTTTACACAATGTACCTTTAAAGAATAAAGGAATCGTCGCGTTTAAGCTTACGTTGATGAACTAAAACCAGCCTGGTATCAACTACGACGAGTAATGCGTTTTGTTACGTAGCTTTGCTGAATTGGTCATACAGCTATCGTAAAACTAGGTAAGTTATTTAATACTAAAAGTGCCATTAATTCAAAGAATTATCGAATTTTGATTTGAAAAACCGGTCTGCAACCTTATTTTAACATTTAATCACGACAAGATTGTTTCACTAAGGCAATGCGCGTATCAGGAAATTCCACCAATAAATAAAATATATTGTTAAAGTTAATGAGTTATTTTTAAAATGCATAACGTCTCCTATGTACCACCGACGACATTATGTCCGTGGCGAAAGTCTTGACAGATCGCAATATACAATATCACAGTTAAGGAGCGAAGTCGGGTTTTAAGAGCAAACTGAGGGCTTATTAGCTCATACGAATGTTAATGAAACGGTCTACTGATGTCGAATGTGTCGTAAATATTGGCTATTGTACTTAATTGCTCATTGATCCAATTGCCCATGTTTAGCAAACGCGAGTCCGGTCATCATCGTAGACAAGGTGTTCAATGTGACAGTGGGACAAGACAACATCCTTACAGTGAACACGTCCGACCCGGATGGTGACGATGTCACTGTTGCACTAATGTCAAATGTACCAGAAGGGGTTACCTTCACTAGTGGAGTTTACACGTGGAATCCAGTCAACATGGAACCACTGAACATATCGTACGTATTGCCATCTGAAGTTATTTAATATATATAACTGCATGTTGATGACGCTCCTATGGTCTAGTATAGTTATATTGCGATATGCATTGGTGTCTACACAATTGACTTACCATATATATAATAAAGTTGTGTTTCTCTTAAAAGTAAATAATTAAAGATACGTGTGTAAGTGTCCTAGGAATGCGATCAACATATGTAATCACCGTACTGTTGCTTGGTTTCAGGTTTTCAGCTTCGGACGGCAAGGAAGGTGTCGCGTCCGCCGACGTCATTGTGAACCAGTGCAACTGTTCAGGCCACGGAGAGTGTCTGTTTGATCTGCTCGCTGACGGCTACGAACTGAAGCAGATATTCAGGATTGTCCAGTGCAACTGCTCCATCGGATGGGAAGGTATTGCCTTCCTACCAGACAATATTATGGAATGCTTGGTTAATGTAATATTGCAACAGGCAATGGAATACGTTAATGTAGAATTTCGTTTGATTTTTGCTGTACCAATGTTTATTTGCGATAATTATGTGAAAGAACCAACTGTGCATCGTTGTCAGGTGATCACTGCGAGACTGACTTGGACGGTTGCCAAGACAACCCTTGCTCTGCTGGCACCAGCTGCATTGATGTCACTGCGGCAGAAGAAGTCGTCAGCGGCAAGACTCACAACTGTAGTGAGTGCCCTGAAGGAACGGAAGATAACGAAGGAATTTGTTTACGTGAGTACATTCCACGTCGTTGATATCAAAATTGTCTTGACTTTGTTGTTTGAGTGGAAATTGATACACATATATTAATGATGACATTGCGTAACCAGTTCTTCATTACACATTATTTAAACTATTGTAACTAGCCAATTGTTTCAGTATTTGATTCAAATAATATAAGACTTTGAAAGGTATTTCTTCACTGTGTATATTAAACACTCTTATAATTTATGTAGCAATCAACGAGTGCGACCCACAGAATCCAAGACACGACTGTGAACAGATCTGTGTCGATAAAGACAAAGGCTTCTCGTGTACATGTCAGGAGGGGTATCGACTACAGGGGAACAACAAGAACTGTACAGGTACACACATTTGTTTTACTTCCGGTTGCACTTGCCTTCGCACGTGCAATGTAATCTAACATGTTTACCATAAAGATGTTTGTACCCAAATTAAACGTAATGTATTACTGTGGATGCATACAATAATGTTCAGTATATTATACCGTTAAGTCATGAATTTTAGACATCGACGAGTGTACCGAAGGGACGTGCGGCTGTGAGCAGGAGTGTGAGAACACAAACGGCAGCTACCTGTGCTCCTGTGTCGACGGCTACACACTCAACGTAGACAAGAAGACGTGCACCATTGGTAAACCCAAAACGATCGCTGTTATTAACGAGTGCCAGACACAACACACAATTAGTTTTGCCATACTGCGTGTGTGTGTGTGCGTGCGTGCGTGCGTGCGTGCGTGCGTGTGCGTGTGTGCGTGCGAGTATGTCTGTGCGTGTTTGTTCGCTTACGTCACAGTCAATATAACGTTGGTGTGTAATGTAGTTATCTTGGTCATTTTCTAAAATTTTTGTTGTTTTTCAACGCAAATGTAGTTTATATGTTATTAAACAATGCCATTTTTACGGCATGCGCTAGCTTAACGTATTCTTAAATGACCGGCTTATTAGGCTACTTCTCGATGATAAGGATGTGGTAAACATTGCCTGATAACGTGTCATGTTAAGGTGAAGTTTATCATGTATACGTTGTGCTTTTCTGATGGTAGCTATCCAGAAACAACATTTATGCCTCCTCAAAATAATTAACAAAACCAAAATTATTGAATTGTTCATAGTTCAGGGCAATGAAGCGCTGTGCAACCAGCTGAGATGCTCGTATGGTTGCAAGAAGAATGGCACCAACACTTACGCGTGTTTTTGCCCAACTGGATACACTCTCGCTGAAGATGGCATATCGTGTGAAGGTACAACGAGTGTTTGCGAGGAAAGAATGTATTTCTATTTCTGCTGTTTACCTGCTCGCAGTAGTTGTAATTTTCATGCTTCTGTTGTGTTTATGTTGTTGTTGGTTTCTCTGTTGTTGTTGTTGTTGTTGCTGTTGCTCTTTTTGTTATCGTCGTCATCGTTGTCGCTACTGTTGTTGTTGTCCTTCTCGTTGTTGATGCTGTTGATGTTGTTGCTGCTGATTTCTGTGAAGAGTAGTACTCTGTGCTTCTACTAATGATGATATCACGGTCATCATCACTACCGTTAATTACTGCGCAATGTTATTACACCGCATAAATTGTTTTACCATAGTTTTTTACTGACTAGTCCATCCAATGGAAATATAAAAATTTCGTGTGCATTGTCACCACAAATACTATAAAAACAACGATTGATTCACAATTATCCAGGGATTAATGTTAATTTGGTTAGTATCATGTTACAGACATTGACAAATGTTCAATGGACAACGGCGGTTGTGACCACATTTGCTCAAACGTCAACGGACGCGTCAACTGCAGCTGCAACGTTGGCTTCCAACTTATGAACGACAAGAAAGAGTGCCAGGGTCAGTGTCAACTTTGATCAGAGTCCATCATTTGTGTACTAATAGTTATAGTGATGATAAAATGTAGGCATTTGTGTTAGTGTTCCCTATACCAACTGTTGGTACTAATTTGGATAAATAACTAAATAATCTAGCAGCAAATTGTGTAACGAAATTACTAGTATCCAGCAAAACACTTTTCATGAATCATAGCTAATCAATCAGCCAGGGAAAGAAATTATAGCGTCGTATAATCTAATGAAGCATAGCATAACCGAAAGGAGACATATCCATTCCACACAATTTAATGGTGTATAATATTGAATGGGTATTAAATACGCAGGTTGGTTGTTTTGTGGATTATGTCCTATTCAAAATATACCTAGAGTAGTTTGCACGTTGCAGTAAATTGTGCATGCAATAGAACATTTCTCCTACAGGGCATGTGAGCTTTGAGCCCACGTGCTCTGTAGGAGAAACGTTCATTTGCGTGAATTTTATACATTGCATATTATAAAACAGATAACGAATAACGAAACCGACAGCTTGTCAAAACAATCGTTTCTTTGTTGCTACAAATAATTGTGTTTCTGCTGCAGCCTGTCCAAGCGGGATGTGGGGCAAAGATTGCCTTCGTGACTGCAACTGTCGTGACATTGACACGGAGTGCGACGTGACTACCGGCTGTGCCGAGTGTCCAGCCGGCGTCACGGGCGGGGACTGTCACGACGACATCGACGAGTGTACAGTCAACAACCCGTGTGACAAACACGCCACGTGCACAAACACCATCGGAACCTTCAAGTGCGTCTGTCACGCCGGGTACACGCAGCACAACGACACCGCGTGCAAAGGTATAATACACTCTGTATGTAATATCTACTGTAGACTGAGGCGCCACAACAATAGTTAGTAATATCAGTGTTGCTGCCTTATCGTTGTTAAACTTACTCTTATGCGGCAATGTATCCGAAAAGCATTGTTAGTGGTAAGGTGTTACTAACAAAGCATTTGAATTAGGTTAACTTAATACATATAAGTTCCATATGTGAATTAAGGTGTTACCGACAAAGCATTTGAATTAGGTTAACTTAATAGATATAAGTTCCATATGTGAATTAAGGTGTCACCAACAAAGCATTTGAATTAGGTTAAAGTAATACATATAAGTTCCATATGTGAATTAAGGTGTTACTGATAAAGCATTTGAATTAGGTTTAAGTAATACATATAAGTTCCATATGTGAATAGCTTGTGAGGGAAGCTGATAACCATAATGTGTATGCATTATTATGTTCATTTCATATGTGCGTCAACAACAGCTACTAAAACATTTTGTCTAAATAAACATGTCTGGTCAGAACGTGGCATTAAATAAACAACAAACGTCCTGTGCTCGCTTTTTTGCTCAACCACGTAGAAAACAGTTTATTACTGGCATGTGAAATGGCTGACCGTAATATCATAGCCATTTAGGAGATGGAACCCACTGTCGACTCTGCGGAGAATAAGTATACCAATGTTAAATCACGGGAAAGTGCTACAAGTGGCGATCATTTATAGCACCGGCCTGACATCAAACTAACAGCGTCAGGCAGATAAATACATACAACTGGTGGGCATAATTCCGACATCAGTATATCCGTATCGTCTATGTTTGTATATTAAGTGATACAAAAACCCAAACCCATTATGCCAATATGGGAAAGTACGAAAGCATTACAGGAACATTAGATGTGTCAGTCAAGTCTAGTTTTTAATATTCTCACTATGGCTACAGGCACAACTGTTTCTGATAGTTCGTAGTAGTTCTTTACAGGTTTGTAGACAATCTCATAAACTTGATTCCTGGCCGGCACTATGCCCACGCATGTTGTTAACTGAACGAACAAAGTGGTGTGGCAACGAAAGGAAGAACTGCTAATCCATGTAGATGTTTATAAAATAGTAATTGACTGCTGATCTATCTAGAGACTCCCACTTCAGTTCTTTTAACATTGATGTGGCGCTGCTTTTCCGACTATTATTACCATTTACACATCTCGCCACTCGGCGATGTACTTTCTCGAGTTATTTTAAATATTGTTGCGTATTCGAGCTACTGTATTATGGTAAAGGAACACAACAGAATATGCACGTGTGACACACAGATGGTAAACAAAACATAACCGATAAATTGTAATTGTCTCATCAGCATGGCGAAGTTCAGCAATGCTTGCATTGCATTTGCGAATGTGACTAAACCAATGCTTTAATTCGCAATGGGGACGGAGCACACACGCTTCACCAGGCAGACAATCAATTTCTAGAGTAACAATTGAATCGTCCTGGGTCTTTTGGTAACATGACAATTGTCACTGAATATGCTTGTGCAGAGGGTAAAGCCACACGTCCACATCCACATCCATACATTCCCATATCGGCTGAATGTTGGTGAAATATCGAAGAGATTAAACGTCTAGTGTCGGTTTCATTAAGCGGCTAAGAACGTTCTTAACGCTAAGACAATTGTATTATTATTAGTAAATGACACGGTTTTGTCTTTACGTAAGCGAACATAATGAGTTTACGTAAACGCGTGACGGTGAGTAGTTCGTATCTTGAAGAACGCATCATGAAATCGGCCCATGGAGTATGAATATGGCTAAGCTTAACGCGGTTCTTTATTTCCAAATATACACGTTCAGTATGACACCACTACGACGACAGTTAACACGTGTTTGATGCCGTATTCATAGCAAGAATAACTACCTATTGCAGGAAAACCAAATTTGATGTGTTTAGCATATGTCCATACCGCATGTTACGTTTTTCGGGTCACAGCTCATATTTCCTAATATTTTCTGTCCAACAGGATATAATTGCATCAACTATAATATTAGTTTCAGTATTTTCAATATCGTTGTCATCAAATGTTGTATTCAACATTCACTAAAATGGGCAATAGGGATGAGGTGTGCGACTGGTCCAATGACTAACTGCAATGATTCCTGTTTTGTTCAGGTTAATGTCCCCACCGTACAATTGGAATTACTTACTTACTTACTTACTTACTTAATCCTCTTCGTGCGGGTTCACACATAAGGCCGACACCAAAGAACGTCAATGTTGTCTGTCTACTGCCAGCTTCGCTATTTGCCCCAGCTCCACCTTAGTGCCTTCATCTCCCGCTCCACTAATCTCCTCCATGTCTCCTTGGGTCTCCCCCTCGCTCTCTTGCCACCAGGAGTCCAGCGCATGGCCACTCTTGGAATGGATGTCAGCGGCATTCTGCATACGTGTCCGATTCATCTCCATCTGCGGCGTTTAACCTCAAGAGAGATGGGCTGCATGGCGGTCCTTTCGTGGAGTTCCGAGTTAGAGATCTTATTTGGCCAGTAGATTCGTAGAATCCTCCTGAGATACTTGTCTTGAAACACTTCCAGCATCTGGCATATGCATTTGGTGGTTAACCTCAAGCACAACCCTCCTCCTGATTCATCCGGGCTTGAGACCGGCCATGGCGGAGTTGGCAGTTGGAGGTACCGGAGAATATTTTTGGGCAATCATTTTCTATATTAATTCGTGTGGCCTGGATGATATTTCTGGAATGTCAATTGTATCTCCTAAAGGGCTATTTGTCCCCTTGTGGTGTTTACTACTGATTAGTCCCATTGTCATTATTGGTGAGCCTGTGGAACAGGTCGATTCATTCAGGTACTTTGGCGTGTGTTGAATAAGTTGTCCTTCACAGAGCACGTTACAGTCGTGCAAAAGAAGTCTCAGCAGCGACTGCACGTTCTTCGCTGGTTGCGCGCTTTCAATGTTGACCCAAAACTTCTTCTCCTTCTCTACCGCAGTATAATTGAGCCTCTCTTAACTTATTGCAGTATTTGTTATTACCCTGCTCTTTCGGTGAGCAAGCGAAACAGGCTTCTAAAAATGTCACATACTCCCGCCAAGATCATTAGTTTACCTACTCATGTGTGTCCGAAATGATTGACCGTGCACCTTTGCCAAAAGCTCGTGTTGTCGCTGCTGACTCGAACTACTCTTACTTGTTATATTCTTCCATCTGGTAGGAGATACCGGTACTTGAATTGCACGAAGGTTCGGTACAACAAAGGCGTTGTGCCTACGGCAATCAGAATGTTGAACCAGTGATATTGATAACTGTGCTCTGCTTCGATTATATTTATAATTTGCATACGTATATATACACATCTAACATGTATGTCTTTCACATTATATTTTATGAGATTTATGAGATCATGAGCTGTAAGACAAATATCCTTCCTAGGACAATAAAGTGAATTGATTTATTGAATTGAATTGATTGATTGATTAATACGCCTGTCAAAGTTACATTTTTATCAGCGTCATCACAAATATTCACTCAGGATTGCTCGAGCGTAATTACGAAAGGAATGAGTGTAAGTAGGTATGACCAGGTGTATTAGTGACAATCACTCTGTCCATTTAAAAATGTTAACATATGAATAATCTTAGATTAGTTAAAGTAGAGTTTTGGCGAGAAGGTGCCCCTAGCATAATGTGTTTAATTGATTGAACTATCCCACTATCAAGGGTCAATACATATTATTAAGACTAAGACTTACATACTTCCATCGTAGACTTGGACGCATGTGACAGTGACCCGTGCGAGAACGGAGGAGAGTGTCACAATGGAAAAAACAACTACACGTGCAAGTGCATGCCGGGATACGTTGGAACCAACTGCAAGACAGGTAGGTAAACTATTAAACTGTATTAAAATAAAATCGTCAAGGTGTTAGTGTATAGTCGCGACATCAGGATTTGTTCAAATGAGTACCTTAATGAAACGTGGGGTGCTCAAGCAAAAATTACAAAGGCTACATCAATGTTATCCCCTTGCGTCACGTAACATCGGCGGCTCATCGGTAATGTCATTCAATACTGACAAATATGTGTTTAAAGAAAAGAAACTAGCTTTGATAATCAACGAACATCTACGCTGTCGTGTCGAACTTTGGGAAAGATCGTTCATTATATGTTTCTACAGTTCATTCCGCTGTATGCGTGAGTATCTGATTATATACATTGGCGAATATTTGTGTTCGAATAGTATTCGCGCATTAATTACATCGTGGCTGAGTACTTCCTAAGCAAGTCGATATAGTAGTCAATTGAATAGGTCTGCCAGGAAGTAAAGTTTAAAGCACTCTGATCAATCGCAATGACGGGATACTGCTCTATATAACACCGTAATTTTTATTAAAAGAGGACTTAATGAATTAGGAAAGATAGGCCTGTGAGATTAATTAAAACGCTCTAATAATGATCGACGAAGCATGGTGAATACATATTGCATTAATTCAATCGCAGTCGGAAACTTTATATAAACAACGCTTTTTAATTTAATTTAACACAACACATGCATACACACACTTACACACAACACATGCTTACACACACTTACACACAACACATGCAGTTACAGTTTTACTGAAATAGCACATATTTCCAGACATCAACGAATGTGGTAGCTCACCATGCAGACACGATGGAACTTGTAAAGATCGGGTCGATGGATATCGCTGCTCATGTGTACGCGGATTCACCGGCAGAGACTGCGAGACAGGTATATCACCACACTGCACTCGTCCAAACAGTTGAACCATTGTATAATAAATACTATATAGAAATCGAGGACAGTATCAATGCCAGTATCACCCCGAACAACTAAATATTTTACACATTATATGTGTGTTAATATATACTCGTCTATGATCGTGTCCTTAAGAAATAACGCACAAGGAGATCGCATGGGATATCCATAATAGTTAACCTGTAACGTACTGGGGGACCCATTCTCTTCGTTGACTTATGGTTATAATTCACAGCAGTTATCGATAAAAACTCTCTTCGTTTTTTGAGCTTTAGTTCTGAAGTCGCTATGGCATTTGAGCCCAATGCTGGTGGAAAAACGTGTTATGTGTCGAACCTAATAAGTATGAACATTATCTGGGGTGTTGCGACCCACGCACCTTATTATGATTATGTTGGCTCACACACAAACGCGCACATGGACACGCACACACACACAAACACACACACACACACACACACACACACACACACACACACACACACACACACACACACACACACACACACACACACACACACACACACACACACACACACACACACACACACACACACACCCACAAACACACACACACACACGCACGCACGCACACACACGCACGCACGCACGCATACACACACGCACGCACGCACACACACACGCACACAGAGAGAGAGATAGACACACATACACACACACGCGCGCACACACATACACAAACACACATTCACACAAAAACACACATACACACACACGCGCGCACACGTACACACACGCACACATACCACGCACACACACACACACGTACGCACGTACGTACGCACACACGCACGCGCACAGACACAAATACCATACACACCACCCATCGAATCTATTATATGCACTCCATTTTCAGAGATCGAAATCTGCGACAGTACTCCGTGCAAGAACGGAGGCACCTGTAATCAGAGCGGCGGGAAATACGCATGTCAATGTATGCCTGGATACACCGGCATAAACTGTGATAAAAACAAAGGTAGTTTACATATCTGTATATTGATTTGCTTTACCTCAGCAAATAACATAGTATGGTTCCTAAAATATAAAATTCGACGAAAGATCAAATATTCATTGGTGCCATTGTTTGTACTTCTGTCTGCAAACCTTATACGTATACTAGCTGACTCTTGTTGTGCTTTTTAGTCAGACATACTTTTCGTTTTGCTTCTTTCTAAAATTGAATTGATGGTATAAGAGTAAAATTACTCCGACAACGCACGCATTGACACATGTACAGACACTCAAACACACACACCCACCTACAACCCCCCCACACTCACATATCATACACGCTACACATCGAATCTATTATATGCACACCATTTTCAGATATCGAGATCTGTGACAGTGCTCCGTGCAAAAATGGTGGAACGTGTAGTCAGAACGCTGGGATGTACGCATGTCAATGTTCGCCTGGATACACTGGCCTAAGCTGCGATGAAGGTAAAAATTGCTTGCCTGTCTATATATCGAATACGGACATCCAAATGAATGTCCATTTAAATTAAATACAATTACATTTCCTACTTCATGAACAAATGACGAAGTGTATATTCGTGCATAAGTACCACATTTAAAAACTCACCTTTATTACCTTGCGTATCCACCGTTGCTCCCTTGCGTATTGATTCAATTGTTGATAATTTTAACATGGCGTATCGATTCTGAAATAGTTGACTAACCCATTTGTATTGATGTGCCTCTGAGCTTGGTTTCCAATTAGTTAGGCGCAAAAGTAGTTACCTTATTATTACTATTATTAAATGAACACATAAAAGTGTGCTGAAACATTGATAATGCCATCAATACCTGCCACAACTGGAGAGTAGTTGTCTATAAAACACAATCAATATATAATCTTTAAGATCGATGCAATGGGAACTATTTGAATCCCACACTAAGATAGTACTAAAGCACACAAACATGAAAGTAGTGGAAAAAACCAACAACAACAAAATATACAAATATTATTGACAATGGCACTACATAGCACAATTGATTTTATATATGGTTATCATGGAACGGTTATCATTACAGACTTGGATGAATGCGCCAGTACCCCATGCATGAATGGAGGCACGTGTTACGACCAGCTGGATGGCTTCAAGTGCAACTGCGTAGACGGCTACAGTGGATCCTTGTGCGACATAGGTATTGTATTGCTGCATCGTCGTTGGACGCACTGATGCCGATGTAGGCACATGTCAATATTGTCTGGATAATTGTTAA
Source organism: Paraescarpia echinospica (assembly GCA_020002185.1). Classification (NCBI taxonomy): domain Eukaryota; kingdom Metazoa; phylum Annelida; class Polychaeta; order Sabellida; family Siboglinidae; genus Paraescarpia; species Paraescarpia echinospica. Next base: position 7,423,345 of record CM034533.1, on the reverse strand, counting down.
AATTGTAATTGCCATACACAGAATTAAGAATATTTCTTGAGATGTGAGTAGTTTCTAATGAAATAAAAAACAAATGCTGACAAGTGATATAATATATATATATATATATATATATATAATATATATAATAAAATATAATATATATAAATATATAACTTATATATATATATATATATATATATATAATATATATATATATATAACATATATATATATATATATTGTTATTGATATGCATATGATAACATAAAAATACTAATGCCATGCGTTATGTAAAGAAACAACCAGAAGTAAACACAAACGACTTGTTTGATGTGTGGATATATTTTTGTTTCAGAAAATGCTTTGGGAGGATCAGGTAACGTGCTACTTAAGCTTACTCTAACATCAATTAAATGTGATTAAATAACTTAAAACGAAAATTGAGCTGAGTGTATAGTATTGTGCTATATTTAACGTTAAAAGAATCAGGTACATCATAATTATTTTTATTAAATGTATCATGGAATATTATACGGTTATTGAAATTATCGTCTATTACACTTCGTTAATGCAGCGTAATACCAAACGTTGGCCTTGTAGGTACGCCATGGATTCTAATCATAGTCAGTTCGACGCTCAGCCTCGCTCTCCTAATTTTCGCTGTCATAATCCTCGTCTTCACTGTGTGTAAGTGCATACGAGACCGTCGCAGAGCTTCACTGGAGAACGACGACGACAGCAATTGCATGTAAGCCTTCTGTTCTTCCTCCTTTCCTTTGAGGAACTAACCGCAGTGGCATTTTCGATAATTTGATATTGCAATCATAATGCTCGGCATAGCTACAATCCGTTATAGTAATGTAATATTTCTGAAAGAGGAAACAGCACTACCTTAATAATCGTAACAATACTAATGTGTTTTCAAAGCTATGTAGTACCACCAACATGGAATAGCTTGTCGGATGTTGGATACAATTCCCGATGAAATAGTTAACGAAATCGTCACAACGAGAACCATTGTCGAATCTATCAATATAATTATAGTCATATATTATTATTAGTTTTATTATTTATATTTATTATTGATACTAACAATAATAGTAATACAGTATGCCAACCTATACTAATCAGGCTGCATTATGCGTAATGATCTGGGAGTTCCAGCTATAATAAGTTGTCCTTCACAGAGCACGTTACATCCATGCAAAAGAAGTCGCAGCAGCGACTACATGTTCTTCGCAGGTTGCGCGCTTTATGTATGATTGAGCCTCTCTTGACTTATTGCAGTATTTGTTATTACCCTGCTCCTTCGATGAGCAACCGAAACAGCCTTTTAAAAATCTCGCATACTGCCGCCAAGATTATTGGTTTACCTACTGCAGTGACGTCCGAAATGTTTGACCGTGCAACTTTTCCAAAAGCTCGTGTTGTCGCTGCTGACTCGGACCACCCGCCCCACTCTTACTTTGACATTCTTCCATCTGATAGGAGGTATCGGTGCTTGAAATGCAAGAAAGTTCGGTACAACAAGAGCTTCGTGTCTACGGCAATCAGAATGATGAACCAGTGATATTAGTAAATGTGCTCAGCTTTGATTAAATTTATACTTTACATTCATGTATGTACACATTTAGCATGCATGTTTTTCAAACTATATCTTTATGAGATTGATGAAATCATGACCTGTAAGACAAATATCCTTCCCAGGACAATACATTGGACTGATTGATTGATTGACCGTTAGAAATGTTGAAATTATATTTGACTAAATTATATGGGCATGCCAAAGAATTAACGTTTGAAAACCCAAAAACATACACATGTTTAATACCATAGAGAAAGGTATTGTACATAAATGTGCATGCATGTATGAATGCACGCACATTTATGTACAATACCTTTCACTATGGTGTTAAACATGTGTATGTTTTTGAGTTTTCAAACGTTATTTCTTTGGCATGCCCATATAATTTAGTCAAATATAATTTCGATATTTCTAACGGTCAATGAATGAATAAATGAATCAATCAATGAATCAATCAATCAATCAATGAATCATCAATCAATGCAATGTATTGTCCTGGGAAGGATATTTGTCTTACAGGTCATGATGCATGAATGCATCCATGCGTGTGTGTGTGTGTGTGTGTGTGTGTGTGTGTGTGTGTGTGTGTGTGTGTGTGTGTGAGTGTGAGTCTGAGTGTGTGTGTGTGTGTGTTTGTGTTTGTGTTTGTGTGCGTGTGCGTGTGTGTGCTGGTGCGTGTGCGGGCATGAGTGTTATCTAACATTTACTGATAGACGTATTAAGTGTCAGGTAAGAGCCTTATGTCATTTCTGTTTCGTCAGTCACACGTTCCCGGAGCAACAAAATCTTGGTATGAAGCGTTCTTCACTGCAGCCCTTTGGTCCATCGATTGATCTGCAATACGGTCAGCAGACAGTCTTTAGCAGAGCAACACAGAGCATGGACAACATTGTGAGTTACATAGTTGTGCTTTGATTTGTTTCGACAATGTCTATAACAGCGGTATTTAACCTTAGTCAGCGGGCTTAATCACATAATTGTTCTCATCGTTCCACAAGCACCATTTTTGGACCAGCGTTTGATATGGCCATGATTTGTATTTTTTTGCGGGAGCCAGGCTGGGCTCCCGCTGTGACGGCCATATTTGACAAATCCAAGATGGCCGTCGTCCGGAGTAAGGCGGTGCAATAACTTGAGAACCAAAAGTTGCAGAGCCATACATTAGACCATTTTGTAAGGGTTTTCGAGTATGGGAATTCATTTCCGGTTTCATTTTGCCGATCGCAGGTCGAGATCACGGGATAAGGTGACATTCAAGGTAATTTTGGCTTAAAATACCGATATTTCGAGGTCAGAACTTACTATAGGGTATATTCATCATCTTGGTGTCAAGTTCCATCTAAAAGTTGGGTTAGATGGATGAACTTGGAATGGGTTTGGGGTGAAGGTCACGTTAATCAAAGTCATAAACCATATACCTGTTGGTGATTCAATTGATCTCGCTGCATGAACACAATTTTACGTTTATTATAAAGTTGGAACTGATATTGAGAGGGAAGGGCGAGGTCATATCATGAAACTCAAGGTCGAAATCAGTATCATCATTTAACAGAAATTTCTCATTATGTACAACTGGAAATGTAACCCAGTCCAAATGCATGAACGATACCATTATTCTAGAAATAGCAATGACATATCAATTGGATACACACATTCTATTTTACTTAATTACTCTACTCGTGTAACCAGACAATCTCACCCATCATCTGTCCATCCATCCATCCATCCATCCATCCATCCATCCATCCATCCAACCAACCATCCAACCATCAACACATCGAACCATCCATCATCCACCCATCCATCCATCCATCCATTCATTCATCCATCTATCCATCCATTCATCCATCTATCCACCCATCCGTCCATCCATTCATTCATTCATTCATTCATTCATTCATTCATTCATTCATTCATTCATTCATTCAATCATCTACCCATCCATCGATCCGTCCATCCATCCATCAGTCCATCCACCCATCCACCCATCCACCCATCCACTCATCCACTCATCCACCCATCCATCCATCCATCCATCCATCCATCCATCCAACCATCCGTCCATTAGTATTGGTTCAATGGTTCGAATCTTTGTCATCATTGTTTAAGCAGCCACCCTCGCATTTGCACAGTACCTTGCAACTTGCCCTGCAGCACTTTCGAGCAGCCACAGTGTAGGATGAAGGCACAAGCCTTACTTGCGTCGGAGTGAGTGGTCCAAAAAGGGATCCATTGCAAGTTGCGCTCATCTTGTTCGCATCCTCAATGATCAAAGACAATTGCCTCTTGACATGCTCAGACAGAGCGGCCTGGGTCGGCTTCATATTATCGAGCGAACGACTGCCATTTGGAGAATAGATGATGCCTAGCATCGTTGACAGTTGCAGAATTCAACTTCTTGCTGTACACAGACACAATTAATCACTCGATGTGCTGCATGTGAACAGTTTGCAAAGATTTTTGGTCAGCGAGATCATCGTCTCTGTAAAACATGGTGTTCAGTTCGATGCAGTCCAAGTCGTTTTCTTGCCGCAGTCCAGAAACTGAGAGGTTGTATCGCAGCCCGTGAAAGAGATGTGGAGCCAACGACGTTGATGGCCAGAGCTTGGAATGGATGCTTTGCACAGGGATATCTCGGTAATTTTGCAGCTACCTAACCCAATCCAAAAGTCTGACAGGTCAAGCTGTCCAAAGATAGCGCAGCAAGAACAACGATGTCGTTGTCGACAATGCGCACGAACATGAGACGAGGTATGAGCTACATGTACTGACACATGGAACGGCTGGTTGGAGAGCTCCGCATCAGACTCGGTGCTGAAGAGGAGTCTTCCATCCATGTCAGTCTTGGTCAACTGTTTACTGACAAAGGAAAGTAGTTCCTTTTTGTTTTCCAAATTTTTCAAGTACGATTGCTAGTCCTTTTTGGGACGGGATTGCTGCCGTCGCCATCTGGTTCGAGTCTTGTACGCGCAGTTGTCTCACTCGGTTGCTGTATCAGTGATTTAAGGATTTGTTCAGAGTAAGTGTTACATACTGCATCGATGCGTTGAACCGTGGCGGTCACCCGAACTTTCAAGAAAGGTGTACATATATTCAGCGGATGCACCATGCGGATGACGGTAACCATGTCGAGCACTTCACCTGCTGCTTGTCTGGCTGGATTGGCGCATCCGGTTGGCGCGTTGACGCACTCAAGGACTTTCGATTTGGTCCCACCTCGGAGCGAACTTCAGTGTGTTAGAGAAGGAGGCTCTCGCTGGTTCTCGAATTTGAAGAATTCAACCATATCCGCGTCAGAGAAGAGCTCATCACTTGTGGCTAGGAACGGGTTGCCCATTCCGATCACCACTTTCGTAAAAGACTGAACGCTATTCAGAAACCTAGACTGTAGGGTACGTGCCTTTTCGTGGTGAATAGTTGTAGCTGCCATAAGTTTGTGAACATTCTCGAACTCTTTATTCATTCTGAGGCAATCTGGACCAGCCAACTTGTGCAATGCTATGGCGTTGGTGTGATCATACAGGTCATCATTGCCTTGGAGTATTTTGTTCATCTGCTCGTGGGATTGATCTTTTGTCAGGCTAAATTTGTGCTCGTATTTTCGACCCTGAAGTTTCCCTTGAGGTACTCCACATACACCACTGAATGTTTCACAGGGAGCTTGACCATGTTTCTAACGTGAATCGGCAACCAGCGGACGTAGTTGGAGTGATCTAGGGCAAATAACCACGCACAAAGCTCGTCGCACATTGGTCGTAGAGAAGAAAGCCACCCTCTTTCAGAGAGCGCACAAAGCGGCACATCAACAGCTCAATAATTATTGAAATATGTAGTTTTATTGTGTTAGCATACGTGATACATGTGCTCTAATAAAAAAAGTATTATGCTGACTTACGTAATGTATTCTTACTTCATGTTTCTTTATAGATATACGTGGTGTCTAAATAAATATGATTTGATTTGATTTAATGTGTAGAAGCCTTAATAGGTGTACCTCTGTCAGTTGTTGTTTGCGTGTCACTGGAAGATAAAATAGTTCCTTTAGTATGGAAATTAGCAAACATTAACTCATTATTCAATGAGGTATCGAGAAACAAGTAATAATGTACCAGTTATGAACATTATTAAATACCTTAATTGGGGAACACATGAACGATTTCTTTATAAAACATAAATTAATAAATCAATCTCCGCACGGGATCCTAATAACTAAGTAATGTCATACCAAACTGTTATGGGTGGATCATGAGTTTGATCTACGTAGATGAGACCATCTCTGTTTCGTTACAGCGCTGGGCCATGGCACGTAGATTCACACAGCGCTATCCCCAACCCCAAGGCGAGGAGGCGCAGAGAGGGCCTTCGGTATTTTCCGTCTTCGGCCGTCGCGACCTTCAGTGACTCATGCTAACATTGCATCGGTAATATTCGTATGCTATTTAGATTCGCAGCGTTTCCAAAATAACACCACGTGTCAGGCAAATTTTGGTGTATTATGTGGCATTTGAAGCATTGAAATGATGAGTACTGGAAAAATATGGACACTGACATATCCAAGGATAACAATATTTATTGGGTTGTCAATAAAGATAACGTGAAATTATGCGCACAGCTGACACATTTGGAGGCATACATTTCCTTTATAAACATAAGTATTGTTTGACAAGAAACGATGCTCAATCATGTTGACATCGCCGTCAACACGACGTTGGTGATTCGCGGTTCATCTGAACACATTTATGCTAATGTTCTTTTAAGGACGAGCTATCGCATTTAGCAGAGACGTTGAGAAGTTAGACGTGGTCTTTTCAATAATTCATTTGAATCAATTAAAAAATACTAGTAGCCGCTACGTAGATACCTACATTAAATTTACTTTTGTTAAATGATGCATTTCAAATAAAATACATTTATTGCCCCAACTAGACGAACATATTCATCACCATGAGAAGATGTACGGTCAGTTGTAATTTAGCAAATGTTCTGTCTACAGACGAGTTACGCAGTCAGTGCAGCTAATTATGAAAAAAGTGTGATGCTTTCATCTCAATCGTTAATTTTTTCGTTGTAAATATTGTTATAATGATTCTTGGGGGCGCACATATCGATTGCCTTAAATAAATCAAATTAAGTCAAACAAATATTAATTTGCAACGCCATTCGACGACAGCAGCACAGCAGTATATTTATTAAATATATCAAAAATTAAAATTATAGTCACACACATGCTTATTTATGTAAATTGATGAGTTGGAAACGGGGGAGTGTTGAAGTATAAACTTGTATTAACTAGCGTCCTTCCTGGTGCGTGCAATTACTAAATATCTCAATAAGAACATTTAATATTGTGTATATTCAACGATGCATTGTTGCTGGTGGTTTATTAGTTATATAATGGAATACACATTTTCGTGTATATGTCAACTGTGTTGGTCAACTCTTAGAGAGTGATTGAGTTTACATTCAAATTTCAATAACACCAGTGCACAATCCTAGTAATATTTGACCATTATGTGCGTCTTTCTACCCTATGGATCATATACCAATATTCAATTGAATTTGGTTGTTAAACTACTCGTTTAATAAAGGTGTGCGTGCACCCATCACATTAACACGCTAAATATAACTAACTGAATCTTTGAATACTTACTGCTTCTTGCAGTCGTCGAAAGGAGCTCAGTGACTGGCGTCACCTAGAACATACACAGACGACCACAGCAGTGCAGTTAGTAACTTCATCAGCGACGACAACATACACGATTCCATTGCTACCCACTTCATTGGCGATGACAACATGAATCCATTGATGTAGTTTACCCCGCTTCAGGTGACTGCACTCAAATTGCGGGGGGTCATGTGACTGTTCACTGCTTGAATATAATGGGTCATTATGTTGATGATGTACCAACAGCGTAACAACATGGGTGTAATTATGAACTGTATTTGGATATGCTTAACCAAACGAGGTAGCATACATCATGGTTAGATACATGTGTACATTTCATATAATTAATCATACAAATTTCTGGAAATGTAAGGATTATATTACTGACGTACTCGAGTAAAATGTTATGGTAGAATATAGTTTAATTTGTTTGTTTACTTATGTATTGTTGATGATAGGTTATCATGTGGTTTTCTATTTACAAGCGACTCAATTCGCAGATATGTCTTTGATTACGGAACGTTCTTCAGGATAGTTTTTTTTAGAATATGTATTTTTAACAAATCCATACACTTAACTGGATATGTACAAAGGCAAACCTCTATTGATATTGTTAAATCATTGGATATGTTCAGATGAGCTATACCAAACAATTGTAAAGAAAACACTGACGAATTGCAAGTGTTATGCAAAGATGAAAATAACAGTTTTTTACTTCAGTATATTGGTTTGCTCACCGTAACCATTAGAATTAACAAAGTGGCCAATGCATTCCTTTTTCTTATAAGTCGTACATGTATTTTGAAATCTAGAACGTTTCTTATTGAGGTACCAGTGTCCAATATAACATAATGATAGCTCTTTACTCCTTTGCTTATTTTATTTTGTTATGGGTGTTGGGTTCTCATTTATAGTTTGTTTTGCAAGCGATATAACTAGTACGCGTACATTGCTGAAGTTCATAATAATTATATTATATTCAGATGAATATGATGGTATGGGGATACATCATGAAGTTACACATTTATATATTCAATAATCATAAATACAACATTGATAAATTACATGTGTGTTACGCAATGATGCAAAACATATTATTTTGCTTGCGCAGTTGGTAACAATAGTTCAATCATCGTAACAACTGGAATTATAAATGTTGTAAATTGATACATTTTATATGACTCAAACACAATTATGAAAATGTGACATTTAACTTACTAAAGTACTAATAACCAATGTGATATAACAATATCCATTTACTAATTTTTTGTTTTTTGTTTTTATTGGTGTTGGTTTCTCGTCTATTGTTGTGTTTACAAGCATTAATAAATATAGCACTGACGAATTAAACATATATATATATATACTGCTTAAAAGTATGGTATGTGGATACGTTGCGAAAACGTATATACTGTGCTTTTATATACTCAATAATCGCAAAAATAGCACTGACGAATTACTTCTGTAAGGATGAAATGCACGTTTTTTTGCTTGTGCAGAAAGTAATATTAGTTTAATCTTCGCAACCATTATAATTGGCAATTGTCTTGATATTGCACTTGCACCAAAGTACTGCTGTGGAATATAATTCAGTAATGTCATTTTTCTTGTATGCTTATTCTTGTTTGATTGGTGTTGGATTTTCATTTATTGGTTTGTTTACAAGCGCCGTAAATATTAAACATACGATTAATGAATTGCATGTATTTTATACCTCTGAAAATAATGGTATCTTGCTCGGGTAGTATTAGTGTAATAGTCAAAACCATTGGAATTAACAACGTCCCAACTGGTTTTTATGCGCAACAAGTGGAATTATTTATCCGGAAAGCCGTAGGTACATATTATGCTGTGTCTATGTGTAGTTGATGTTGTGTTATGGGCACTGAATAAAAATATTTCAATAATACCTGTTTTCTTTATTACCATTGAACACTAACTGAGAATAAAGCATGTATATGTAATTAACGTGGTCAACTATTTGTAGGCGATCCAAAGATAAGTAACTGAATTTTTGTTTAGATTTTTTCTAAACTATCTTCGCGAAATTGCTACATAGTAGCGCAAACATATCGTCATTAAAATGGATGATAAGATGAAACATCGTTCAGGCATGCACATCTGGCAAGTTTTTAAAGGAATTTCCCCTGGGGATGTTGTATTACTTGACATTTAAATTGCAACAATGATACATCTGGCGACTTTATTAATATTGTAACAAATCCCACTTGTTCCAACAGGCAGAACGCATCTTGCAGTTACGTTACGTTTTGCATATATTGGACTGCAAAATAACTTCAAGTTGATTAGGTGTTCTGCGCTATCCGTGTTCAACGTTTTGTCAGGTTAATTCAATTATTTTTGTGTCACAACTAAGCGAATGACCAGACCATTGCAATGTATTATGTTGAATTTGAGGATTTGTAAACACATTTGTTTAAACACCTATTGTTGGAGAAAACAACTTGTTTTCAACTTTATTCTATTTATAACAATTGTATTATCACTAGAATAATAGCTGTGTAATTAAACAAACTTGTCACAGGTTCAGGCCCGTAGTCAGTTTTTTCACAATTGGGGTTCACATTTTACCAATTCAGTGTCCAGGAGGCGCCACAAGTTCATGTGGGGGTTACATTGTTCACAGTGCAGAAGGCCTCATATGTTCACGTGGGGGCTCATAATGCAGAAGGTTACATTTCTAACTGGAAGAAGACTCGAGTGGGTATGAGATTGGTGGACCATGTGGTTTCGTCTTATATTCTTTCATCTTATTTACAAACACCACATTAGCATCCCAAGCAGGCCCACAACGAGGTTTTTGGGGATGCGTTTTCAGATAAAGTGGGACTCATATGTGGTCTGTAGAGATTGGTCCCATTTTGTTGCTGGACTGAGCCAAATTTACACACAAGTGTATTCTTAAAAACCAACTCGCAGTGAGAGTATATTGTTAATATAACTCAATTATATACTCAAAACCCTTCGCCATGTGTGCAACTGTTTTGAATGTGCTCATATTAATATAATAAACGAGGCACCGAGGTGTGTGCCCAAGTTATTTTTTAGAATATACAGTTAAAGTGTGACATTTACAATCTGGTTGTCACTCAGTTAATACATCTGATCTGATGTGCATAAGTTTCATAATTCATCATAAACATAATTAAGTTAGTAAATTAACAAACCTTTATAAAATATGAACTATAAATATAAAATTAGAAAAGTATTGTCCTCTTGTGGAATTTTATTTAAATTCGATGTGTCAAACAGTCAAGTACCGTACCATCTATACAACACTAACTCCAATAAATACTAACTGCATTTTACAACTATACGGAACACAACATGGATATAATAATTGATAATAAAGGCCCTTCATACATTCTTGCCTTCTCATCAGTGATAGAGCTCCCCTTTCTGAGATCTACAAACATACAACTAGCAACCACAGTATTTCGGCAACCACACAGCCACACAATTATACGATTTCTCATCAGCATTCGCGTTTAAAAATAGGTGAAGATCAACTTTATTGTGTATTGATTAAATACAATTATTCGCGCTCCAGCGCAATAGTTGAAAATTATGATTTGTGTTAAGCCAGATGAGTTTGTCCACCGGCTTTGCAGCTTGTAAGAAATACACTCGCTACACATCTTAAGTTGCTGATTGTTGAGAATAGCCTTTTTGACAGTCAGTAATTACCTTTATTGGCATACTAAAAATAAAAAGCCGCACCTCTTGTTTTCTTTTTAACAAAGTTCTGATGAGAAATCATGAATTATTTTATACGGCTTAATTTATATGCTCATAATTGTTAAATCATCGTCACCCCGTTCATTCACCAATACTTTGTATGCATCTGTCACTTCTGAGTGACTACAATTAGGACCCACAATTTTATGTTTGGAGTAAAACTGTCTTCTTGTGTATTTGTTAAACCATGCGTTTACATAACAGGATACCTAGATTATGAAATCCTTCTGCATGGGTAATTTGATGCAATGATCCTTTGACTCACATTCCTATAGTGATTGCCAATTTCATACATGGCATTGGAGACAGACCCCTCAGCCAGGCTCCCATACAATCAGTGATGATCACTTAATAGATACGGGTTCTCCTTTTGATATCTACAAATCAGACAGTCATTGTCATATAGTTGTAATGCCTTAACAATGTCCAGCAGCTTTTAGGAGGGGGGGGGTGAAAGCTTCTGAGAAACATGGAATACAATTAGTGGTTCACATTTTAAAGATGCAATTTTGAGGCGGGTACACATTTTGGAGAAACGGGGGGTTCGTTTGAACCCCGTGAACCCCCCCTGGCTACGGACCTGAGGTGTATTGATTTGTGAAAGATGAACAATGTGGTTCAACCAATGGTATATGTAATTAATCATTGTTGGTCTCCTCGTCTTTTGCCTGAATACCCAGGGTGAGGGTGGACTCGATACCCAGATATATGTTTTTTTTTCATTAACCGTTCTATTTATATTACCTCTATATGCTAACTCCCGACCAGCTTCTTCTTGAAGCTGTTTTACACCTACTTTCTCCCTCAGTTCCTCCATTCTTTGCTTGCCTGTTATCACCACTCCCGCAATTACTTTCACCAAGTTGTTTTTGCAAACCTTTACAATTTCTTGTTGTTTATTGCACCATCGTCTGTGTCTCACATAGATAGGCTGGTGTGATAAAGAACTAAACATTTTTAAATGAACTTTCAAAACTTTGTCAATCTCTCATCACCTTTTACACTTTCCTACATGCATCCGCCTTTACTTTTGTATTTCTTGTTTTAGTGTTCTACACGGTATGCGCAAATTTGCCTCCATATGAAACTTCAAAAGACTTCTACAACACACTTGTTGAAACTAGCCTATCATTCTTTGTATGTGCTATGTTTATGCTCTTGGATTTTAGTGCTATGGTTTTTATGGTTTTTCAAATAATATTGTCTCTTTCAACTGTCATTTTATTCAGCGTCTTTGAACAGGGCTACGTGGACCCATTCTTCTACTTATTATTATTACTACTCCTGCTAATTGTGATCTCTGCCGTCCCCGCATACTGCTTTCACCAGGTATACGTCGTTGGTTAAGTTTCTTACCATCCAAATATGTGTCCAGTTGAAAGGATTCCCAACCCATAGAACATATGTCTTCTCAAATTTGTTTTCATCCTTGCCTGCTGAATATCTCCTTCCACTATATAAACTGCGATCTGCTTCCCCGACAACTACCAACGGTAGACCGTCTGCGTACAGCAGCTTCCGAAGAATTATCCCCCGTACCCGCCTGTCTACTTAATAATTACACAACTGCTACGAAAAACAGTGTGCATAAGGAACTTCCCTGTCTAAAGCCAATATTCACATTGAAATGTTCTGAAATTAGGGTAGGTTACACACACCTTCGTTTTGTCATACTTTCCTCTGCCTCTAGTAGGTCCAATCCACCTCGGTGTGATCACTTATCACGATACCATGTCCAAGTCATTTAAGTTTAATGCTTCGTTCCTCACAGACCCGGCACAGGCCAGCAAAATGTAGAGACAATCCCGGCCCGTACCGATAACTTTAATAGAGAAAAATATCAGGTTCTGGGCACAAATACCCTTTGTAGAATGTACAAAGCACGCCTGAATTAGGAAACACTCTACAGTGTTTTAAACATCAGTTTAACATACTAGTGTATTCAACGTATATTTAAAACACTACCAAGGTATTTTAGGTTAAATGTCTCGAACGAGCTGCACAGGCCGTAGCAGAACACGAAAATAATATCAGTACCCCCTGTATACACCGACGCGTCTGTTCGCATAGGCACATAACTTTAGACACCATCAAAGTTGTGTTCACGGTGCTGACTGACTACGATTGACAATTGATATTCCCAAACATTGTTACACATTTTCATAATGTTTAGGTAGATCACAGCATCCACATGCTATTATCCACGCCGCGGTGTCACTTCATTGTGTAGACGTCGAGTGGCTATTTAGCGACACGCGCCGTCACGTTTGAGTGGATCGCTCCATTCAGTAGCTCCCTTTATGGTTCCAGTGACTTGATCTCCGTGTATGGCAAAGTTGCCGGTGTTCGATCTCTTATCTCAATTTTTGCGCAGATAGTAGTAATTGCCGACAGCCGTATCAATGACGTTGCCGAGTATGTTTAGGACAGACATACACTGTATAGCGTCCAGCAGATGGCAGCAAAACATATCCTTGTAGGTGTGGAATGGCGTAGTGCAATAGATATTACCCCAGATAGCTGTACTGGTACAAATGTCCACTCCTTGGACCGGATATCCTCATAGTTCATAGGCGACAATCATTATAGAATATTTAGTAAATGGGAGGAAGCACGCAACATCGTTACATGGACACCATAACGCGCTTACATAGGTATGCAATTGTTTCAGTGCACGTCAAACTTACGTACGTAGACGCAGGTGCCGCGCAAGCGTCGTTTCCACGATTGGTGCAATTTAAGATTCCTTTACCCCGCAATCGATGAGAACCGTCATTCTACGGGGATAACCAAACAAATAAAATAATTAGTTTTCTGCCGTGGAGTCGTAGAAGAAACACTGAACGTTTGGCGCCCGTACTGCAAACCGTCTAGGCATCCTTACGTACACATGAATACATACGTACATAACGTATACATGCATAATTGCATACACACAAATACGTAACCAGGAGGGTTCACGGGGTTCTCGTGAAGCCCCCCCCCCCTTTGTGAACCCCATTTTCCAAAATGTGAACCCCCCGTCAAAATTGCATATTTAAAATGTGAACCATTAATTGTATTCCATGTTTCTTAAAAGCGTTAACCCCCTCCTAAAAGCTGCTGGATAGTGTTCAAGCAATTCAAGGAATGTCAAGAATGCCTGATTTGTGCAGATGGTAAAGGGAGAACCGTTATCTTTTACGTGATCATCACTGAATGCACGGGAGCCTGATGGGTCTGTTCCCAGTGCCATCTGTGAAAAGGGCAGTCACTAGAGGAATGGGTGTCAAAGGACCATTGCATCCACTTAGCCATGCAGAAGGACTGAAATGTGGTTTTAATTAAGTTCAATAAAAATATAGGTAATGCCTCTTTATTCTGGGTTTTACTTCACCTGCGGTTTGTTTGAATATGCTTGTGTTTCCTCCTTGACGCTTAGGATATTGGATACCACTGCCTCGCAACTGATGCGAACGGTAGGGGTGACGGAAGGCCATATCACAATAGCTCAGGTAGATAGCTTCAATCATAGTACAGAGAGATTGTGCGAGTTTCAGGGTCGAATTTGATTATGGCGACTGAATCTTGCTGGAGTCACAGATGCCCCTGCTGAGCCGCATCAGTGTCGTCAGGTGCAGGTATCAGTGTCGTCAGGTGCAGGTATCAGTGTCGTCAGGTGCAGGTATCAGTGTCGTCAGGTGCAGGTATCAGTGTCGTCAGGTGCAGGTATCAGTGTCATCAGGTGCAGGTATCAGTGTCGTCAGGTGCAGGTATCAGTGTCGTCAGGTGCAGGTATCAGTGTCGTCAGGTGCAGGTATCAGTGTCGTCAGGTGCAGGTATCAGTGTCGTCAGGTGCAGGCATCAGTGCCATCAGGTGCAGGTATCAGTGTCATCAGGTGCAGGTATCAGTGTCGTCAGGTGCAGGTATCAGTGTCATCAGGTGCAGGTATCAGTGTCATCAGGTGCAGGTATCAGTGTCGTCAGGTGCAGGTATCAGTGTCGTCAGGTGCAGGTATCAGTGTCGTCAGGTGCAGGTATCAGTGTCGTCAGGTGCAGGTATCAGTGTCGTCAGGTGCAGGTATCAGTGTCGTCAGGTGCAGGTATCAGTGTCATCAGGTGCAGGTATCAGTGTCATCAGGTGCAGGTATCAGTGTCGTCAGGTGCAGGTATCAGTGTCGTCAGGTGCAGGTATCAGTGTCGTCAGGTGCAGGTATCAGTGTCGTCAGGTGCAGGTATCAGTGTCGTCAGGTGCAGGTATCAGTGTCGTCAGGTGCAGGTATCAGTGTCGTCAGGTGCAGGTATCAGTGTCATCAGGTGCAGGTATCAGTGTCGTCAGGTGCAGGTATCAGTGTCGTCAGGTGCAGGTATCAGTGTCATCAGGTGCAGGTATCAGTGTCATCAGGTGCAGGTATCAGTGTCGTCAGGTGCAGGCATCAGTGCCATCAGGTGCAGGTATCAGTGTCATCAGGTGCAGGTATCAGTGTCGTCAGGTGCAGGTATCAGTGTCATCAGGTGCAGGTATCAGTGTCATCAGGTGCAGGTATCAGTGTCGTCAGGTGCAGGTATCAGTGTCGTCAGGTGCAGGTATCAGTGTCGTCAGGTGCAGGTATCAGTGTCTTCAGGTGCAGGTATCAGTGTCATCAGGTGCAGGTATCAGTGTCGTCAGGTGCAGGTATCAGTGTCGTCAGGTGCAGGTATCAATGTCGTCAGGTGCAGGTATCAGTGTCGTCAGGTGCAGGTATCAGTGTCATCAGGTGCAGGTATCAGTGTCATCAGGTGCAGGTATCAGTGTCATCAGGTGCAGGTATCAGTGGGGCAGTGAATGGGGCAGTTAGTAGCCTACATGTTTGACTCGATATTCCATGGAAGTATATAATAAACAGAAGAACACATGCACCAAGCTGATCTGCGAAAACCGTGATGTTAATGAAACATATGAATGATCGACCATATGAAAACGGCTCATCTATGATCCGGCCCCGGCCGACTGATGATGATGATGGTGATCTTACAAATTCTTTTTCCAATGCTTCCAGGTGCTCGAAACGTGTATTACTCATCGCATTATGAATTCAGATTTTGTTTCTAACATGACAAACGTACCCAAACAAATGTTGCGCCTCCGATTTATGAATTATGGTTTTGAATTTCAAAACAGTCTATTCGTACTTTTCAACCATCTTCTGTCCAAGTTGACATCAGTTTTGTTTGTGATACCGATAAATATAACTCCTTTTTGATTGCGACAACTCTGCCTTTGGATAGCCAGTGGACTTGCGTACGGGATAGAGAAAATCCATTAACAGATTTCATGTCCATTTAGAGGTTCTTTAAATTGCGATAGTTGAGGTTTCTTATTTCTATAGTCCAAACATTCAGCTTCACGAATAAAGAGCAGCTCTTTAACACATCGTTGGGTTTGCTCTTCATTTAAAATAGCCACGGGAAAAGTACCAGATGAACATTATTAGAATAACAATAGAGTGACACAGTTGTCTTTTTAACGAGTTAGCCTTTTCTATTTCCTGTGTCATCTTTTCTTTATTATCAGAAAGTTTGCACAATCTATAGTGAATAGTATCCCTCGTAATATAAATGCAGCAATTTTCTACCAAATACATCACTGATCATGGTCTAGGCAAAAAGGTATATTTTCCTATGCTAGCGAAGCAATACAACAAGTATTAACGGTGCCTTCACCATTGCTTACGCATCTAGTAAATCGCGTTCCGTTAATTCTATTTTTTTGGTGTACACGATATACAATTTCACAAGATCTGAAATTGCCAACCAACCATCTTAGCTTTGGTCGTCCTCTTCGTTGTTCGCTAACAAAGTTATTATATATATATATATATATATATATATATATATACACACACACACGGTATATACACACACACAAACATATATATATATATATACAGGGTATATATACATATATCTAATTTTTACCACTACAGTTAATTTGAACATTTTTATTCGATATCAAGTACTATGAGTTATCCATAGCAAAATCAGTAATTAATAAAACTAACATAATTAACGCATCTACAAACACAGACAAATACGCGCGCAGATGGCAACTTCTCAGCAAAACCGCTTTTCCCACTTTGATTTCTGCACACTGGTCAACAGCTTGCTCAAGTTTATTTTTTTCTATTTTTGCCCTCTATGCTGAGACAGTCAGATTGAAGCGATATTTTCTCAGAGACGTTTTGCATGACCCATCATGACCCCGTACAATTGGATGAATTCGACGGTAAAGACCAACAATAATGCCTAGTACTCCATTTTTTCTAGTTATCAAGTAATAGTATTTAATAGAAGTTCATGTGCACACTATATGTCGTAGTGATGTATGCTACATTTGTTATGTTATATATATATATATATATATTATAATATATATTGTATAATATATTTAGATATATATATATATATATATCACATAGAAAAATGTAGCTTATATATAATATATAATATGTATATATTATAATATATATATATTATATATATATAATATAATATATATATATTGTATAATATATATATATCATATCATATATAATAATATATATATACCTATTATATAATATATATATATCATATAATATATGTACACACCTGTATATATATATACGTAATATTATAATATATATATATATATCATATAATATATATACACCTGTATATATATATATATATATATATCACTTAGACAAATATAGCATACATAACTTTAGTAAGGGTACTGCATAATATAGCATAACTGTTATCAATATTCATGTAAAATACCGACGCAGCAAATCATTTAACCCACAATGATTTGTACAGGTAGTCTTTTTCATTGATACTATTCGTCTCTGGTTCTCGATAATCAGTATAGCTATCCATTTAGACAACTGTCTCATCCTAACCAGTAACACCTGAACGACGTAGTTGTGAAAGCAGCCCGATAGAATGTGGATTGACAACACTAGTGACTAAGGTACTAACAGGAAACCAAACACAAGTTCTTTTCAAACATTAATATTCATTGTTATATTCAATATACATGGTGCTGCCGCCTAGCAAACAATGAGGTACTAGGATCTGTCAAAGAACGGGGCCATTACTCAGCCATGAAATGTAACGAAATGTGAATAAACAGTGTTCAAATTCCATCCTTATTGAATTCACGGCCATCGACACTACATCTGGCGACGAGGATGTTACGAACACGACAGCGGTCATAATTATTATGTATCAGTGATGTTCGACAAAACGTTACGCACGTAAGCGCATTCGATACATTTACGGTGTTTTCCTGAGTAACATGGCATGTTGAGCGATGATAACGGCAGCGGCACGTCTGCGCTAGATAGTGAGCATACTGTGTCAAGCACAACACCCAGTTCACACCCCTGCATGGCATTACCAAGTGTTCCGCCGCTCGACCTACATCTAGACGGGAATATCAGACCTAAGTGGAAACAAATGGCCTGAAAGATTCGAACGTTTATTAGTGACAGTTGACATAACGGCACCAAAACGACAGCGTGCACGCCTCCTTTACTACGCAGGCTCGGGTGTAGACGAAGAGTACGGGACACTGACGGTCCAGAACCCGGTGACACAGCAACAGTAGATGACGTTACTGTCAAAGCCCTAACCGACTACTTTACTCCGAGAGTAAACATCGCATTTGAAGTATACAATTTTCGACAATGCAGACAACAAGACAAAGAGCCAATTGATGCATACGTAACGAGGCTTCGGCAGCTGGCATGGTCTTGCAACTTCACAGATGTCGAGGGAGAGATTGCCATCCAAATCTTCAAGATACGACGTTGACAGACCTAATTGCTGCGGCACGTGCTCTAGAACTAAGTGAACACCAAGCACGCCAAGTGGAAAAAGCTTCAACCGTAAATGCCATCAACGTTAACCAGCGAGGGAGAAGTCGCCATCACTCACAATCACAGAACAACTGTGAAGGCCAAATACGTCATCCATCAAGGCGACGACGTGATCATTCTAGGAGCACAACAGACCTCGTGACAAGCCGACAGCTTCAGAGAATGTAAACAATTGCTTCTTTTTGTGGCGGAAATGAAAGCATAGGAATGGTGATTCCCGGTGCCCTGCCATGGGAAAAGAATGCTCAGCGTGCGGCATAATAAGCCATTTAGTGAAAGTGTGCCAAAACAGTAAACGGAAGCAATATTCACTGGCCAATGCCATGCACTGCCAAGCTGCAGGAACTGCTACTATCCAGAATAATGGCATTGAATACTCCGATGATGATTACCTCTGTACCATTCGTGAATACCAACCTCCGCAAGACCAGGTTGCTATTGCGAAAAGTAACAAGAAGAAGCTACCCTACCTGAACACAGTGCCGGTAGAATTCATGATAGATTCAGGCGCGTCAGTTAACATCCTTGATGAACCAACCTATCAACAACTGTCTGAATCGCACCCCGACATGCAGTCACTACATCCTCCAGAAACACAGATCTACCCATACGGGTCACAAAACCTTTTACCACTGAAAGGCATGTTGACTGTCGAAGTGCACCACAAGACCAAGTCGAGCGTGGCTAGGTTCTACGTAGTAGTCAGGAATGGAGGAAATCTGCCTAGTTTCGAGACGGCTGGGGAGATAGACATACTACACATAACTTGGGAAATAATTTCAAAACCATCCAAAGCACAACTTGTCAACAGCTTTCCAGCTCTGTTTCAAGAGGGCATAGACAAAGTACGTGGACAACCTGTCAAACTACACATCAATCCTGATGTCGTTCCGAAACAACAGCGACCACCGTCGCATTCCTTTTCACATCCGGAAGGATGTCGAGAGAGAAGTAGAGAGCCTGGAACAGCTCGACGTCATTGAGAAAGCTGACGGCCCTACTCCGGGGGCAAGCCCCATCGTAGCTCATGAAGAACGGAGAAGTATGCATATGTGTGGACACGAAAGAAGCGACTCAAGCGATCCTACGTGAGAAACATACTATGCCAACAACTGACGAGTTGATAGCTGACCTGAATGGCTCCACAATATTCACCACTCTGGATTTGACCAGTGCATACCACCAACTCGAGTTATACACTGAAAGTAGGTAATATAAAATGTCAGTACCCACGTCGGACTGCACAGGTACAAACGCCTGGTGTTTGGCGTGAATGCAGTGACATTTGGAGTGAATGGAGTGACATTTGGAGTGAATGCAGTGACATTTGGCGTGAATGCAGTGCCATTTGGCGTGAATGCAGTGACATTTGGAGTGACTGGAGTGACATTTTTCAGAAAACTATAAGTCAACTCCTGCATGACCTCAAGGGTTGCAAGAACTTCTCAGATGATATCGTCGTCCAGGGGAAGGACCAGACCGAACATGATGCTTACGTAGATGCTGTGATGAGGTGATTACAGGAACACGACCTGCGCTTGAACAAAGAAAAATGCAAGATTGCACAAGACCATGTCACTTTCTATGGTCATGTGTTCGGATGAGATGATCTAGCGGTAGAGCCAAAGAAGATCGAAGCTCTGGCGAATGCCACACGACCACGAAACATCTCTCATGAATGACTATTGTTAATGACC
The DNA here is from genome assembly GCA_020002185.1 of Paraescarpia echinospica. Taxonomy (NCBI): domain Eukaryota; kingdom Metazoa; phylum Annelida; class Polychaeta; order Sabellida; family Siboglinidae; genus Paraescarpia; species Paraescarpia echinospica. The sequence goes on along the minus strand of CM034533.1, from coordinate 7,402,774 downwards.
CAATATGTGTCGCCGTAACTATGCCTCTGTCACGAGTCCTCTTCGAGAACTGACCGATCATACACTCCATGGATGTGGGACCAACGCCTCGAACAAACTTTTCAGAATTTGCAACAAGCCCTAGCCAGTGATGGAGTACTTCAACACCCGGAAGCCATCTGGAATCATTGAACATGCCAGCCCTAACTCAAGACGGTAGAGTGATCAGCTATGCCAGCAAGGCCCTACCAGACGTTGAGTCACGATATTCTGTGACAGAGGGAGAAATGGTTGCCGTTATATAGGGAATCGAATGTTTCCATTTGTATGTATACTGATCGATATTCACAGTGAGAACAGACCAAAAACCACTCTTAGGGGTCCTCAAAGGCTCAAAACCCGCATCAACAACAATTGCGAGATGGCAACTGCGGCTGACTCCATATGATCTAGATCTGGTATACAAGCCCAGACATGATGACAACAATCCAGCCGACTTCCTCAGTCGACACCCGTCCACGACTTCGACACCAGAAAGAATCGTTGTTGAAGAACATGCGCACTACGTCTGCGTGAACGCAATACACAAAGCTATGTCATTGAATGAACTCCGTGGCGGAACCGCACAGGACAGCATTATGAACAAACTACAAGAGGCAATCAGGACACAAGGGTGGGGCGATGGACTCGTCAGGCCGTACAAACAAATCCGGTCAGAATTTGTATTACACGAGGGTCTAATCATAAGAGGAACACGCATAGTCATCCCTGAAGCATTGCAACAACAAGCTGTCGATTTAGCACACATGTGAAGACCAAGACTTTGCTGAGGGGAAAGGTTTGGTTTCCCGGCATCGCTAGACTGGTAAAACGACGAACTCGTCAGTGCATACCATGCCAGGCTGCTACCAGAAAGTCGACAAACCGCCCAAGACGTCCAGTCTACCGCCAGCTCTATGATGCGACGTGTCTGTTGACTTTGCTGTCCCACTGCCGTCGAGTGACATGTTACTATTGGTAACTGATGACTACAGTCGTTCCCCCGAAGTGGAAATCATTAAATGTACTTCAGCTAATACCACAATACCGAAGCATGACAGCATCTTCTCAAGGCATCCCACAGACTGTGCGGACTGACAACGGTCCCCCTTTTCAAGGTGAATATTTCAGAAACTTCAGCAAGGTCCTAGGGTTCACGCATCGACGCCTAACACCATTGTAGCCACAAGCCAATGTTGAGGTGGAATGTTTCATGGACACTCTACTAAAGACGATCGGAACTGCACACATAAAGCATAAAAACTGGAGAAAAGAGATGTACCACATCACACTGCACCAACGCTCTGTACAATCGCCGTTTCCGCACACAGCTCCCACAGCTACCTGCAGACAGTGTTCCTACGCTCTTGAACATACGGTTCAAAATCCAACAGAACGATGAACACAGAAAACGACAAATGAAACAATATGCCGACAAACGATGAAATGCAAGACAAACAAGCATCGAGACAGGAGACACAGTATTGGTACGCCAATGCCGTGCGACCACGTTCACCCCACACTTCGACCCTGAACCATTTAAGGTGGAAAGTAGAAAATAGAATATGATAACGGCAAGCCGACACTCATGTACAATCATACGAAACTTTCACTCTTCAAACGAATCGATCCCGACCGACACACTCACTAACGAAGACACATCTGATGATATGAACAATGCGAAATTGTGTGAACGCCAGGATACGCCCATGATTGATCACGATGATGAGCTTCCCAAAGAAACGACAACTGGTGGGGAATCTTCGAAGGCAACACTTAAACCGTGTTTATGCCTCCCAGATGCTCGCCCACAACGCTTTCACATGATGCCAGTCCGCTTCAAGGACTATCTTGGACTTCCTAAAGTGAAGTAATCTGAATGCAGAGTAGGAAAGTCCAATGGTAAAGATTAGATAGGTGGGATGGTGTGGTTGTAATCTCTCCCCCTAGTATACTCAGTTTAACAGCTTGTGTTATTTGCATAGCTTAATTGACGTAATTTTGAATGTCCGTGTAATAAGTATTACAGTAATAATCAATGAATAAATTATGTTTACTTTGGACTTTCTCTCTGAAGATGTCGCTTTTTGACTTAGCTGGTGAGTTGATAATTACTATCAACAAGGATTGTATGAACTGTGATATACAAGAACATTTGAAAGTCATAAAAAAACGTTCACAGCTTACATTTTATTATAATATTATTACTAAATCATAGTCAGTTTTACTTGTCATGGACTGTAATTGTGTTTTGAATGGCATACTGTCATATCTCTGAGAGAAAGTTGTCATTTTAAAAATAATTTTGCATGTTGTTAATACAACTTTATCAAGAAGGAGAGGAATGTGATATTCACAATATATCGTGCTGCCGCCTAGTGACCAGTGAGGTACTAGGATATGTCAGTGAACGGGGCCATTACTCATCCTTGACATGTAACGAAATGTGAATAAACAGTGTTCAAACTCCATCCATAAAATCTGATGGAATTCACGGCCATCGACACTACAGTTATGATGATATTTATAGAAATATGATATTCAAACTTAAAAGGCAATACAACCAGAACATATTATGCAGCATCAAGGAATATTCTCGGTCGGACATGAAAAAAACACTCTTTCTTACAATGAGCAATACATGGCTGGAACAAGTTACCTGATGATCGTGATAATGATACCAGAGGGAATATGTTAAAACATAGAATTAATAATTATCTAGTTACGGCGGATTACACGCAGGTGGAAACGCATGCCGTCTGAAAAGTGTAGCTTTGTATGGCAGTCTCGTTGTTTTCTTTTAAAATTACTGTTGAATATGCCCAGCTCACCCCTGGCTGGCCTCCAGAATGCCACAACCCTCATATTTTCCCATGTAGAGCACACCGTTGTGTTGTTAATGACGGGAGTACATTGCTATATTTGATTTGGTGGCTCTAAGTATCCCGTCGCCTCCCTCTTTTACCTGTACTTTAATACGTTCGTGGAAGGCTAGGTTAACAAGATACTTGTTCACACATGCCCAAACCAAACACGTCGTCTATAACTGCTGAAGACAGATGGATTCAGGGTGGAATGGATCATCTCTTATCTAAGTATCATATAGTTATGTCTGCCCTGGTAATGTAGGCATATGCGTTGTATCGGTGTCGCGCTTACATTTATCCGGGCGTTAAATTTTATCCCGGTGATGTTTATGTGCATATGTAAGGCATAATATTTGGCACCAGTAGATCAGGTAGTGATAAATAATATCCAGTAGTTAAATATGTTTCGATTGTTGTCGTATCATGAGCGTTATAGTTAGAATACATAATTGTAATTTGATGTTTCACATTTGTGACCAAGTATAAAAAATAAGTCACGTGACGTGTGCGTGGAGCGGAAACTGTTATACGACAGAAATTGTTTATGTCTGTGGGAAGCAAACATTTTATAATTTATGTATATATATATACCCATAGATACGCGCACGCGAAGAAACTTCACCCGGATATTATTTAACGCCCGGATAAATGTAAGCGCGACATCGGCACGGATTCCACAATTATGCAAGGCGACACATGTCCGAAGTACATAGGTCCAGGTTCGACACTCTTGTCGTGAAGTCATCAAAACTGTCCCCGTGAGACTATCGTCGTATAGAGATTGTGAATATAACGTAGACGTTTCTGCGTAACTACCCAAAATGTTATAACTCGCTCATTCATATCTCGCGTTTTGAACTACAGCAAAATTAATTCAAAATAATTAATTCATCTCTTGCACAAAACGGCGCAAAACATTGCGAGTTTTGTTTATATTTTGTTTATATTTACTCTGCAGTCGCAACCGCCTACATACATTTTAGTAGCACGTTCATTTAAATCACCACCATACCCTGGTATAATCAAACACATCCTAAAGGATTAACAGAGAAGACCAGAAGCACAGCAATTCTACGATGACAGCAATGCCAAGAACACCGAATATAGAAACTATGCATGTTATCAAACCGGTCGGTCCCCAGCGAAGTACTGCAGCGAGAACAACAATGTGGAAGGAACATACAAATACAGTTAGAAATGAAACTGCGGGAACGATGTAATAATGCCGTTTAACGACCTGGAGCCGTTTTGATAAAGTGGCTAAGAATGTCCTGAACGCAATGATGACTGACTTAGTAAATGACGTGATTTTTTTAATATAAGCGAGCATAGTAGTTTACGCAAACACATGACGCTAAGTACCAGCGTAACTTTAAATACGCTTCATGAAACCGGTCACGTTATCTTCTGAAGCCAAAACCTAGGGTTCGACGCAGCGAACATAACCAACAAGATGATCGGCGGAATCTTGCCGAAACCTCTTTGCTCCGTATTTGCATCAGGTCTGATGTTAATAAAGATACCTTTACCAAAGTGACATTTTCTGGCTTTATTCCTGGAGAATATCCGTGTTAAAACCCTTTTCAAGCAAAACGGGGTTGGGGGCTCCCACAACTGCTCGATCTGTTCCTGGTTAAAGGTGTATAGGGTCAACGGCAGTTTCGTTCACCAAGGAAGCACGACGTGTGCACTCGGATGATCTCTGTTAGGCTAGGTCTCACCGTTATATAAAGTGATAAATAAAACTTTAATAACATGCAAATCACTAGCCTTGGTCGTTGTAAGTATCTTGTATGTTTTCTATGCTGCCTGCTGCACCATCCAGTAATATTTCGTTGCATTCGTTTGTTTCTACGCTGTAGTCGCCGTTTCTGTTAATCCAGAAAAATTTTATGTTGCTTTGTATTGGGCGGTAATGGTGATACGTGACTGTTACGTTACTTCCGCGGTAACACGCGAGATTCCGGTCAAAGTAGATTCTCTCGATAGTAGCGGCGGTAACACAATCGTCTGCCTAACAGGGGTTTGTTACCGAGCGGTCAGATAGACTGACATGTGTTTTTTGTATGCATATACGCCCGATGCCTGGTAACATATATGATAGCCCGCAGGCAACGAAAACGTCAACGTGCTGTGTGTCTTGCGATCGTACTGTCCAAGTTTCTGCACCATATCGATTGCTGTTGGCAGTACAATGGCTACACATAACCGGACTTCCAGTGCTGTTATAAACGTCAATAATATGTTAGATGTCACGTTTTGAGCTCAGACAGATATCTTCCAAACGGTAACGTACAACGTTCTCGAAATCGTTTGCCGAATTACTCATTGCAATCCGTAAATTAACCATGTATGTGACATCACATCTACGCACGCGTGGATAGGTCACTTCCGGTACATACCGGGACATTATCGTAAATTATGTGACAAAGCTCAGTTCGCTATATTTCCAAATAATGCCCCGTACCGTGTTCTATACAAATATGACAACCCGTAGTGTGCCAATGTACGTGCATATCATGTTATCCTCTACAATGATGCCAAGCTATATATCGTTTAAATAGTGACCTGAATGTTAACAGTGAAACTCTACAGCGGTTGAAATGTTTTATACGTTAACCAGTTTAACGGTGATATGCATGATGTTGCAACAAAAGCAAGACGGAAAACAAAACGTAAACTAACACGATTATGTTGCCTTAATTCTGTTAGCTGCGGGATCGTAAACGGTTCTGGCGGCGGTTCTGCACTGAAAACAATAGAAAACATTCAGGGGCAGTTTCCAAGCCTATAAATATATAAAGAAGACATTCAAATGTAAAAATAGGAAGTACATTAATGCAAGTTAAAATAATAATGCATAACGGAAACTCAGCTGTTTGCTACACAAATGAAACATGTCAGCGTTCTGGAATGCGATTATTACAAGAGGTGCAAAATTATAACAACAAAACATGTATCATCTAAGAAGTACAATTATCTTAGTGAAGATTACTCACATGACAACACATTTTATTTGTGAACAGCGGCGGATATATTAACAACAGGTCCAATTGCAGTAACGAAACAATACTATCCGTCATTCACGATATATTCAAAATGTCCGCTTGTGTCCGTACACTCTCTAAGCTTCCGGGTTTTTGTAAACAGTTCAAAGTTGTACATTATATGCGTTCCAATTTGGTTTGAGTATCACATGATCTGCGTGTATTGAATAGGCACAGGTATGTGATACGATACCGTCACGCTAGGTGCCCAAACACCATATCCGACTGTTGGACAACACACACCAACACAGCACCGACGTAAATGAAAGCATTAGGAAGTCGCACTGGACTGAGTTCGCAGCGCAAGTCTAAGTGTAGTGTTGGTTACTCTTTCATCGGCGCAAGAACAGTTGTTGCTCTCACAATAGGTAAGCAAACAGTTAATGCGAATAGAGTTAGGAGTCGAGCGACGGATATCGTCACGAGTAAGTTGTCCGTCCTTTGGTGACTGTGTAGGCCGATGGGTGAAGCGCATTGGCGACAACAGTTGACGCAGTTAACTGTGGTCATAGGTCTCGGCGGAGGTTGACCACTCTTCCGTTACATTCGTTTTTTTTTAAGTTGTAGTCGCCGTTTCTGTTCACAATCCTGCAGGCCAGTCGTGCTGGTGTGATGCTGTGTGTGGGGGGGGGGGGCAATTAACTGCATACATTTCCCTGCTGTTGTGGACATGTCAGAGTAATGGTCAACCTCCGCTGGGACATATAACGACATACAACTGTGCTTTATGAGATCGCCAGTGCGCTTCGAGTATCGGCGTAATCACACAACGATGACCGCGCAACTACCTTGGTGCAAGCATTTAATTTATCTGTTATTGGGAGACGGCACCCGTCACGTTCTACACAAGAACAGGTGTATACTGATAAACAGCAATAATTTACTCTTCTGCCGTTTGCAATGCCATCTCCCAAGGTGAAAATAGCTGTATCGTTTTTAAGTTCAACGAGCTGAGTGGCCCTGTCCGGTTTTTCACGTGGAAAAACACACTTTCTTCATAAAGCAGGGTTTATGCCAGTGGGTTTGTCCACATCCAACATTATTTAGCGGCCCCCTAAATTCTGTGTTCTGGAGTGTGACCCTTCCGCCAGTCATTATACACTGAAATCTGTTTAGCATTATGTAGCAAGAAACAAGTTATTGGCATAATTCTGAACACTGACATTTTATCCATCTCCAAATGTCCAACTCATACATCCAACATACACACCTCATACCCACCAACCTCACACAACCGACGCCACCCCAGATTCGTACAGGCCACCCTTTGATATTTAGAAACGCTAATTTGTTCTAGTTCCTAAACATTCAAATCTTTGATCTAGGGTTAAACCGGCGGATGATTGTTGAAACATAAATAATATTTCCCTTCACTGTTTCTTCTTCTTCTTCTTCTTCTTCACAGTCTTGTGGTTACTTCTATCCAGAAGAATATTCCACAGTTTGTTGCGCATGCGCGGTTTAAAAGGGTTGATAAAAACAGGGTTGATAAAAACAGTGTTTATATTACGTTTTACTCTGCTGTTTCTAGCTTTGCCAGTATGTTCTATTCTAATACAAACTGCAATAACAGGTATATTAATCAAACGTTCCATGTACATGTTATTTTAATATGGCATTGTCATATTTATGATTACAACGTACAATGATGGTACGAGAGCATTCAACATTAGGATATAGTTGATGTGTAATAAGTGATGGCTGATCATGCAGGGTGCTAGTAATGTACATACTCGCAATGACAGCAACAGCAAACATCTGTTGCAAGCATACTCCTCGGTGTATCTTGAGACAATAATATCTTAGCATCTCTGATATAACATCTGAGGTGTATTGAACTTTATACCAGGTTAGCACACACAGCAGACACATGCATTCAACTGTTGCCACCATTAACTAGATCCGGAATCCTGTGTTTGTTCAACCTTGTCGTTTTCTCTGTTGGGGTGCGGTTACCAAGTACAATCAAGCGCCTGTCGCAGAAACGCTTCCTACGATATTTATGTCCGTTAAAGTGGCGCTGCATGTCGAGTGTCGTAATCATACCAATGTTCTGTCTTGTTCCTCCGCATACTATCAAACTGATGCATTCGTTATAGCTTTGTGTGGATGTCAATAGATACACAGGTAATATATATGCATATATGCACATATATATATATATATATATATATATGTGTGTGTGCATGTTTATGTGCATATATATATATATATATATATATATATCAATGGTTTCCTCTAATGTGGTAACTGTCCGAACGTTTCCCAGAAACTAGACATAGACGTGTAAACGTACATCTACCATAGTTGTAACTAGTAGAAAAGGTACGCAAATCGGGACCAGAATTGAAACAGAATAAATTATGTGTTAATCATTAGTTCTCCTTTGAAAGATTGCCTCAAGCGAACGTAACGCCTATACCGTTTTGCATGCTTCAATGCATATCAACAACTGACTTCTGATGTGCGATATGCCTGCCGGTACAAGTACACATGCTTTCTTCCGGCGTATGTGGGAATGTGTGCGCGTTATATAGTACCAATGGCTGGCGCTGTTTGCCTAGAGCACTGGCGCGGTGGCGAAGCGGCTACAGGATGGGATTCTCAATCGATAGTTCACAAGTACACTCAGATGTATGGATTAGTTCCTGGCTATAGACTATTGTGGACATTTGTGTACGAATAGTTTTCGCGCATTAATTACAGTGTGGCTAAATACTTCCCAGAGAAGTCGAGATGGTATTCGATTAAACGGGTAAATTTACTACAATTTACTTGTAAAAGTATTGAACATGCCTAAACAATCCAACACCATTATAAATGGTACAAGGCAATTAAGAACTCGAGATGATGTACGTGGAGTGTTTCTGTTTGTGTCATCACATCGAACAACAGCAGCAAAAGCGTTGCTAATACACGCGCAGTACGTTGCCCGGTCGCATTCGGCGGCGCCAAAAAAGACGGAACGCCGGCTTGTAACTAAGTGGCATCTCTAAGTTACCATATTTAGTGAGGAGTGGATTCCACGTCAGGTTAGCGCACACAACAGTGACACATAACAATCACCTATTGCCACCAGAAACACAACTGAATACTGAATTTTGCGCTTGTTCAACCTTATGTTTTTTTAGCTGTCTTGGTGTCGGGTAGCCAGGTACAATCAGCATACGCGAGCCTCTTCTATCGGACGAATTCGTCCTGCGGTGTTTTCCTCGGTTAGGATGACTAATTCAAATCGTTTTTTAAGCGCTACGTTTATATGTATTATAAACACCTCGTTATTATATGTTGTACGCTTTATAACCGTTAAAAAAGCGACTACACAAAATAAAAAACAAAAGGTTAACTTATAACATAAAATATCATAAAGCGAGACATGTTTCACTAAAAAAACGATAACAAAACAATACATTCTTTTAACTTATAACATATAATAACAAAAGTGAATAAAATAAACGTCACCATTTTAACTTGTGACAAAATATATCATAATGCAAGGTGTTTCACAACATTTTAATTTATAACAAAAAAACAAACCACTAAATCAATGAAAAGCCTCTCGTACTATCCGGCAGGTGGCGTCAACTTTTGCCCAGACTCCTTCGCTAGACATGTCTGGACGTGTTTGGAAAATACCGCTAAATCAATTACAAACGTTTCCTAGTATCCGACAGATGGCCTAGAGTTTGCCCAGACTCCTTCGCCGGATGTGTCTGGATATGTTTGTGCACCATCAGCTGTTTTGATGTACTGCAATTGCGCAATACCGGGTAGAATATTTCGAGAATATCACCAGAATTCGTTTCTCTGGAGAGACGAACGCACGTGCGACACGTTTTCGTAGAATAACACCAGAAATTCGACTACGTCCCGACTCTTTGTGCATGAAAAGTCTTAAAATTAGCCGATTTCGCTATTATTTACTCAACAAATAACACTTTTCTTGTTTCGTTAAATTCGCTTATAATTATAATTTTCTTCGCCATACATTTTACACAACAGAGTTAGCTAGCCCGAAATAAGGATTTAACTGTCGATTTCTGTATTTTTCACACCTGATCGACCAGATAAAGCCACCGTCGGCCGTTATGAGTGATAACACAACTTCGTCGGCTGGCGAGCACGCGCGGTCTACGAGCACTGTTCGCTTGAAAAATAACAAGGGGTCGATTTTAAGTTAGCGGGGGAATTTCCAGAGAACCTCCCGACTTTATAATTATATATATCTCACAATAAAAACCATACCCTATATTAATTTAAAAACATGCCGAACGTCGACGCACTTCTAAATAATGATGTAATGGCCGATTTCGCCATTTTGTACTCCCTTCCCCAAACGGCCGACCCAGTAGTGACCTTCCTACGGCTATCAGAAAGACATGCGGGTTCCACTATGACATCGCCCTATACGTATTCCACCTTCCGTATACACCACGTTGGACAGATACGCTTCGTATAATTCGTAATCCTTTTATCAATCGCGTCTTATTGTAACAACTCACATTAGACACGCCATCATCAATCAGACCAACGCCTCGGTCCATTCATGAATCGTCGGCCTCTTAGCCGACCACCGCCGATAGGCTGCGCCACTGCAGCTCCTAGCTTATATGAAGTGGCGTGTGATGGTGTGGTACCCTCGAGTCGGTCACTGGTCAGTTTGCGGTCACGTGACCTCGTTCAAACGCTTGAAGCATCTTGGGATATCGATCAGTTACATGTTAGTTAAGAGTATCAGTTACGAAATGTCTAGGCGCGCTTATCGACGAATTATTAAATTGTAAAAACTACATCAGTCGTGTAAAGTCAAAATTTTGCCGTATCTATTGTAGTGTGTGTAACTATGGGGAAATACCTATCATAGTAACATACTCTCTATAAATATGTTACAAAAGAGGGTAATACGGATTGCACACAACACACAGCGATGCAATCACACAGCTCCACTCTTTTACAAAGCACGCATTTTTATGTTTACCGATTTGGTACAATTTAGGATATTAGTACTTATGTATAAAGCCCATAAACATGAATTGCCGTCGAACATTCAAAGATTATTTGTTAAACATTTCAACATGCAATGCACACGAAGACAAACTCAATTTTTTATTTTCACACCGCCCATCCACCTACTAGACATCAACTCACCCATCACACACACACATACACACACACGCACGCGCACGCGCACGAACACGCGCACGAACACGCAAACGCAAACGCACAAGCACACGCACACGCACACGCACACGCACACGCACACGCACACACACACACACACACACACATATATACACACGTTATTTGTTAGATATTGTATCAACAACAGCTGAACATATTATACAAAGGCGAGAACAGTCACTTTACTATCATGCATGCTGAAGTTTTTTTTACTGTTTTTTGCACAACTTACTCCTGTACTATATAGAATGAATAGGCTAGCATGTGTGTATGGCAGATGTAACATTCAAGATAATAAATTTTATCTTGAAAAACCACAGGCTGACAGACGAAACATACTACAAACATGAAGAGAAAACGCATAAATCCAAGCTTAAGAGGTGTTCTAATAATTATTAGTTAATTCCAGTACCAAAAAAAACATATTGAACTAGAATGTCGTTTCTAAGGCTAGGGTCAGTCGCAGGGAAACAATTGTTACCCAAGGAATAGTTTATTTAAATTATTATTTTATATGTCATTGACCAAAGCCAACTCCAGTCGGTACATTTTAACTCCTAGGCCTGTTTCGTGGGGCAATATTATGTAAATGCAACTTAGCAAGTTAACTCCAAATAATGAGGATTAATGGACTTGATAGTGATGAGAGTAAACGATAATATAGAAAATATACATAATAAGGCAATATATGTTAACATAATTAGCTAAAAGTATTCTTCATATTGTTTTAAACCCAATGTAATGCTACTTTATAAATGATCTAATCACAATTGTTCTGACCCGATTGTCGCCGCTCTACTTCAATAAGCAAGATTGTAGACGTAACACCTCAATTTCATTAGCTAAGTTACAAAGAGGTGCGTACATTTCTGTACGGTTGTAGTCATTCTCAAGTTTCAAGTGTGATATTGAATGCTCACGTAACATATATTTAGCTAACAAGGGCAACGTAAGTTCCACGTCCCAAAGTCTCCAGTATCAAATGAAGTATCAAATCTTACAAAAGTACGACTCGTGTGTGACTCTTGTTTTACTTGAGTACTCGAGTCAATATTTCTATCAATTTTGTTTTATTTAACTAAGGTTGACCCATCCCATGCTGCTACAACACGCATTGTATATCGTTCCATAAACTACATGTAGGTACATGTAAGAACATACTTGTCTACATGTTGAAATGAAATATTGCATACCTACATATATGTGATTACATAAATTCAGAATACAGCGATTTTGTTTGTTTTCTTGCAGTGAAGCCAGAATGACGAATTGCAAACCAGCACTGTGGTGTCCACTGGCGGCGCTGTTGTTGTTTGTATGTTTACCCGTAACTAGAGGTGAGTTAGTAGGCGCCTATTTCTCTACGGAAAGCCGGTCAGTCACACCAAATATAGCAACCTACGTAAATCTAAGTGCTTATTTTCCTGTGTTCAATCAGAAATGCGTTGTCAATTAGTATCTTATAGCCCAATGATTACGAGCAGTGATAGGTCCAATGGATATGTACGGGATGGAATAAGACGCTCCCGCCCCCACGAGTCTACCATCTATGGGTAAAACACGGTGATACTAGCACGACATCACAGGGCGGATGTCTTCCTCGACGAAGTCAACGGTCAGGGCAGAAGGGCTCTGTGAAGAGTCCAACGACGACATGTTCGGGATCAAGGCGTGCGAAATATTCTGGCGGATATCGGATGTGGTCAACCAGCTTGGAGAGGGGTGGGCTCCGCTTCGTTGTAAATCTGCCCAGGACACACCATGATCATGAAAACCAGTTCAAATCACATACCGGATGGGTCGCAGCTCAGGTCAACAATGACCACGCCTTCCGCCGTAAACAAGAACGGAGGTGATAAGTATGCTGCTGGTGCCCCTATCAACAAGATCCGTGGAAAAGACAATATCACCATCCTCACATAGAACGTCAGGATATTGAGAGCTGCAGGGAAACTGAAAGAACCCTCCCATGAGATGGAGAGATATAGATGGAAACTGCTTGAACTCTCCGAGATGCGTTGGAAAACCTTTGGCGAAAAATCAACCGAAGAAGGACACAAGGTCGACTTCAATGGCAATAAGGACAAACACAAACATGGCGTTGGGTTTCTCGTACACAAAGACAGCGTGAACACTGTCATGGGTTGTCGCCCTGTCTCCAGCAGGCTCATCACCATCCGCCTGAAGGCAACTCCCTTCAACATCACAGTCATACAAGTTTACGTCCCAACGTCTGACTACGACGACAGTGAGGTGGAAGATTTATATGGTCAAATGCAAGATATCACTGAGGAAACACCAAAGAAAGACAATCTAATTGTACAAAAGAGATTGGAATGCAAAAGTGGGAGAGGATGCGCAAACCAACTGGCAAGACACTTGCACACATTTCTGCAATGCTGAAACAAATGAAAGAGGACACAGGCTCCCTGAATTTGCAACACACAACGAACTAATACTGAGTAACACATTTGAACCACATAAAACATCCAGAAGATGGCCCTGGCACAGCCCAGACGGAAAACATCACAATCAGTTAGACTGCATCTTTGTGAAACGACGGTTTCGTACAGACGTGAACATTGCCAGGGCATGAAGCTTTCCAGGAGCAGATATAGGAAGCGATCATGACTTGTTGATGACAACCTTCCACATTTGCTTGAAGAGGAAGCAAGCCAAATCACAAAATATTCAAATTTGACATCGAGAAACTTAAGGATCCTGATGTAGCAGAAGCATTCAAAGCAATGATAGGTGGGATATTTTCACCCCTTACCATCCTGGATGACAAAGATATTGACCTGAACTTGGTGACCTTGAACACAATAGTGACCGACGCATCAAGCGAGATCTTCGGCAAACAGCCGGACAAAGAAACCATGAGTCACAGCAGACATCCTCGATCTCTGTGACAATAGAAGGAAACTGAAAAAGATAAAATGTGATCCGGAAGGAGCAGCAAAATACAGAGAAGTCAACAGGAAGATGAGACAAGATATGAGAAGAGTAAAAGATGACTAGATAGAAGGCAGTCTGAGCAAGAACAACAGCAAGAAGGCTTAACAAGTTGTGAAAGACCTGACATAAGTGAAGAAAGGGATAACCACCACCATCCAAAAACAATCAGGAAAATGCCTTACAGAAAAGAAAAAAATTATCAACCAATGGACTTAATACTGCTCAGAACTGTACAAATACAAGATCAACGGAGACTCAGCTATACTAAATTGTGCCCAGACCTCTTATGAGGACGACTACTCCATTTTTTCTTGAGGATGTGAAGACTGCAGTGAAATCTCTGAAAAAGGAAAGTTAGTGGGAATTGACAACATACCAGCAGAACTGGTTCAAGCTGGGGGAGAGGCCTGGATCACCACCCTGACAACAATCTAAAACAAGATCTGCAGAGAGGAGAATGACCCACCCCATGAACCCAGTCACTGATCATCACGCTTCACAAGAAAGGCAACCTGCAGCTGTGCAAAAATTATTGAACAATCAGCCTCATCAGTTAATCGAGCAAAGTCTTGCTGAAGATCCTACTCAACAGACTCAAAATCCAGGCGGAAATGATCATTGCAGAAGAACAGGCGGGTTTTTGACCAGGATGGACCACCAGTGAACATATCTTCAACTTTAAAATCATTTGCGAGAAACACCTTCAACACCAACAAAACCTGTACCATGTATTCATAGACGTTAAAGAACCCTTTGATAGGGTATGGCATACGGCCCTATGGGCGACCATCAGGAAGTACCACTTTGACTCTAACCTTGTCCGAACCATTGAACACCTATATGACAAAGCCACTAATGCAGTCGTCTTCAATGGCAGCATAGGAGACTAGTTTCGAAAAACTGTGGGAGTTCGACAAGGATGCCTATTATCACCCACCATCCTCAACAACTTTCTGGAAATTAACATGAATGATGCCTTGGAAAACCATCAAGGTACTATTAGCCTTGGAAACAGGACAGTCACCAACCTTCGCTTCGCTGATGACATCGACGACCTAGCAGGAGAAGAACATGAAAGAGTCAACCTGGTGGAGTGCCTCAACAAAACCTCTACAGCATACGACATGCAGATCAGCGCTGAAGAGACCAAACTGATGACAAACAACACACAAGGCATTAACACAGAGGTCAACTTTAACGGCCAGAGACTTGAAACAGTAACACGCTTCAAGTACTTGGGATCAATCATCACATATGAGGGTTCCAAACCTGAGCTACTTGCCATAATTGCACGGACAACAGCAGCACTTACAAGGTTGAAACCCATATGGAACGACAGTAACATCAATGGCAATACGAAAATAAGGCTGATGCGCTCCCTTGACATGTCCATCTTTCTATACGCTTTTGAAACATGGACCCTCTCAGCAGATCAACAGAAGAGGAGACAAGCCATGGAAATGAGGTACTTTCGGAAGATCTTGCGCATATCATACAAAGACCATGTTACTAATGAAGACGTTCGCAATAAGATAAAACAAGTCATCTGACCATACTAAGACCTCCTTACAACGGTCAAGAAGCGCAAATTGAAGTTGTACGGCCACATCTCACGATCATCTTGTCTTGCAAAGACCATCTTGCAAGATACCGTGAAAGGACGGGGAGAAGATTTAGTTCCCTTTAGAGAGAACTAGTTGTGGTTGATTTGAAATCGTGACTTTATAAAGAAATGAATTGAGACTCCGGCAAATAGTTCGAACAGTACCGCGAGCAATCTTCAACACTACTGCCAACTTGGCACCGCGGAAATTCTCCAACTCTAACCTCGTCGAAATCTCTCCACAGCACATCGACAAATCTCCACTTGATACTGCGAAGAATCTCCAACGTTACACAGACAAAATCTATAATAAAATCCACCCCCTCAAAAGTCAACCACGCTACAGGCTTGAGATCATACCTTGCCCAACTCTGATACAGACCAGAGACGAGTAACAATTCTTACTTTTTATAGTAATTTGACTTCCGTTTGATGTCATTATCCCACGTCGTGACCAAACACACATGTATTATTGCATTATTGCGCAAGCTATATTACAAAGGAAACAAGGAAACCAACCAACCTGTCTGGAAACCAACGAACCAGACAGCCAGCAAGACAGCGAGTCAACAAACCAACCAACCAACCAACCAACCAACCAAGCAACCAACCGATCTACCAACCAACAAGCCAACGAACCAACAACACACCACTTTGGCGCTGTCTCAAGCAATGCTACAACTAGACAAGTTTATCGAGTTACCAGCGTTACCCGATAAAAAAGGGCAGTCATATGTATCAGCCCCCCCGAGATCCCCGCCGCCCAGGACGAATTTTGAAAACATATGAATCTTCGCTAGATCGCACACACAATTTCAGCACCATACATTCAAAACTGTCGGAGATAAGTGCCATTTAAAAGTAAAAGTGATGGAGATAGACAACATTTACAAGATGATCTTGACAAGTTGATCAAATGGTCTGAAAAGTGGCAAATGCTGTTCAATTTTGGGAAATGTAAATACCTCCACGCAGGACACGGGAACGAAGATGTAGAATACACAATGGGGGGTACTGTACTAAGTACTACTGTAAAAGAAAAGGACTTAGGATTAACCGTTAGTGCTGATATGAAGGTTTCAGAGCAGTGCGGAATTGCAGCTTCAAAGGGAAATCAAATCCTTGGATTAATTAGGCGAAACATAACGTATAAGGAAAAAGAGCTAAAAATACCGCTGTACAAAACATTAATTAGGCCTCATTTAGAATATGGTATTCAAGCGTGGAGGCCATATCGCAGGAAGGACATAGATATGCTAGAAAAAGTACAGAGGAGAGCAACTAAAATGATACCAAAACTGAGGGATCTTAGTTATGAAATACGCCTAAAAAATGCGGCTTAATAACACTGGAGACTAGGAGATTGAGAGGAGATCAGATAGAAGTGTTTAAAATAATGAATGGTTATGAAAATATCGATAGAAATATTTTTTCTCAGTTAAGAAACATAGAAGGACTAGAGGGCATGAAGTTACATTATCAAAGGAGCAGTGTAGATTAGATATAAGAAAGTTCTCATTTTCACAAAGGACTGTAAATAAATGGAACAGATTATCTGCTTATTGTGTGGGGGCTAGTAGCGTGAATATGTTTAAAAATAAAATCGACACATACCTCAGAAGGGCGGGATACACATAGATAAAAGGGTTGGACTCTCGATAAGCCAAAGCGCTTCCTTGTCCACCTGCCACCTAGAGTTAATTCTCTGGGTGGTAATCTTGTTAAATCTTGTTAAATCTTGTGAAATTTTACAATTCTGACCCCAGTGACCCACCCCTGGACGAATGTTCAAACAAATCTAAATCTACGGACCAACCCAATGGGCCCGCTATATCGCACAAAAAGAGGTTATTTTTTTATAGTGAAACGTTCTTCATTCTTCTTTCAAACCATTATAATGTTGCAGGTTTTCCTACAAAACAGCTACACCATCTCCGTACGATTGCGGCAAATTCAACAACTTCAGACTGAGCGTTAAACGAACTCGCAAAGAAGCAGCGACGTCAGCAAATTGACCACTAAAGGCGGTCTGTAGGCTGATTAGAACACAGACAAACACTGGGTTGGCATTTTCGACACGCCCATGGTTTTCGCAGCAAAACTATCTGGTGAACCTAAACGTGAATGGTAGAAAGTTCGGTATACATATTGAAGGGCTACAACTTTATATTGACATATATATTGCTTCGTATACGTTGATAATCAGCGTGTGTATTTTCTGAAGCAGCCCATTCGCCGTGGTGAAATGTCCTAAATGAGCGTCAGAACGCAAATCTGAACTAGAAACTCAGTATCTTCCAGCTAAGCGAACGGACTGCTAATTCCATGGAAAAAAATCACAAAAGTCTCATTGCGCCAGAACCGCTCCGTCGAACACTATTGTATGATAGAACAAGAAACTTGTTTATTGCTCTTGACAATTTTCACTTCTTACCGCTGATCTCGCGGGCCACCTGGACCTGGAAACAGTCCGCGGGCCAAATTTAGCCTGCGTGCCAAAGTGGAACATTGGGCTAGAACAACTTATGTCTACAACGTTGAGCAAAAGAGGGCGCATTTGGTATTCAGTGCCATGCCAACTGTACGACATAGAACCGTGACAATCAGATTAATATGTCAACATAGTATTGGGTAAATTGTGTGTTAGAATAAATGGTGGTCAAAATACCTTAGTGTTGGTCAAATTACTATAATAATATGTTGGTCCATAATATCGTAAATCGAATGGGGGATGGGGTGGCCAATTAACTACGTAATCACGTTACTATACTACTTCGGTTCATTTATCGGTTTCTCGTATTCCCTACAATTTACAAGCTGCGGTACACTTTCGTATATATTAACAATTGTCATAAGGTCATATATAGAGCACCTCATAAACGCTAACAAACGGTTGGCCAAAATACATGGGTTTAAACTAAACTAGTATTCCCAGTACGGCTAACTTCGGTTGTAAGGAAGAACTCGAGACCGCAGGCTTTCTATGATAGTGGCGCTGTCCATACAACCTAAATTATATGTCTTCAACAAGGTTATTTTAGTAAACTATTGGCAAAATATTTTGTATTGTAGTTGCAAATGGATAGTTTTTTTTAAATAAAATAAAGGTAGATTCTTGTGTAGCGCAGTATCCAGTACTCAGGACTGCTCACTGCTTTACTCCCTGGCAGACCTGTTCAATTGAACGCCTTCTCGACTTATCTGGGAAGCATCCAGCCGCGCTGCAATTAATTCGCAAAGAATACTCGTACACAAATATCCACCACAGTCTAAAGCCAGGTACTCATTCATACAGCTGAGTGAACAGAAGCAGCGTAGAGTGAACGAACTTGCACAAGGTTCGACACGGCAGCACAGGATTCGTATCCGGGTTCTCTCGATTGAGAGTCCGAAGCTCCGCAATGGAATTAAATAGACTAGCCTAGACCCAAACAATTGCATCTTGGTTCCTTTTTAATACATAGTGGATGCTTATATATAATGACTTTATCTTTTGTATTTCTGATAGGGCGTGTGATCGACCGGTTTCTACTGATTGCTGATTCTACTGGTCTGTTCCGAATAAATTTAACAGACGGGTCTCTCTTGAAAATGCCACTGATTGACCTGTCTCGTCCGGTCGCAATATCATACGATCATCTTCAGAAGAAAGTGTATTGGACAAATATTGGCAACAACAACATCGGAAGGTCCAATTTAGATGGAACTAACCTAAAGACCCTTCATACGGGTAAGTCATTATTTTTACTTTTTTATTTTTTCCGACTCGATACAATAATGTTAACTGAGTGCGTGTATCCGGTTTTGTTGATGTTCTTCTACGTTCCTCAGGGCTGCTACTTATTCACAATTACGGTATATGTTGACCTACTTTGACGTCTTTGTCTGGACAACATTAATGATTGTGTGTATTTTATGTTTTAGCATCTAATGCTGAAGGACTTGCACTCGACGTCATATCACGACGCGTATATTACACAGATACTGAAAATAATATAATCGCTTCGATGAAGATGGATGGAAGTGATCATATCACGCTCATCAACAGTACTTTGGATGAACCACGCGCAATCGTTTTGGGCCCAGCCCGTCAGTGAGTATATTTTTTACAATCGGAAATAATAATTATGTTTAAGTACATGTTAAATGCCTACTCATCTGAAATAATTAGTTCAATATTACAATTAACCCGAACATTAGCCAGGAATTCGGAAACAATTCAACAAGACCTATATTAAGCAACGTGTTAATGATAATAAAAAAATGATAAGATATGAAATAAAATACAACATACAAATAATAACAAATGACCTCTCTGGCGCCAGTATCTTAGAATAGAGAATACTAAAAAATAATAGCTGCTTTGATTGCGTCTTGGGAGATTTATAACGTTGGGTAAAGTACCTGCTATTTCGTTTGTTTGTGAGGGACAGCGTTGTCCGTACTAAATATTTCAGTTTCCAGAATACCATGTAGAAACGAGGGGGTGAACATGTCTCTGTCAAACTTAAAGTAGTAACAATAATTCCAATAAAAACATATCCCACATCATTCACGAATTACAGACCAGTATCCCTTCTGCCTGTTATCGCTTCTGTTTGGCACTTCTGCCAAGAACATCGGCAGGCTGCAGCGACTGCAGAATGCTGCTGTTCGTCTAATAACTCGGCGTGCGCGATGCGACAGTGCGTTACCACTACTGCGCCAACTCCACTGGCTGCCTGTCCAGCAACGCATTACCTACACAATAGCAGAACTTACTTATAAGGCGTTAAATGCTGAACTATCGCCACCATATATGCAGTCACTTGTGTCAGCTTATAAACCAGCCAGACATCTTCGTTCTGCTGAGGGTAATAATCTTGTAGTTGCGAGAGCCCGAACCAAAGCTGGTAAATGCGCATTCGTTCACGCTGCCGCTACAATATGGAATGATCTACCAACTACTGTCTTCCAATCCTTCAAGGCAGCCTTAAAACTTACCTTTTCATTACGGCGTATTCTGCTTGAAAGACCATAGAAACATTTTTATTCTAAGTTATTCATATTTTTATCTTGATCTTCTTAACAACCAAAATAACATTTTAACTACTTGTTTTACTATGAGAATTGTTTTTTTTAATCTATTGATGTTTACACAGCATTACTATCTTAAATGTTTTTTACTTTTATAATTAAATTTGTTTAATTTTTACTATTTATATTTCAGTTTTATGTAAAGCGCTATGAACGCTATGGATATGGCGCTATGTAAAATAAAGATTATTATTATATATATTATTATTATATTATTATTATCTCAACAGTCCTCGAAAAAGTATGAATAACCAATTACTCATGTGTTTTACAAATACAAAACTACTGTCAGAAAACCAATAAGGCTTCAGACCACACCATTTAACTTAAGTTATAGCTCTAGAAATAGTGGATTGGATTTTATATCACTTGACTTATCGAAATTATTCGATACCCTTGACCACATAATCCTATTATCCAAATTAAAATATCATGGCCTGGAACATTTAGCATTACAATTATTACAAAATATTTTAGATTCATTATTATTCATTATATACATTAATAATTTCTTACTAGCCAGTAATGTGTTTAAACTAATTACGTATGCGGATGATACTTCACTAGTAAGTACCGAGGTACGTTTGAGTCCTTCACAAATGATACAAACAATGCACAAACTGAATATTAGATTAAACCTACTCCCTCAATTCGATTGTTTTGCTCCTCGCGTTTCTTAGTAATTTAACAAAAAACAGAGGTATCAAGTCCCAATGCCCGAAGACTCATGCCGTATCTGCCAGACCCTGGCACCCACCATTTCATCACCAACTGCAGAGCTAATCAGGCGTCACCATATTCGTATGTCGTGCAATCTGCATTCTATATTGGTTTACAGTCAGTCAAGCTAACTGACTGACATGGAAACCAGTGTACATCGGCACTGGGGAATCTTTAACGGATGCAACACACGACACAACTGGGATCACTCGGTGGACATTCACATGACAAACTGTTAATATGCAACATGTTGCATGGCTGTAGAATCTTGTCCGAGATCCTGGGCAAATACAACTGCTCAGTATGCCATAATAAAAAACAATCATCATAGTAGTTTGGGGAGTAAATAATTATGGAGTATTCATTGTCATAATCAGTAAACATAAAATAATGTTTCATGTATGACCTGCAGCATTTCACAATAAAAAAGGCAACAAGAAATGTTCTACTACAGCTGCATCTTTACATGTTGATATCTTAGGAACAGTCAGTGTTTACCGGGGTTGTTCTGGGGGAGTGAGGGGGTGGGTTGATACTGCATGCAGACTTTAGTGGAATATGCTCTTTTTCAAAACAGGGATACATTTTAACTATTTTTCTTTACATGTTCATTGTCAATACATGAATTTAAAATTGCTTAATTTCATTCATTACAGTGATGCCTGATCTTAGTCAATATTATATACTGATTTGAATTATGCTAATCAGAAAAGCATCAGTAAAACGCATTTATATTTTTCGCTTTGTTCATGTCAGTGTCTACCATGTGTAACTACTACACATATTCATGTATGACATTTTTGAATGTTGGAAATTACAAAATGAGGTGTTATTGTGATGCTGACAGTATTATGTTCCTCGTAAAGTTTTCAAAAGTTCATAATATGTATGTCTACCTTCTTCAAAAATGAATATTTTAATTTTATAAACTTATTTTTGAGTCATCGCCATATGCTAAATATTTGTTTAAAGGTGTATTAATATGTCTGTGTTGATACACTGTGAGTATGATATACAAGGGCAGAAGTCAACCTAGTTTCCATGTCTAAGAAGTTTATTATTAAAATGTGTATGAAAACAAATGTATATTTAAATGTGAACATTACAATTTGTTGATAATTTATACGTGTTTGATTGTTATAAATTGAAATTACCTGGATTGATCAAAAGTGGGCCTCCCGCAAACTATGTATCCTCCCTGTATCTGCCTGACCCAGGTGACCGCCTTAGCCCCTCTTCTCTCCTCTCATTCCCATTCTTGGGTTGCAGTTCTAGCAACAATCCTATAGCAATATCATAATTCAAGTTACGTATTAAGCATTCATATGTTGCTGTAGTGAGAATATATACACATATTGGTAAATACACAAGAATAGCTGGCATACGAAAGTTGAAAGGTATCACAGGACACCAATTAATGCATATCCACAATAGCCATAATGTAAACAAGTGCGAGAATATTTTCTTGTGTATTCCTTATTTATGGTGTACTCTAGCTGTATTTTATTTTATGGGTTTACTCGTTTACATTGTTATTTTGAATAAAATCATCGTCACCGTCTTGTTTGTTATATAAACATCTAAATTATTTTGCATAAAATACAATGGAAATCAACAACATTTTGTAGTAATAGTATCAAAATGTGAGCCACAAAACACTGTTTTAATAATTACGATCACCAGTATAATACTTCCGTGTTCGACGTTCTGTTGCACGGATGCTCCCTGACTAAGTTACTTGACGATCAACAGGAGCCTACTGCCAAACCAATGTTACTTGTCATTTCGCACCTTCACGTCATCTACTCTCTAAATGTATTCTTGCAATAGCATAGCTTATTAACAAGATCCTACGTAACCAAATAAAATACATATAAAAAATATGCTCGTTGTCAGTATCACTCTCTGACTGAATATATGGCTGATATGGTGACTGGCTTAGTCTTTGAAGTTACAATCAACCTCGAGTCGAGTGTCGACGTTCGCAAGTTGCAATTCTCGTTTATTTAATACACGGCTACGCGTTCTTGTTGCTAACCGCGATAGCGTAATACGTACCTTCGTAAAATCACTTTGGAATCTTCATCTTGATACACCAAAGCACGTGTGTGCTGTTCTTGTTTTCGAATGCGTGGGATGCCGATCTCGCGTAATGGCACAGGAGGTCGACAGCGCAATTGGGTTTTGCAGCTATACCCGGTGTAACGACAACTTTTTTTGACGATTAAATCTGGACCTAAAAGAATCGGATTGGCGAGGGGCAAACCAACTGATTAAGGACCTTTAACACTAAGCTTCACAACATATCAGAAAGGCTAAAATTAAGCAAATTATCACTAAACATCAACTAAACGAAATATATGTTTTTACATGCGGAAAGAAATACTAACAGTACCCACCTTAACAAAAGATGGTGTGAATATTGAACGAGTCAACACTTAAACGTTTTAGTCCTAACGTTAGATACACATCTAAACTGGCGCAAACACATTGAAAAGGTAGCAACTAAGTGCACTAGGACAACTGGAATTATAAACAACCTGAAGCATATCCTCCACTCACGTATTAAAATTCTACTTTATAGCACACTAATATTACCAAATCTAAATTACTGCTTAACGATCTGGGTCTACCAGTGTAATATTGTAACAAAATTACAAACGAAAGTTATAATAATACATATACTACGATTCTACTATATATTCCTATGTCAGCAGTTACCAGCTTATTTACATAAATAATCAATATACAAGAACATGTATGCACACAATTATCTTACGCGTCAACGCAACAAAATACACATATTTAGGATACAACACGAATTTGCGAAACATTGCCTGACATATCATTTACTGAGGACAAGGCGCTATCACACATTGCTTACAAGGATATATTAATTACGCTAAAGGTTACAGCATAACAGGCTACCTAAGCGAATGCTCTGTTTTCGACTGCTGTATATGTACGTGTGGCCAAGAATAAACATTTCACTACGTTATATACATCACCCGTATGCAAATGACACAAGACAATGCCCTTATCACTATGCACAGCAATCACTTTTACATGTAAATATTCATATAGACACGCCAGACATTGGTTGAACTCTGGTGCAGAAACGGATCATACTTATTCTATAGTAAAATAATTAATTTGCACAGCTGAAATAGACGTTAAATAAACTCATTAGCCACATACCTGAGAGCCACGTTTTTTTCTTAATAGGAGTCTCCTATATCCACTTTGTACATCCAATATAATCTCCATTTGAAATTTCACATTGTTACAATACCATAGTGTACATTATTATTATTATATCATATTGTACAATTGGATAAATAAACAACTATGTATGTCTGTTTGTCAGCCTGCCTTATATTATCTATGTATGTATATCTACACTGTACGTCTATACGTCCCTCCATGCATCCTCTCTCTCTCTCTCTCTCTCTCTCTCTCTCTCTCTCTCTCTCTCTCTCTCTCTCTCTCTCTCTCTCTCTCTCTCTCTCTCTCTCTCTCTCTCTCTATCTCTCTCTCTCTCTCTCTCTCTCTCTCTCTCTCTCTCTCTCTCTCTCTCTCTCTCTCTCTCTCTCTCTCTCTCTCTCTCTCTCTCTCTCTCTCTCTACATATATCTGTTGTTTGCCCTTGGTGACATATTGTGCAATCATGATAACTGTTCGCAATGTAAATTACTATAATTTAATAATGTGCCTTGGAAGAACATTGAACCAGAATAATAATGTCCTGTGACTCAAAACATAGAATATCACATGAGTAGACTCGCATATATAATTGATTCGTTATTACTATTATTTGTAAAACAAAAGTGCTAGTAATTCGGATACGTGTTCTTGCCGTGTTCGCAATGTACAGTTATGTACAAATTAATGTAATAACCATGTAACTACTACTACAATACTGTTTGTTTTTTGTTGAAATAGGATTGATGAATCGACGAATGAATGGACGGACGACTGCCTGACTGAATTAATGCATTATTTAGTTAAATAAAATATATAAGTAATAATGAATTCCTGCCTTTATTCAATAATTCATCCATTCATTCATTCATTCATTCATTCATTATATTTGCATGAATCATTGTGCTACGTGGACTATTTTGGCGTTGCTTACCATAAATCGTCTTGATCGTAGAATGATGTACTTTACGGACTGGGGAGCAAATCCGAGAATTGAAGAGGCTAAAGTGGACGGCACGCAGCGTAGAACAGTCGTCTCTTTTAATTATCCGTCTTGGCCGAATGGTCTAACCATTAATGTGGAAGGTGAGACGCAACGGTTTGGTTCATCTGCGTAGTGATCAAAATATCGAAAGCTGAGTGCTGAATATGATAGCTGAGTGCTGAATATGAACACTGCCTTCGGTATTTTGCTTTCTTCCTACATAGTACAATGCATCACGGCTGTGAGGCCTACGCCTTTCCTCCATAAGCGATGATATGTACTGCTAAAATTAATCAAATCAATGTTTCCTTATTGTATTTCCCAACTGATAAATATTATCATTTATACACTTTCTCACATATATTTGCACATTGACTATTAACTGTGCCATCGCATGGGCGGTTTAGCAGACTGGCGTCCATATTTGTCACAAACAATTTGTGTATATCGGTGACTATCAGTTTGTTGACATTTAGCATATTCTAGGGAATAGGCACGGTTGTCATTGATTGCGGCTTGACATTGAAGTTACACAGTGATTGAATGAGATAGTGACCGTTGAGCATTCTGTACAACACATTGCTCGTATACGTTTTAGGTAAACTATATCCTCACTGCGTGATATAACATAATATCTTGAGTAACAACGCTTCGAGCTTGGATGCTACCTGTGTTCGGGCACTGTGAGGATGGTGCTGGTGATCGCTGGTTTGAGCTGTATACATGTAGAAAGGAGTTGTTCACAATTTTAGTTTAACTTGTCTCTTTCAAATTGAGCTATTGGTAAAACGTACAGTTATGTCCCACTCTCGCAATTACATTTCCGGTATGATTACTTTACCAAGCAAATGTGATACTTTGGATTGTTTGTCCGAATAGTTCATATCATTCTTCTTTTGCTGCTTCATCTGGAATTTTCATGACAGGTGCACGTGCACTGAAAAATGTAACATAACGGAATTTACTGCCACTTAGAGAGTGACAATTTGTTGTCGCATACAATGTGGTGTATTTAGGGAGTTGTGCGACGACATTGTTAGCAGTCTCGAATCCTACCCTTGCTTCTCCCGTTATTCATAGGTCTTTCCCTTTACTAAATAACGTATCGGCATCTTATTGTTGTGTATCTTATCCTTGTGTACCTTATTGCGATCATGTTAGCTAGCAAGTAGCGTTGTTTGTCTTTGTGGCCTGTCAGCGTCTTTCATATCTAATAACGTTCTCATATTCCACGTTGCTAATGATAGCTTTTTCTTCTTCATTTGTTTTGCGCCGTTGATGCTGGAGTCCCATCAGCCGCGGTGTGCTGATCAATAGTCAAAGTGAACACGCTGTTTTACTCGTAAGCTTACTAGGGGCTTCCCCGGAAAAAAGAAAAAGGTGTAATATCGCCAGGACTGCTGCCTTGTTGTTGAACAACAACAACAACAACAACAACAACAACAACAACACACGACCATCATATCAAAGTCATTTATATATACAGCTTCAGCTAACAACTGTCAGTTATTCCAACTTGCCTTCGTTGCTTTCTCGCCGGCCCCATTGGCAATCCTCCTACATCGTCGTAAATGGAACACTTCAATTGTGAGCGTGCGCGCTCCCCCCATACACACCCACACAGCCATCCACCCACACTCCCCCCATACACACCCACACAGCCATCCACCCACACTCCCCCCATACACACCCACACAACCATCCACCCACACTCCCCCCATACACACCCACACAGCCATCCACCCACACTCCCCCCATACACACCCACACAGCCATCCACCCACACTCCCCCCATACACACCCACACAGCCATCCACCCACACTCCCCCCATACACACCCACACAGCCATCCACCCACACTCCCCCCATACACACCCACACAGCCATCCACCCACACTCCCCCCATACACACCCACACAACCATCCACCCACACTCCCCCCATACACACCCACACAACCATCCACCCACACTCCCCCCATACACACCCACACAACCATCCACCCACACTCCCCCATACACACCCACACAGCCATCCACCCACACTCCACACATACACACACAAACAAAGCACACACATTCACTCACAAACACATGCACATGCACACACGCGTTGCGATGTTTTTATGTATTATCACGACTCTTATTCTGCCAGTGCACAATGGCAAAACGATCGTGTCGTTTTAATAATTGTACAGAAATGAAATAAAACGTAAGCGTGGGCTTAGGCCCTGACCAGAAGTCGGTTACATGGTTTGTCGTGTGTACTGAAACTTATTACCAATACGTTGAACCACCAATAATATGGTGCCATTGTTCCAATCGACTGTTCAGAAAAGCGACTATACTGGTGCGACGGCAAACACGGGACAATCGAAACCGTTCTAGTTGACGGCAGTGAGAGAAAAATGTTGCACCAGAGCAGCGGAACACATCTCTACGGAATAACTTGGCTTCACGGTGTATTGTACTACACCGATTGGAATAGCAGGTATATAGCACCGTCTGAAACAAATTATTATTATATATGATATGATATGGGATATTTGTTTATGTTTAGTGTTTATGTTCTCTTTAGAGTATAATTGTATTTATATAAATATATATAATATATAATATGTGTTGTCGTGCATATGTGCGTATGTGTGTGTGCGTGTGTGTGTGTGCGTGTGTAGTGCGTGTATGCCTTTGTATAAACATGCTGCTGGTAACTAATTATACACGCGTCATATTCTTATATATTTAGCGCAGTGATAATATCACAGGCTCACACGTCTCTATAAATATTATGGTGTTTTACAGATATGTATCAGCATTGAATATACTAGCATCAACACCGACATCTCAGCAAGTTGAAAGAGCCGTATTCTCAGGTGCCCGTGGTGTATCGGCTTACTCAATTACTCGACAAAACCAAGGTGAGGCAATTGTGTTATATACCCATGCACACACATGCATTTAGGTTAGTGTGTCTTCGTCATTCTTAACTGCCACTTAATAGAACATTGCTAATGCTTGGCGTACGCTGTTAACAGATCGTTGTTATATAATTTATGGGGTTGTAGCACGCATTAAAAGTGCCCTCCTAAAGCAAATGCATGTACACCAATTTTGTAATTTAATACCGATTACATAAGCGCTAACGCGCCTCTGTATGCAGATATTTGCCACACGTAACTTTTATTGGTGCCCATTAGGAGTAAATTATACTAAGTCGCATGAATAAACATGTATTCTTTCAAGCGATCTTGTTTATCAGTATTTCTACTTGTATAGCGATTGTACTCAATTAATCATCGGTTTTTCTCATCCAGTTTTCACTAAGACTTCAATTTGGTGTAATCACTTTTCATGTTCGCAAAGTGGAGCAGCGTATATGTACACCAGTTGCAACGGTGCAATTCCCTAGCAGAAACAGCCGATTGCACAGCAAAAACAAAACACCGTCAGAAACGAAAACACTCACTTGATCACATCGGAAAAATGAGAGATACCAATGCCTAGACAGCTAAACTGTTGTTGCGAGTCGTTCGATTGCAGGAACAGCAACGTTGTTCCGTACCGTGGTTGTGTGACTGCGTTAACGCATCACCAGTAATGATGCTTCGAGTGAATCTGACACGAACCAAGCAGCATTTTATGTTCGTTGCCGTGAATAGTGGTGTTTTCCACCTGAAATTAAACTTGCTAGCGCAATCCTCGTAGTTAAGTCTGAATGAAAGACTGAATACTACTTCGACAGTTCTACAATATCTTTGACATTATTTAGGATTAAACGAGATATAAATATAGAAATAAATATCTGGTTTAAGAAGCAAGACGGAAGATCTAATGATCGCCAAGAACCAGGCTGAAAATGGCAACATATTGTACCACTTAAGCATGATAAAAATAAAGAAAAAGTATACGGCATTATTGATTTAGGATAAATGTGTCTGCTTTAATGACTCTGTTATAAATATTGATCAATATTTTATAATTATTTTTGCAGATGATACAAATTATGTTTTATTTTGTGAAAAATCATGTCCGGTTCAACACAAACACGCACGCACACACACGCAAACGCGCACACGCGCACAGACAAACACAAACAAACAACACACACACGCACACATGCACATTAATCTATGACTCATAGAAAGCAGAGTAGACTGTACTACTCTGCAACCAAACCTTTGGTTAAACCCACATTCTCACCGACCTGCAACAATTAAAACTAATAACAAATGTTTGCGCACTTGCAACACTCCGTTGTCACTAATCGTACGGTTGATAGGCATAACAAAATCAAGTATCTGCGAGCGAGTTATGGCATTGGTAAATATCGCTATCATGAATGTCACGTAGGAACTACCAAGTTATCCGTCAGTGAGACAGTAGTCTTTGCTAGCAACAATGAAAACTATCATTTTAATGTGACTTATCTTATACATTGTAATAAACATACGATTGTTCAAAGTAAGTTTCATTTCGATATACAATGTTACGACATGGTCACAGTCGTATATCCCAATAATCTTTCATGTTACGTAAAATAGCAATGTTTTTAACATTGCAGGGTGTTCTGGCAGTCCTCTGACGCTGACGGAGAACGAAGGAACTTTTGGCATCACAAGGGATGAGTATGGCAACAACATGGAATGTGGGTGGAAGATTCGGGTTGATATGCCGAAGGTAAACTAGTTTACATGAGCACAGTATCTGTAGTATCAAATCACATGGCCCCTTCATGCTACTCAAGAAAGGGTAATGTGGTTTGATACTACAGATACTGTGCTGATGTAAACAGCTGCTACTTAAGAAAGAGTGTCATCGAAAAGAACATTATATGTGAATAAGCATACCTGTTTTCTTGATGACACTGGTATACCAAATACGTTTTATAACTAAAATGCATGGTTTCGAATGGGGCATATCATTGGTTTCAATGAATTGAACGTTTCGTTCCCAATGGTATGTTACAACATCGAATTAATTAGGGGGCGACGGGACACTAAATGTAAATATATGTGTGTTTCTATTTTGTATGAACTGTTGCTAAGTATGTCATATATCGCTTTTGAAATAGTCGGTATTATTAGACATAACAGCTAGTTTTCATACACTTTTCCAACCAAACACCTTGTTGTTGATCACGACGCCATTTCCTTATTCTCTTTTGCTTGACGAGGTGCTGAATCAAAACATAGCTGTTTTCGTTAAGGTCGCAATTGGTCCACCACTGACATGTTTTCGTTAAGGTCGCAATTGGTCCACCACTGACATGTTTTCGTTAAGGTCGCAATTGGTCCACCACTGACATGTTTTCGTTAAGGTCGCAATTGGTCCACCACTGACATGTTTTCGTTAAGGTCGCAATTGGTCCACCACTGACATATTTTCGACGTACAATCTGAAACAACCTGAATACGTTTCTGTGTCACAAAATATAATCATGTTCCCACCTTCACAAATATCACCATATGGCAGTTGGATGATACCTATTTTAGGTGTTCGATACAAAACAATATACGTGGTGTCCGCAACAACTATAATTCTTTACGTGGAATTTACTTCGATCGTTTGTTTTATGCCACAATCCACTATTTGTCTTACTAATGTGTGGTTACGTACCATATTATTCCAATTAGCAAATACCCCTTACCTGACGGGATGCCTTGGTAGACGGCAGTCGTACGGCAACATTTAACAAATATTAGAAAACGCACCTGCAACATCGTTACACAAACACCATAACGCGCTCACAGATATATGTTGTTTATTAAAAATGACAGAGGTCGGAGAGAATGTGTAGTCCCGTCCATCAATAGCGCTAGTCGTGATAGTGAAGAATTGTCAAATAATATACATAATGCTACGCTATTGGGAAAATAATAAAATAAGCACTATTGTGTTAGCGTCTACTCCAAGCAGAGGCCGTTTTCCCGACGTATTTGCCGCGCGCGCGTGGTTCCTGAGATTGTTATGTTCCGTTTTACGCTCACATTATGTTTTATCTTCCACAAAACTGATTTACCACATAAATGGTGAGAAATGTGATATATATGAGGTATATTGAAAATACATGGGTCTTCCGTCCTGTTCGTGGGGGTGTAGAATAGTCCCTGAAAGTTTGGCGCTCGAGGTTCAAGTCGTCAATGAGGAAAGCGTTAACCTACCCACATACATTCCAGGGGCGGATCCAGGGCTTAGAAATATGGAGGGGTCCATGAAACCATATGACCTGGAAACAAATCACGAAGCGCAGCGAGAGGTGCGTAGGACCGGCTATACCCATACCACCCATTTAATGTTTGCTTTGGTAAACACACTTTAAATGGTGTAATCAAGGATACCCATTATCTGCTGAATGAGTAAATACCTAATATACCTAAGATGTAAAGGTCAACGCACTTATCTGACTTGCAATATCATACAAATGTTCTATAGGAAAAATGGATCACTGGAGAAATACGACCTTCGGCTTATCCCATTTTAAAACAAAACCTAAAACAAATATAATACTGCAACTGTTTGATAAAAAAGTATACTACAACTAATCGTCTTAATTCTGTATCAGCATTATTGCAAACTAGAGAGGCCCGGTAGTGTTTTAATAATACATATTTATTTTTACTACAATGTGTACAATTGAATTACAATCTCTTTGTAAAGAAAGAGGCTAACGTGTATTTCACTTAAACAGTGTTACACGCATTTTCTATACTATTCAGCCCATTTTTTGCAAAGGAAACTGTTTTTAATAGTTTATCCCGATAGTGATAATCACAAAACCCAAAATATAAATGTAATGATTTGCACATCCGCCTTTCAAGAATGTCAAAGTTCTGAATACAAGACGCAGACCGGGCATGTTACATTTGGTGTTTAAAGATGGCTCTCAACATTGGAGACTATGTATCCATTGTGACTCGAAGATCACGAAAATGACGGTTCCGTCTCACAACTTGGGACGTTATATACCATTGAGAGCAGTTTGGCGATAACATTCATTAAGTTAATTATTTCAGTTAATAGACTGTTGCTGGGTGCTGGCAATAAATAGACACTACAAACTCTGTTGACATCAGCTGTGTTCTAATAACTTTTGTTGATGAGCAGATATGTTTGTCATTTCTCAAACTCCACTACTCGCTGATTTTCTCATTTGAGCATCGCTAATGCCTGTTGACAACCTGTCATCCGGGACATGATGGACATGACAATATTTGCACACCTGATTTGAATTACGTCGATTATTGATGCAATATGTAAGTTGAGAACATGTTGCGTTTGTTCCTTTCTATGAACATATGACAAACTGATTCCATATCAATATCCACCCCGTGGTTCATGTTCATCAGGGTGAGCCCAGAAAGTCGATCTTCCCTTATCCTCTTGAGCCGGTATGTTTTGACCCTAGCAGGCAGAAGAATGAATGTCGTGCCTCACAACTTCCAACATGAAGAGTGCAACCGATCCTTAACAGGGTGCGGATGTTCGGGATGATACCTTCATCTGCGAGCTCGAGACACTCAGCAAGATTAGGCGAGGACGATGGGGGATCCGTGGTTCTCCAATAGCGCTGCCATTCCTTCACTTCTGCTCGCAGTGAAGAGACGTTTGGCATCTCTGACTCCCGGAATATCAATCCGTCCACACCATTTTCTACTATTCCCCTGTTTGTGATGATCCTGGACAGTAGACCAAGAATCTCTATATCTGCTTTCTGCGTTAAATCGATTGTGGAATTCGGCAGACAGGTGGGCACAGAACGGAACTGCTAGATTGCGCAGGTAGTGCTACGTGGAGATGTGCAGGGGGCGTTGTCTCGTTGCATCTGTAGTGACGACCGGGGTGTCCTTGGTGCTGAGATGGATGCACCAAGAAGTATGGCTAAACGTGTAGCACCTTTATACCACACCCTGTACTCTTCTTCTATTTCCTGTCTCATCGCCATAACTCTTTCCTTTGTTTGGTCGATCATAGTGTATGCTAGATATATACCCAAGTCCCTCTTTTGGACCTTGGACATGGGCTGACATTCTCCAATACATTCTTGGTGACGATTAATGCAATGATGTTATGTGACAGACAGACAGACAGACAGACAGACAGACAGACAGACAGACAGACAGACAGACAGACAGACAGACAGACAGACAGACAGACAGACAGAGAGACATACAGTCAGACAGACAGACAGACAGACAGACAGACAGACAGACAGACAGACAGACAGACAGACAGACAGACAGACAGACAGACAGACAGACAGACATACAGTCAGACAGACAGACAGACAGACAGACAGACAGACAGACAGTCAGACAGACAGACATACAGTCAGACAGACAGACAGACAGACAGTCAGTCAGACAGTCAGACAGTCAGACAGACAGACAGACAGTCAGTCAGACAGACAGACAGACAGACAGACAGTCAGACAGACAGACAGACAATCAGACAGACAGACAGACAGACAGACATACAGACAGTCAGACATACAGACAGACAGACAGACAGACAGACAGAGAGACATACATATAGACAGACAGACAATCAGACACACAGACAGACAGACAGAGAGACATACAGTCAGAGAGACAGAGAGACAGACAGACAGACATACAGACAGACAGACAGACAGACAGACATACATACAGACAGACAGACAGACATACAGACAGACAGACAGACAGACAGACAGTCGAACAGAGAGACACAACAGACAGAGTTATTTATTTATTTAATTGTACAATGCGGTATACTACTACTAATAATAATAGTAATAATATACATTAAGGCAATGCAGCAATGTCAGATTTCAAATTGGTGTCATATTGCATTTACAACCTGGATATGGGAGATTCCTATTAAGGCTAAAAAAGTCGCTCTCGTATGAGCCACCTGGTCTATAGTTTCATAAATCCCTTTTTATCAGTATTACGAGACTCACTGCTAATTTTCACATACATGTCCAATCAAATATACTTGTACAGGTATAGCTGGTTCCGAGTCCATTGCTTTACCCATTTCATTTGACAAGGTGCTAAATTAAAACTGAGTTGGTATTTTTCAGCAAGGTCGCAATTGCTCCACCTCCGGAATGCTTCCGGCGTCTCCATTGAAAAAACATGGATGCCCTTTTGCTTCACAACAAATTGTCACGTTGCCACCCTAACAAATATAACTTACGGCTTTTTATATTAGAGGTTCCGTACAACACAATCAACATGGTGTAAGCCGCAATATGTTGTAAACACATTTGAGCTGCTGCAATTTAACATTTACGCCTTAGTTGGTTTAATGTCACTACGCATTATTTGTCTTGCTATTGTGTTATTACTTATACTTTTAATCCGATGATCGAAATTAACGGTGACAGTGAATACGATCAAGTGTTGGGTACACGTTTGTAGAGAGCAGTTGGAATTCCTCACATTCAGCGTTGAGTCCGGCTACGACAAAGTCACAGTGTATGACGGGGTGGATGAATCGGCGACACGGTTGGCTGCTCTTTCGGGGACCTCACTGCCGAGTAACATCATTTCCAGCAGCAATTACATATTTGTGTCTTTCACGACTGACCTCACGAATACAGCAAATGGCTTCCGCATTAAGTATACGGCTATATATGACGGTAAGTATACTTTCAGCGAAACATAATAATTAATACATCTACTACCGTGTGGTTGAGGACATAGACGCCAACAGTTCATGTGCATCCTTCTCCTCTATTACACAGGAACTCTAAAGACGATCGTAATTATACGCAACGACATTTAACTGATCAAATAAGCACATATATCCAGCCTCCTAACGGTGCTAGATTCATACAGATGCAATGGACGTTTCCCCGCAGTATTCGTACCTGACTTTTGTTTTCGACTTAAATTGTAGTACTTTTTTGTAACTCAACTTACATAAGATGTCCATAACTGGTCGACGAACATTTCCGAACAAATGAAGAAAACAAGCGATATATGTCGAGAGCTATCACAAAACGCTACAGTAACATGAAACAGTAACACACGTAGATGAGGATATGACAAGGTTTGAAGCACGTAACGACTTATTTGGATCTGTGACCGTAGGTGACCAGATCGGGACAAAGAGGGGATCTAGTATAAAGGGATCATATCACAAGCAACGCCTAACGCGGATTGGATGAAAACATTAAATCATGGCACTACCGTTCGATATATTGGCACTGTGACAGAAAAAAACGTATCTAAAATAGATATAGACAGGCAATACTGAGGATTGATCCTTTGAATTAAAGGTCTCGTCGATATGAGTCAACTTGTACAATTTAAGAAATTGGCGGTGTACGATCGTTTGAAGTATGTGATTAAGGACTGTCAAATATGTACCGATTAAATTACGTTTGTTTGATTTATATTCATTGTCGCATCCTTTAGAAATACTAGAACATTTTGAAAGAGAATTACATATAACATCTAGGTATGCGTAAAACCTAGTTATCAAAACTATTCAAGCAACATTGGGCATGGTCCGAAATAGCAGCGACAGTCAACGAGGGGCACCTTCGACAGTGTACGTCCTCATCGTATACACTACTGGACAGGAACAAATATGTTATCGTTTAATTAAAAGTAGGTGTTCCACGTTGTTTACAAGCAAAGTTTTTGTCTACGTACAATGCAACCGTGTTTTGCATGTTTATGATGTCCGCTATATATCGATCTTCTCTACACGTCAGTTGCTTCATGAGAACCAGTGAAACTGTTTAGATCTGCGCAACGTTTATTCCTTCAAAGAATGTTGATTTTTAGGCAACTTCTCAATTGGCTGACTTTTGATTTGAAGAAGTACCGGCTCACCTCACATCACAACAGTTAGCTATCCACCAACAATTCATCACGATGAGGACATTATTTTCCAAACTACTCAGATATCAAATGCACTGATTTCAAGTGTTCCATTTGTTAGAGATAGCCACAATTCCAGGGACTAAAAATATGTGACTGCATTGTGTAAAGAATTGTATACGTATGGATAAAATTGCTCGTTCACATAACAAAATGGAATTTGCTAACATAAATGTATTCAAATATGTCTGATGGCAAGTTCGCAAGAATTAGTTTGATACACAAACATGATAATATGTTATGAATATAGCTGCACCGACTATTCATTCTATTGTATTTTTAAACTTTTTATCATATGGACAATGTAGTCATACATTTGTTTATTTATATATTTAATGTATTTATACAGCTATTAACTTTACTTCTACAAAATAAATATGATGGTGATACATTTCGTATTGGATGGCACAAACGAAACAGACGCGAATCACATCACGTCTGCCACGCGAAAGTGCACATAATAATAGTATACACACACGAGTGGTAATTTACATCTCCTTTCAGCGTGTACGAGTCATCCGTGTTTGAATGGAGGCACGTGTAACTTCCAAGTGAACGGCTACAGCTGCACGTGCACGGAAGAGTACATGAGCCACCAATGCAACACCGGTAAGTCAGAATATACAATGCGAATGACCTCTCATGCTCTCGGCCTATATTCAATTTATTTCTTTGTGTGTTAGTATCTTAGGCTGAAGACTTTTATTAACATACCAAATAATGACCCCTGCTTGCGTGTATAATTTATTTTAATTTCGAAATGTTAGTATACTTAGTGTACACATATAAATATATAGATATATACACACACACACACACACACACACACACACACACACACACACACACACACACACACACACACACACACACACACACACACACACACACATATATATATATATATATATATATAAATTGTATTGAAACTGTTTTTGTTTGTGGGTACGTGTGAATACGGATTTTGATTGTAATTAGCATGTTCAGTTGAATTGCTGTTTGAAACCGATGCACATGCACATATATTAAATGCTTGTGAACTGTGAACAACAACCGAACAATCCGTGTACTTTTCTTTACATAAACCATCAAATGTCAATTATAATTTACATGTATAGTACACAATGCAAGGAAGAAGTTATAGATCCAAGTAAATAACCCTTCCGGCCACGTGACTGAGCAATGTTCTAAATAATTGCAGCAAAATGTCCCCGTCTAGCGACACTGACGGGAAACATGGGAAGTTTTGACATCACAAAGGCTCAGTATCAAAACAACGAGATATGCAGTTGGAAGATTCAGGTCGCAAGGTCGAAGGTAAAGGAGTACACATCGGCAAAATATGTGTACACGTTAACTACACTATCGCCAGACTTGTACTTCCATAAACAGTACGGTTCATGTTGTCAAAATTAATACTTAATTTTCTTCTTTGACATGGTCGTTTTGTGCACAATGGTGGGTATTGACACAGCGTTGTCAACATATTACAACAGCGGCGTATTAAGGGGGCAATGTGGTATAAAAAATCCATAATATTACCTTCGATTTCATATTTTGTGGTTATTACCTTTTATTAGTATTACAAGACTCACTAAGTTCATTTTCATACACATGTCCAAACAAATGCTCGTACGATTTGGTCTCGAGTCCATTGCTTTACCCATTTCATTTGACAAGGTGCAAAATTAAAACTGAGTTGTTATTTTTTTCAGCAAGATTGCAATTGCTCCACCTCAGGAATGCTTTCGGCGTCTCCATCAAAACACTCTGGATACACTTCTGTTGCACAAAAATAGCTGTGTTGCCACCTTAACAAATATGACCTACGTCAGTTGGCATTAGGAGTTTCATATAACACAATCAACATGGTGCATTCCGCTATAAGTTGTAAACACATTGGAACTGTTGGAATTTGTTTCTTGCGTCTATCATTTGTTTAATGACACTATGCATCATTCGTGTTGCTATTGTGAAATTACTTATGCTTTTATTCCAATGATTGAAATGAACGGTGACAGTGAATACGTTCAAGTGTTGTGTTTGCGTACACGTTTGTAGAGAGTGAAATTGGAGTTCCTCACGTTCAGCGTTGAGTCCCGTCATGACAGCGTCAAAGTATATGATGGGATGGATGAATCGGCGACACGGTTGGCCACACTCTCGGGGACCTCACTGCCGAGTAACATCATTTCCAGCAGCAATTACATATTTGTGTCTTTCACGACTGACCTCACGAATACAGCAAATGGCTTCCGCATTAAGTATACGGCTATATATGACAGTAAGTATTATTTCAGCGAAACATATCTATTAATACACCTACAACTGTATGATCAAGGACATAAATGCCAACAGTTCGTGTGGATCCTTCTCCACCATTACACACGAACTCTAACGGCGATCGTAACTCCACATTCCGTACAGAGCGTGAGTGGTTTGAATATCGGACACCCTGTCGAGAATGCACTGTTTCAAAAACTTTTGCTGTCGCTTCGAATCTAGAGCAATTTTCCTCACACCACCTTGCCCCAATTCACTCAGCTGCATAAATGGTCACATGGCTACAGACATCGATGGATCTATGTGAAGGAATAATTTTCGCATAGTGATTGTGGCGTGTTTGGATATTTCCTGGCTGTTGAGATGGTGTTCAAGTGAATATGTCGGCCACGATTTATTTCATTGTTTTTCCAGTTAGATATACTGGTACATTTTCGAAGAGAATGACATATAACATCTGATGGTCAAGTCAGTCAGATACTTACATTGTTTGTTTTACTTTGATCAATCAGCATATAGACTCCGCTGTCATTTCTGATAACCGTAGCTGTGTCCTGTGCGCGGGACGTTTTTGGCATAAAAAGTCGCGTCAAACTTTGAGCGTCTTTCTTAATGTTGAGTAAATTCATCTTATATCAAAGACTGTGAGCTAAAGTCATCCTAATGTTTGACGAGCACGATCAGCAAACTAAGTGAGATCTTACGCCTGGCCAGGCTTGACAAGCATCATGAGCAATCCTGTTAACTAGAAAGCGGTTTTCAATAGCCGGGGGGCACAATGGCCTGTAAAAATGGCCGTTGTTCGCGTTAGAGGGGTGATCGCTCTAGAGGGATTATTTAACTATATACTAATTAAATCAATGGACACATGGTCGCAGTTGGCGGGTTCCCGTTAGCGAGTGAACGCACACGAGTGGGACTACCGTACTGGAAACAGGTTTTTATGCTTTCACGGATCTTGACGGTGAGTAGCAACTTAGCCAGTCGCACTGTCGTCAGCCATTAAACAACTATTATGACAACACATGACATAAGATTATCTTTACACTGGAATCAATAAGTCACATCGCGGTAAATGTTTTGTGGTGTAAAAAAAATTGGAGTATTACTAGAATGAGTCACACATTATACATGCAACGGCCTTAGTCAGGAAAACGTTGATAAGTGAAAATAAACGATGCAAAGCATATTTGTGCATGTTGTTCACCATTTGCGTCAGCTTTTTTATGGTTCACTACCTGTTGGGAGATTTAGGCCAGCCCCTGCAATTGTGTTAATTCTTATCAAATGTTTAATTGTTTCCTGGAAGCAGGTCATGCTTCTTACAACGTCACGACCATTTAGCTAATTACATACGACTAACGGCAAGCAAAATCACGGTTGTATACGTTTTTACCAATAAAATAATTTTGCGTAGCTATTTCGTGTTTTGTTGTTTCTTTATACTACTACCACAGATAAGGCAATGTTGTTGATAATTTCATAGTGACAATTATGGGTTAATGTACTGTAAATATTTGAAACAGGTGTTGGCTGATTCCAGTCTAACGTTCGATAAAACTCGTTCTGCATGTACATTTATGATCATGCAATCATAAGCCGGAGAGCGTGGGGTCCGATGACCAGGTTCATGGATACCGGAATAGACTGGCCCAATCCCAAATTTGTTTGTTTTCGTTCAATAGGGCATGAACCAAATGTTTGTGTGATATGATAAGTTCATGTTAGCATAACATAAATTAAACGATTTCCTGTAAATTCGGAACACTACAATATAAAGCGTGGAGAATGTGAAATTAACGATAAATAAGTTGTTGATCGGATGGTAAATAACACATCATATAGTTTTGCATAGTTATTATCAATTACAAACGTTCGATGAAC
The DNA here is from genome assembly GCA_020002185.1 of Paraescarpia echinospica. Classification (NCBI taxonomy): domain Eukaryota; kingdom Metazoa; phylum Annelida; class Polychaeta; order Sabellida; family Siboglinidae; genus Paraescarpia; species Paraescarpia echinospica. The sequence continues at coordinate 7,362,077 of CM034533.1, read as the reverse complement.
AAGTTGAGCTATATATCTCCTGGAAGAGGAGTAATGCGTGCAAACTCTGTTACCTAACACATCAACCCTGTGTAAGAACATCCGTTAATATGCGCTACAAGTCAAACCGGTTAGTGAGCGATGTCCTGCCAAGAAAACAACATTAATTAAAAGGTTCGTGTAAACATGGAATGCGCCAGCGTCATGTAGGAATACATAAGTGACAATAAACAGTATCTAGACTGTGGGGTAGCATACGATAACTTGCAAATGTTCGTCGATGCATATTTTCACAAGGAAGAGTAGTTTTGCATGATGGGTTGTTTTACGGTTAGGGTACATCATTCAAGAATTAATTTTGAGACTTACTCTGGTATAGTAAGGTTATATTTAAACGCTATCATGTCATGTTATTGACCCCGGTTAGCACTATCTACCACACCGAATTTTTTTTTAGAATCGGACAATTTCTATGAAAACTATGCAAATATGTACCATTTTATGACAAAAAAACACAGTCTCACTTGCCAAATATATATTTGAACATAGCTGTTGCTTCAAATATAACATCACTGAAGCAATGGTGATAATCTAAAAAGAACCATTGATATATATCTTATTCACATACGAAGCTTATAAGATAAATATAATTGGTTGTTTTTGTCAACTGTCATAGGAGTGAGTGCGTCTTTTCCATCACAAAAGTCCTCTCCGAAATGCGTACCAAAATACCACTGTTAAATGTAATGCAGGTACAAAACATTGTACCTAAAAAAAATTAATAATGTTGTAATAAATTTGCTACATTCATTAGGTTGATACTGGCAAATTTTTTCATATGCTGGACAGAGAACTGTTTGAATATGTCCCCTCTGAAATAATGGATTTCTGATCATTAGTCCTTACAAATAGCAATCACCAGGGTTTCAGTGTATCAAATTACAAGTACTTACCTGGATTGAAATGTGCATATTTTACATATTAGTTGTTTTTATTATTTGTATTCAATTCTGTATGTCAAAAAGGTTGTCCTCTCCAAACAAAATGACAGTTTACTGATATTGCATCCAAAGTTGAAATAATGTAGATTTCCTAAACAAAACTAACCTGATTTTAATGTATTCATAATATATCATAGTACAAAAAACATGTTATAACAATGTTTTAGCATGCATAATTATTTTGAATACATTTAAACAATCAATAACATTTTGGTGAACAATTTGAGTAATATAAAACACGCGTATACCCTTTCTGACGTTCATGTTTTGATTTGAGGCTGTACTGGACACATCCAGGACTGTACCAAATGTCTGTATTGTTGTAAACAAAAATACCTCCTTATTATGTGGGTGTTATCTCATGTATGATGTGGATTTCGGAGAGGACACATTTTTTACACATTCCTCTAACCACTTCTAGATAAGATAAGCGTCTGCACAGTACTGTGTGTGTTGCCGGAGGCACCGGAACCTGTAACACGACGAAGCTTTGCCTTGCCTTCAGATATCTTCAAGTTTGTAGAGGATACTTTAAAAAGAGTGACGCACAATTAACATCTGCACTTAAACATAATGGAACAGTCTAACGACAACCAAAACTGATAAAACATTTCTGTATAATAATGATTGTGTTGTCCGTATACACAGCTCTGTAGCGTGAACAAATCCATTATGGATGAAGACTAGATTAATTGTCAAAAATTGTGTTACGTTAACCCGAAAGATACAGGGAATTCAATTTTTGATATAAAAAATGTTACATATCAAAGTTGCATTATTGTATTTTATTACATGATATCTCTGGTAAGAATAAAGTACATCACTGAAATAAGGAGTATTTACTTATACTTAAGAGCATTATAACTTACAAGCTTATTGTTGCATTTTTTAGCACGAATCACGTGTTTAGACCCCGACATTGTAATTCCTCATACTGGATGCTCCATAATGTTAATACATGTTTTATTTGACATACCTACCATGTAAAACAAAACGAATTGGGCCAAACAAAACACATATATCTTTTTACTCCCTGTGAGCCAACAAAGTGTACCCTAACCGTAAATCAACCCTGATATGCAGGATATAAAACATTAATTTAATAACAACCTTGCTTTCAGTTATGATAAATAACTCGTACTAGTTACATACAATGTATTGTACTAACAATTATACGTTAAACCCACTGATCTGTTTTAAATATAAACGGGTTATTGTGGTTCAAGGGACCTCGCGGTTGGGAACCCGTCCACTACTTTGAATATATTTGAAAATTGACAAAATCAAACCTCACACATTTAACGAATTTCTTAGAGGAATTACATGCTTATAATATAGAACAATTGTAATTATAAAAAATGTAGTATTTTTAGGTTTAACGCTGATAACGTGAAACATGGCTCATGGAGACCAACCTTCCCTACATAAGTAAATAAGCGCATACACGTGTTGCATAAATGTACGTTAAAAGGAGACAGTATGTTCCTAGTGTTTCATTATTTAATTATTACAATGTTCTTAAGACTATACTAACTATGCTGAAGATATACTGCCCGTCAAATTGTGTTTAGTAAGCCCGGAACAACGGTCGCAATCTGATGGCACGACTACGGGTACACGTTCAAATTGTAAACAAAACATCCAGTTTCAAAACAAGCTTTATTGGCCGAGTCGGGCTGAGTTAATTGCTATACCCTTTGATGTTTAACTTTCCCGCGTTCAATACAGTAGACTTCCTAGTACAAATTACTACGCCAGCTAATTCCGGGTAGACGAAAAGAATATGTCCCTTTAACAAATGTAACAGCGCATATGACGATGCGTTAAGAATAAATCAAATGCAAATGTCATATTTTATAGTACAAGCATAATTATTGCGTTATGACTTATTATGATTATTATTATAATTATTGCGTTATGACTTATTATGATTAGAACAAAATATGTTGATGATTGTGATTTAGTCAGGTACTAAAACAAATGTAAGGGACCTCCTAATTGTTCTACCTACTTAATTTCAAGCAAACTTTAAACGTTAATGTTTCATCACTTTGCTTTAGGTAGGCACTTACATTAACCGTCTGTGTTGTGAAAGTAACATGTGTGCAGCATTATAATGTGATACACACGATACTTACTATCATGTTACTGAATCGTGTTTATTACAGTAACAACTACGGCGGACAATCCAATAAAGGTTGACACTACAGTTGACCCGAAGACACACGTCCCGACGGAGACGACAATAACTAAGAGCCGAGGCGAGGAACATGATGGTAAGAGACGACAAACTTGTGGTTATAAAGCGGATTACTAACGTGTCATTTGTTTATCACCTACATGACTAATTTTATAAATCACTATATGTATACAATTAACTAAACACTCAATTTAGCTAAATCTATCGACACGAACGTTAACAACTACGACTGTAGATAGGCCTACGACGGTTTGCTTAGAATAACAATACCTCATCTCGTGGTCCAGTCGGTGTTCTGACATCCACAAAAGGTTCGCACACCCAACGCCATATATGCTTAGATTAATAAATGCCATTTTTACAAGAAAAATACTGACTAAGTGTGTATTTTGCATGATAGTCCACCTTCTTTTACTTTGTGTACGTGGGCTATTAAGAAGTCATTAATATTTAGTCAACATAAGGTAGGACAAACAGGAGCAACAAATATTTTATATTTTGGTTGATTTTATCGTTTTCATGAGTATCTCCAAATGTCGCGTCCCAGAAAAGTCTAGATGGCGTTCGATTGAACAGGTCTGCCAGGTAGTAAAGTGAAAAGCGTGTACAATCTGCAATTTAGAACACAAGGATTATACTCAACAAAAATAAACATTTTCATACGCAATACAAATATGTATCATGTCGCGCGCGCACACACACACGCACGCACGCACGCACGCACACACACACACACACACACACGCTCGCATGTACTTTATATATAATTTTATACACCCACTCTAAATATGTTTTATTTTTATTTTCAGGACACACCTACTATTTATATATGATTGGGTTTGGCACTCTCAGTGGTGCACTGGCGTTAGTTATTGTGATATACGTGATCAGGTATGACATTACTCTTTTATTTGTATAGTCTTCCCCAAACGTACACTATCATGTTTTCAACAGTGAGGTAAAAACTTGTTGTACAATTTATTGTTTGTCTGCAAAAAAGAACAATCTATTCCGGTTAAAGCATCTTCTAAACTTCCATCCTCAATAAATTTATCCCATCGACGCTCGTTGGTGTTGAAGTATACAGTAAGTGATGCAGTATTTTTAATAACAGCGGATGTTGTTAAAGTCAGCATAAAATCCATATGTGAAAGAGTGAGTAGCTATATATAATGGCATATATACCATTATAAATATCAGTCGAAGAACTTGTTGTGATGTTTTGACCTGGTCTGGTAAAAACAATTTAATAATTTATCCGATGATTTCACCAACACTTAGTAACACATGTTGCTAAATCGCGCAATGATATTGTCGATTGGAAACTAGATTGGTCTGAATTTTCGCAAACAAGGATTCACTAAGGACTTTTAGTGTAAGGCAATGTAATGATGATTTTGCAAAGCTTGAAATACATGTAGTGATTAAGTGATGTCGTTTGAAGAGTTCCCATGTAAGTGTTCCACGCGTGTGTGTGTTCATTCAGGAAAAAGTGTGCCAAGTGCCGGGCGGCTGTTGATAACGATGACACGTACACGCATACACGGCCGGAAGGCATCGAAATGACACCGGCCGTATACGACACCATCGAGTTTGCGGGTCCAACTTATGAGAACCTAAGGAAGCCGTAGTCTTTGCATTGGCCCAAAAGTACAGTCGAACAGTTCCAGTTGACGGTAGTGAGCTATGTATACGTGAGTTCAAGACTACCGCGATATGTCAGTCCAGATTATTAATACTAAAGAACGACGGACCTAGGAAGCCTAGAAACACGTGTTTAAGCACCCGTCGTCAATCCGTTGTGTACGTTACATATCTGGCCTGAGTGACTATGTCACTCGACTGCCGGTGGAGTCCGCCAGTGGCAGAACGCCGTAGCAGACTACTACAGCGATGTTGTAAATTGGCGAAAAATATGAATTAAGTAGAAGTACAACTAGCTACATGCTGTCCATATTACTGTGTACGATTATGTAAGCAGATCCGTCTTCACCCGTCTTCACAATGTTTTATAAAAAGCTGCCAAAGTTCAAATTTAGGTGTAAATAAATAACATTGCGAAAACGGCGCCATGATAGACACAATAAGACCGTAGTTATTGCCATACTTTCATCATGCTGTCTTTTGTAAAGAGATGGTCTGAGTTTTCGCAAACACGGCATGTTCTGTCGGCATGCTTCAAACGTTGTAGTGTCTGAATATAGCAAGAATTGTTCAGAGGTAATTGTGAATAGAAGTGACAAGACCCACGTTTCTTGGTCAGGGTGTTCAACCACTTGTGCTAGCTCTTCCAGCCAAGAACGTGTCTGTGTACACATTCATGTTGTGTCGGTCAGTGTTCGTCTGCTGACCAAAACAGTGATTACCACGTGAACTTTCGGGTGATTTCTACCTATTTGGGGTTTTGTACGAGTGGAAATAAAATTTAGGTCTTTGCAAGTCGGGCGGAATTCTGGATGAGTATTAGAAATGTTTCCTCAGGAATGCACATTATGAGCAGATGTCTTGCCACAGAACTTGCACGTGTAGCGGTGTCTCGTTTTGTTTGACGATGACCTCTGAGTGGCGGCGAAAAAGACGGCATCGTGGCGGCGAAAATGTCTCCCAATGTAAATATCAGAGACAGTGCGACGCCTCTATGCGACACGGGAAGTGTGCTGAACCGCTGATGTAAATCTCCTGGATTTAAGCAAACCAAAATTGGCAGTTTGCGGACGTAAAGTGTCTCTGTAGTGATGTAACTATTGTTTGGTATGGGGTATCTATATACACAGACGGTGTTCTGATATGACTGTTGTTTGGCACACTGCAGGGCAGCTGCTGCACTTGTGCGACCGTGTCACTGTGTGCGCGAGGAGACTTCCTCTACTTTGCAGTTGGCGTGCTGGGCACACAGAGGTGACACTGACAGGTTGCCTGTGTCTCTTACGCCGTCTTCTTCGCTTCCTCCGCGATGCAGCATATTGTCGGAGCTAGAATTTTATTGGGTGGAATGGGACATGTCCGTTGCACAGTCCGCTGCTTTTGTCATGCGTGTGTAGCCTATTGTATCGGTAGCACCATGCTCCTGAAATGTTATGACACAAGACAACTATGTGGGCGTGACCACTCCTTTCATTACGTACAAATATGATTTGTTTGCAAGATACAAGAAGAACCTAACCTTGAAATTTAGTCCTTTCTTCAGTAACTACAGAGATATGGCTTAATGTATTCATGACAGGTCAATACTATATAATTACCATTTCATTTTACCTATTGATAGTCCACCAGACTGCATGAGTAAGGCAGATTGTGTAAGTTGTTTCCAACAAGTGGTACAATTCGCAAGCAACGATACAATCGTCGAATGGCGTACAAAGTACGCGTTTAAATAAATGTATGTGATGTTGATTTCTGATATACGATGGTATCGTTTCAAGTCTCTCAATATATTATGTTTAGCCACTTTCACATGACTCCCTTGCTAGATTTGTTTTGTATAACACAATGAAAAGTCTTAAGACTGTGACACTGATGGTTATCAGTGTTTACCAAAATGGCCCAGTGTTGTTAGGAATTCGTGACTACTAACATCCGGTCGGTAAAATAGTGCCATCATAGAAAGGCAGTGGTTGATATAATAGTTTAAATGTTTTCGTCACGTCTTAATGTAAACGTCGGAACCGGATCACTGAATACGTTGAGTATACGTCAGCCGTGTCACGTCGCACGGATGTCACGTACACACAGTGGTTTTGCTGGACCTCACGAATAAATCAAGAAGATTCGGGGGTACCCTGTTTAATAAGGATTTGCTTCAAATCAAATAATCGTGATAAAGTAGGTTACACGTGACACACGTTCTTGTGTTCTTTACACGAGTATAACATTGAATGAAAAACTTACAGCAGTGCAAGAAAATAAATGTTAATGCTTGACACATCCAGCCAAAATCTAGTTAAATATTATTTAGTAGCTTGGGAGATGGTGGCACTGGTTCGGGACAAGGATAATATAGATCGGATAACTTATGTTAAATATTATAAAGATGCATTTGGACGGATTTATATGGAATTTGAAGGAAACATTTCGGAGCTTAATCGACAACACGTGACAACGTGTCCTATATATACACAGTAACCATTGGCACAAATATATTGTATTTACTCGTGATCTTAGAGGAATAACAACAATGCGTTATCTAAAAATACTTCTGGGTGTGTACACGAATTGTAATGTTATATGCATCTATGCCAATATAAAAAGTGTTCATATATGTTTGTGTGTATTTGACAAATTAGCATCTTAATGCGTTTAACTCACAAAGCCCACGCAAGCTAATAAGATGAACGACCATGTGGTATATTGACATCAAATAATGTTATATTATATTCGGAGCTTAAGGGGAGCGTCACCGTGGGCGTATGTATGTGTGTGCGTCTGTACGGAGTCGGCTGGGGGTGGTGTGGAACTGGGGCCTCGTCGATAAGCAATCACGATTGTCTCCGTAACTGTCTAGGAGCGGTTTTAAAACGACGGTCACTAGCATATGCCTCTCACCCCAAACATCTCTTCAAAGTGAACCTCACAGAAGACTTACTGTGGAAGGCGGACACATTGGCCACGGAGATAATGACGATTGAATATATTATGATCTTTAGATGTTTCTAGAATTTTTTATATCGTCACTGTACTTACAGACTCAACTGACTTGGTGGTCAAAGTTTTACATCGTCACTGTACTTACAGACTCAACTGACTTGGTGGTCAAAGTTTTATATCGTCACTGTACTTACAGACTCAACTGACTTGGTGGTCAAAGTTTTATATCGTCACTGTACTTACAGACTCAACTGACTTGGTGGTCAAAGTTTTAAATCGTCACTGTACTTACAGACTCAACTGACTTGGTGGTCAAAGTTTTATATCGTCACTGTACTTAGAGACTCAACTGACTTGGTGGTCAAAGTTTTATATCGTCACTGTACTTATAGACTCAACTGATTTGGTGATCAAAGTTTTATATCGTCACTGTACTTACAGACTCAACTGACTTGGTGGTCAAAGTTTTATATCGTCACTGTACTTACAGACTCAACTGACTTGGTGGTCAAAGTTTTATATCGTCACTGTACTTACAGACTCAACTGACTTGGTATCAAAGTTTTATATCGTCACTGTACTTACAGACTCAACTGACTTGGTGGCCAAAGTTTTATATCGTCACTGTACTTACAGACTCAACTGACTTGGTGGTCAAAGTTTTACACTTTTTTGGGGGTGCTTATTTACCATTCGTAATCACTGCGCGTCTTCAATACGTGAGTGATGAATGGGTTGCTTTTGTATTCGGAAACTAGGCATACCTTCTTGTATACATAATGCTGCAATATGATCAAGTAGCAGTGGCTACTTTCGAAGCATCTTAATTTGAATTTATAGTGTACGTATATACTAACTGAAGGGTTGTTACTTCGCCCTACCTTTTTGTGTAGTAATGTGAAAAGAATATCATCTGGCGTGTATACATTATAACTAAGTATCTTTCCCATCACGTGTGTAACAATTGCTACATTCAAGGGTTTCTGGTAGCTAGCCTGTCCTTTGCATGGACTAGTTATCATGTACGTGAACTTGCAGTAGGCCTACTCTGTCTTATTTCCTGTTAGTTGTGTACGCTAAACTGCTGGTCTTGTACATACATATATCAGTGTACACATTGGTAACCATTGTCATATTTGTCTAATGTCAATAAAATACGGTTTGCCAAATGCCAACCTTCAATGGAGTCGGGATTGTTACACAGAGTAAGAGCCGCATAGTACACGAGGCATACATGAAGGGTAGACGCGGGGAGAACATGGCACACGAACGGTGAAGTCAGATAACATTGACGTGACGTAGTTGGTTTGATTTTATGTACAGATTATACTGTGTATATAAAGCTGTGTTGTGTTATCCAAACATTGTGCTGTTTGAAGTACACCTGTTTGAATCCGGTGTAGAATGATAACGATCAGTAACAACCGTGCGCTTGCATTCACCCAAGTGGCTTTACATTTCACTGTGGCACAATTCAACATCGCAAACAGGACCTCATAAAACGCAGTCAATATTAATTTGACCATGATTACAGGGGTAGTCGGAGGAAGAAGGTGAAGTGGGACTAAGGATGACGGTCCCCAAAGAGACACTAGGAGTACACACGGATACAGTTAAATCAGGCTGTAGACGGGGTATCCCTCTACCATCCATTTGACGTTTGTTTAGGCAAAAACATTTCAAATGATGTAATCTGTGATGTCCATTATATGGTGAGTGAGTGAAGACCTAATACAACTAAGTTGTAAACGTTGACCAACATATCTGATATCACACAAATGTTCTGTATGCAATACGGACCATTGAGAAAAATACAACCTTCGGCCAAATCCCATTTTAAAATGAAACCTATGAATACTACTTGAGTGGGGGTGGATATTTCTCGGAATCAAAATAAGAACACAAAGCAGAATAATAACACAGGGTGGAACATGTATAGGTTGGACAACTTTTTAATAGAAAGTTGCTTTTCCCTAACTTATAAACAATACCTGTGAATATTAGCCATACAATATTATAGTTTGATTATCTTCCAATCAAAGTATGGTGACCAGTATAGCAGCTGGTTTGGAAGGGGCATGTCTGGTCCGCCGGTTTGATGTGGTTAGAAGTTATTTCAGTTGTATTACACTTGTTTCAAAGTCGCTACATCATTGCTCTTGATTTGAGTCACTCACTGATAGCGAAATATGATCATAAAACGTATAGTAGTTGATATAACGAATAAGATATTCAAATAATTTGGTGATATGATATGATAGTTAAAAGTTTACCTGTAAAATTGTCAACTGTTATCCTAAAACTCTGGCCTGCCACAAACGTGTAGATAAGACTACTATATTTACACTGTTATCAAAAATATTAAATTCCGCAATTGCAATTCCATGCACAGTCTGACACAACAGGCCGCATCGCTGCTCGCCGTGCTAAAGGATAAGTTGCGCTCAGGGGCGCTGCCTGTGGTGACGTTAGCAACATCTGACGGGCTGTGACACGAAAATGACTACGTTTAAGCGATCTTAGTGACCTGAGTTCGCAATGAACAGGCTTCATACTTGGCGAATTACTTGACAAGCCTATTAAGTTCACGTATACGAAGTTTCAAAGAAATTGAAAATATTTCATTTCACTTAGTCATTACGAGCCAAACACTCGTGCGTGTGTGCGTGTGTGCGTGTGTGCGTGTGTGCGTGTGTGCGTGTGTGCGTGTGTGCGTGTGTGCGTGTGTGCGAGTGTGCGAGTGTGCGAGTGTGCGTGTGTGCGTGTGTGCGTGTGTGCGTGTGTGCGTGTGTGCGTGTGTGCGTGTGTGCGTGTGTGCGTGTGTGCGTGTGTGCGTGTGTGTGCGTGCGTGCGTGCGTGCGTGTGTGCATATGTTTGAAGCGAATCTATGAACGACGTCACCGATGATGCTAAACATTATATTGATGATCCCTGTACGCCATATATATATATTGCCTGTACTAGAAAATTGCCTGAAAACGTCGGACTGCTATAAAATAATTCGTACGTAGTAAACGACAAGTTTGACATTGTTTTGTTTTTGGCAATGTATTTGTCCCCTATTGATATTCAATTGCAATGGATGTCTGCCTTTACTAAAAATATTAGCCGATTGTTTGTATTATTTGCACAAACTACAACAGTCGTTATGTCTACCCTTGTAAAGGAGACGTCCGGCACAAAAGATTGCGCTGTAGCATAACATACTGCAGAACAGACCCTTATTGCGCATGTCCGAAATTGAAGTTCGCTGTGTACGCAAATAATGAGCCCTATTCTAAACAACAAATATAAGTAATATTTGACGTCAATGGCCTAAACTAGGTTCATCCTGCTGATCCTAAGTCCCATTCATATGCTTCAACCCAGGGGAGTATCTACCCAGCGGATGTTGCTAATGAATTAGGACATTTAAATAAAAGATTGCTAAAATATGAATCTAATCGTGGTCTTCAAGCTTTATTATGAATATTGGCGATGAGATGCGTACAAAATTATTAGAAAGAATGTTGCTCATCTGAGACATTTGAAAGAAGGATATATGTGGACATATTTATGCCTATCAACTAAGATGTTGTAAGTTGTAGTCAGCACAGCTTATCTACAAACTGCCGTAACACATATTTGATGCTAAAATACTTGAATAGAGCAGAGCATTATTTAACAACTGCAGAATTTTGTGCTACGGCGCTAGAGGTGTTTGGGGTAAACGTGATTACCGATTCAGGTTTGTAGGTCATTCACCTGTAGCGGGTCGCTACTGTTGACTACTTAGTATAGACCGTTTGTCACGACTAGTTTGTCACGTAGAGTTACGCCTGTGTGATTTTTTTAACAGCCGCTCCTGCGTTATGCTCTGTCTTGTGATACGTATTTTTTTCAATCTGCGTGTGTATACGTGTGCGCGCACGCACGTACGCACGCACGCACGCACACGCACACGCACACGCAAACGCACAACAACACGCACACGCACACCCACACGCACACCCACACGACCACGCACACGCACACGCACACGCACACGCACACGCACACGAACACGCACACGCACACGCACACCCACACGACCACGCACACGCACACAGACATCGTGGCTTGCACTCACTATGGTACTACAAAGCACACTTCCTGTTACACATTTAACGCCAATTCAGGGTAGTGAAACGGACTGCCTTGTCCAACTAAATTACAATGATGACTTGTTGACTCACCACATAAGTAGGCCAAACCTATTGCGAAACCGACCATAGTTTCGCAATAGGTGGCATAGTGACCCGGGGGCAGGGGATGCACTCGAACCCGGGCGCCAAGCACAAATCATTCTCGTAATCGCAGCAGTAAAATTCGTGTACATATTTGTAATCCGCTGCCAAAATATAATTTCGTTTGGACTAACGCTAACATAAGCATATACTGATCATCCCATAATAAATATAGATATGATATATATGATATATGAAATAAAACTGGTAAGAAAACAACGAAAACAAACGAAACCTCGATCTCGCTTGCGCCAGGGAAACGAGTTGTCCGCGATCGTTGGAGTCATCCATGACAATGTAAGAACGGCCATTGCCTGCCTGCTCGAAAACTTGATACAGACAATCGTGGCTACTGTCACTGAGGCAATTCTCCGTCAGATCACAGAACATGCTGACTTCACGAACAACCTAATGGACGCTATGGTTAAAAACGGTGTCGTAGTCAGCATGAAACAGGATGTGTACGAGTCTTGCGCGTTTGACCAAACTCGTACGAACGATGCGATTTCCGGCCTGGAAAAAGAGAGTCGCTGTCTGGGAGCGGGCGAACTCAGAACTGCGTGACGACAGCGACGACCAGGAGGAGAACAGAGTCGACAGTGCCTCCTCAGGCACAATGTACCGGAGTTATAGACTGACACAGACAAGAACAGAACTGAATGTAGGAATGTTAAACAAGCTAAAACACAATCTTCCTATTTACATTATGAAGATAATTTACTCCTTTCTAATCTCGTCACATTTGTAGTATATTGTACTTGGGCAAATTCCTATAACACAAACTTAAGCAATTGAACACGTAACAAAATAATGGTATACTGACAATCTACTATATTGCACACTCAGGTCCACTATTCTCTAAGTTAAAAGTATTAAAATTGGATATTCTGTACAAACATCAGTTAAATATCATTATGCATAAATCAACAAATAAACAACTCCCAGATAGTATGTCATCAATGTTTTTATGAACAGTTAGCATTCGTGACCACAACCTAAGAAACCAAAATGCATATTACATCCAACAAAGAAGGACAAACACGAGGGAATTTACAATAAATTAGTTAGGGCCAATTTTCTGGAATACCCTACCTCAAGTTCTGTAGCAACTTGTGTCCGTAAATCAATTTAAAAAGAAACTTAAACAGCTATTACTGTCTAAGTATCTTTGAACTCTTGAGATGTCTTATCTTATTAATTACTCATAACCTACCATAGTTGTTCATGGTATTATACGTGATTAATGTTTTTGATTTATTAATGTATTACTGATGTTTAACCATTAATCTAGTCAAAATACTATACCATGTTCTAATGTGTAACTTTATTTATGTATTTCCTTAGTAGACAACATATTTCATTAAAAAGCACCCATTCATGTATATCCTATTCACGTTGATCCAGATGGATGTTATTCTGTAATTTTATGGAATAAGGAAACTGATTGTTAAAATGATTTTATCCTGGTGGACCTCGACATAGGCCTTTTCGGGTATTCAAATGATCTCATTGGTTGCAGTATGTGTTTATTGTAATCAATTGTAAATGTATTCAGAAATTTGTATTGTGACAGAAATAAAGTTATATTCTATTCAACAACGAGACCCCTTCAACGATAAGACTGTGGTCCATGCCAATCACAGTTAACTAGGTCAGAACAAGGGACACCCCCGCCCCGAGGTGACGTCAATGCCCCTCGGGGCCGGCACCGACAAACACACGACGTATTTATTATTGTCGCAATCTTGAAATATGTCCCTTTTTGACTAGGTCATAATTGTGTTCGCCTGCTCAAAGTAATATTTTTTAGCTACAATCAACAAAATTATGCCAGTTATTTGATAAGAAAGAATTCGTTCTTAACTGGGTAGATTCTGATGATATTTCATAATTTCTTAATTAAGGTTGACATATTGATACCCCCCCCCAATGTATGACTAATAAGCGCCGAGTTGTGGCGTGCCTGTTACGTTGCACTGGCGCGGAATGTTCCGGTTTTGCTCGAAAGGTGTACGAATACGCCGGCTCATATATTGGTTTCATGTATTTCCTCCGCTTCGGAAGCAGAGTTACGCTTTTATATGCAAGGATAACTCTCACCGGGCACCATGCGGATATAACATTCTTAGAGATCACAGCTACAAAGCACATGTGGCGATGGTCTACGTCGTGAACTGTTAGGTCTGCTGTAGTTGTCATGAACATAAAGATGTCATAATATACTTAAAAGCAACTGACATAACATAATAAGTTATTAACGTACCAGTAACAAAGCTAAACTATATATGTTATGACGCAGACTACATTAATGTTCCCAGTTCGGCGACTAGCTGGGAAGAGTAAACACACGTGACGTTCGGTGTACTACCATAGGGCTAATGGCGCTGTTTATATGGCTTAGATGCTGTGTCTCCAGCAAGTTTTTCATGTAAACTAACGGAGTAATAATCTTGATTGTTGTTGTATATAGTTAGTGTTGATTATCTCGTTTAGATGCATGAACTCAACAAATGTATTTTGTTTACCATTAAGCAAAACATCAGCAACAAAACGCACAACGCTGCAAACGCCCAACACAGCAAAAGCAATGCATAGCAAACATCAAACCAAAGAACGGCGTATGGAGTAAAAGCTGAACGTTAAAACAAACTTTAGAAACTTACCTTTAGCACAACACGACTAAAACACTTACACCTATGTGTGTGTGTGTGTGCGCGCGCGCGCGCGCACGTGTGTGTGTGTTCACCTGATGCGGAAGGTAATATACACTCTTTCTCTCTCTCTCTCTCTCTCTCTCTCTCTCTCTCACTCACACACACACACACACACACACACACAGAAACACACACACACACACATACACACACACACACAGACAAACAAACACACACACACACACACACACACACGCATACACACACGCATGCACGCACGTACACACACACACGCACACACAAACATGTTAGGCTGGTATTAAAAGGAGGGTGTCTGTTCCTAGTTATTCATTTATTATTTAATATAATGTTCCATCTTACAACGTTCTACACAACTCACTCATGTTATGACGCTGGCTATATTCGGGTAGACGAACAGATTGTTGAAAACGTATGGCAAAACTTAATGATTATAGCGTGACTTGTATCAATCATCTAATGTCAGTTGTCGTATGTTTCATTTGATTAATAAAGGTCACACAAACGGTTGAACTGACACCTGACGTTGACATTCCATTTTCGTCATGTTCGTTATTACGGCTTAGCAAAACCCAATTCTAGAGGAGTTGACATGGAAATGAAGACAAATATTTGTTGTACATTGAACCTATACAAGGACTTGTTTCTAGGACGTGATGGTGATAGATCTGTTTTAACTTTGAGAGGTAATTTACAGGTTAGATAACAATATGTATTTTATAAACCTGTATCCAACTAATTTACATTGATGACTTGTTGACTCACGACAAAAGTAGGCCCACGCTACTGGGTCACGGGTCACTAGCGAGATCACTTTGCGAGACACGTAACAACGTCATCTCGTCGTCAGGATTGAGGAAATATTGGTTTGGGATTGAACTTCTGGGTCTCATGAATTGCACACGGTCTTTTCTAGGCCTCAGTTTAGGCTCCTATAAAGTAGGCCATTGACAAAGCGTGCAGGTGTCCGTTAATGAAGTCAGTCAGATGGCCTTCATTGATACACTATAGATAGACTGGTACGCCGACTTTCACCAACAATGATACTCCATCAACGATAAGACTGCGCTCTCTGCCAATCACAGTTAACTAGGTCAGTGCCAGGGACGTCCCCTTCTCGAAGTGACGTCACTGCCCCTCGAGGCCGGCACCGACAAACACACGACGGATTTATTATTGTCGCACTCTTGAAATATGTCCTTTTTTGAGTAGGTCATAATTAGGACTGTACACAATAGGCCATATTTACATCGTGTCAGACAAATAATTCATGTGATGAAATTGTACGCATTATTAGTCCCCTTTCTGAGGATTATTCGTCGTGGTGGCGTAGCCTACAACAAATATAGATATAAGCTCTAAACTCAGGCGTGCGCCTGCCGGCTATCCAAATTTTAAAGTTTACTCTTACTATGTCTGTGTTTCGTCTTCCCAGCTAGTCGCCGAACTGTGACCATTAATCTAGTTTGCGTCATAACTCATATAGTTTAGCTTTGTTAATGATACGTTATTAACTTATTATGCCACGTTAAATTATTATTATGTGAGTTGCTTTTAAGAATATTGTGACATCTTTATATCCATGGCCAGTAGAGCAGACCCAACTGTTCACGACATAAATCATAGCCAAATGTGCTTCTTCGCTGTAATCTGTAAACATGTTATATCCGCGTGGTGCCCGGTAAGGCATTATGAGGGTTGTCCTTGCATATAAAAATGTAAATCTGCTTCCGAATTGAAGGGAATACAAGAAATCAATATATGAGCCGGCGTGTTCGTACACCTTTCGAGCAAAACCGGAACAGTCCGCGCCAGAGCAACGTAACACTCACGCCACAGCTAAGCGCGTATTGATCATTCATCGGGGGAGGGGGGTATCAATATTTCAACATTAAGACATTTTGAAATTTCATCAGAATCTACCCTTTTACGAACGAATTCTGACCAAACCACCAGCATGATTTTGTTGATTGTAGCTACAATTACTACTTTTATTAACTCGTGTAGCTGAACAGGCCAACACACCTGCCTTTTCTTTGGTGCCTTACAGGGACATATACAATCATCTAAAATTCAGTTGTCATATGGTTCGTTAGGTTAATAAGGTCACATAAACGGTTCAACTTGGACATCTTACGTTGACATTTCATCGTCGTCATTTTCGTTGTTACGTCTTAACAAAACCCAACTCTAAAGGAGTTGACATGGAAATGACGTGTTAACTCACGACAAAAGTAGGCCCAGGCTATTGGGTCACGGGTCACTAGCGAGATCGCTTTTCGAGACACGTAACAACGTCATCCCGTTGTAAGGATTGAGGAAATATTGGTTTGGAATTGAACTTCTGGGTCTCATGAATTGCACACGGTCTTTTCACGGCCTCAGTTAAGGCTCCTATAAAGTAGGCCATTCTCAAAGCGTGCAGGTGTCCGTTAAAGAAGGCAGTCAGATGGTCATCACTGATACCCTATACACAGACTGGTACGGCGATTTTCACCAACAATGAGACCCCGTCAACGATAACACTGCGGTTTCTGCCAATCACAGTTAACTAGGTCAGTGCCAGGGACGTCCCCGACCCGAGGTGACGTCACTGCCCCTGGAGGTCGCGGGCACTGGCAAACACACAACGTATTTATTATCGTCGCTACCTTTAAAACTATTAAAAAAGGATACAGTTTTATTCAACCCAAAACACCAGTTGACACCATGGTCATGCTTTTGCATGCGCGCACGCACACATACGCAACCACAAACGCATACGTATATATAAACGTACACATATACACGCACGGACACAAGCACATACACACATACGCACACAAGCACACACACACACACACACACACACACACACACACACACACACACACACACACACACACACACACACACACACACACACACACACACACACACACACACACACACACACACACACACACACACACACACACACACACACACACACGCACACACACACACACACACACACACACACACACATCCGATTTGATTAGTACCAATCGATGCAAAGGATAAAATCTGTGGCACTGAAAAGTATCTAAGTAACTGGATGTTTTTCACGAAGCGATCTAGTTACAGTGCCTGTTGCCATCAGAAAGACAGTTATGATAAATAGTTGAAATGTTTTCGTTATGTCATCGACCTAGCATATGTTTGTTTATGTGTGTTGCTTTCCCCTTGTTCCCTACTGTACAGGGGTGAGTGTCAGGTACAGTACAGCTGAACCATTCTCTGTATCTCCTCCTTGTTCCCTACTGTACAGGGGTGAGGGTCAGGTACAGTATAGCTGAACTATTCTCTGTGTCTCCTCCTTGTTCCCTGCTGTACAGGGGTGAGGGTCAGGTACAGTATAGCTGAACCATTCTCTGTGTCTCCTCATTGTTCCCTGCTGTACAGGGGTGAGGGTCAGGTACAGTATAGCTGAACCATTCTCTGTATCTCCTCCTTGTTCCCTACTGTACAGGGGTGAGGGTCAGGTACAGTATAGCTGAACTATTCTCTGTGTCTCCTCCTTGTTCCCTGCTGTACAGGGGTGAGGGTCAGGTACAGTATAGCTGAACCATTCTCTGTGTCTCCTCATTGTTCCCTGCTGTACAGGGGTGAGGGTCAGGTACAGTATAGCTGAACCACTCTCTGTGTCTTTTCCTTCCATAATTCTCTGTCCATCGCTCCCTCTCTCCATCTTTCATCCTCCCCTAATCTCATCATGTCCCTCCTCGCGCAGTCCTCCCATCTCAGCTGTGGTTTTCCCTTTTTCTGTGTAATTTATGTTGTTCCGCCTCTGCTCTCTTCGCTATTTTTTCCGGCAACCATCCTTGCCAAGTGACATGCCCATCCCATCCGGTTTCTCAATAATCCTCATGTTACACTGCATTGCATTCCAACCTCTTTTCTCAGGTCAATCGTCCTTCTTCTGTCTACCCTGTCTGTTGTTGTTATCGTTCTAACGCAGTTGTTCACACAAACTTGCACCTTCTGTTGTTGTTGTTCTGTCAGCGCCACTGTCTCCATACTATATAGGCATACCGGTGTAACACACTCTCTCAAGACTTTCCCTTTCAGCTTTTTCATGACTTTTCTGTTCATCATTACTCCGTCTACAGTTCTCCAAGCTTTCACTCCTGCTTGTGTTCGGCGTCGCACATCTGAACACCCATTCGCCGGAACCATTTCCGCAAGGTACACAAATCAACCCACTTGCTTAATTTCCTTTCCATCCAACCTGATGTCCAATTCCTCTCTCCGTTGTCCAACCCACATCACTTCTGCCTTTTCTGAATCCTTATTGTTTTTTACCTAATTCCTGTTCTACGCTCTTTCGAATCCTCCCATCCAGGATCCTACCTAGCTGCTTCGTATTATGACTTAGAAGTGTGATGCCTGTTTATTTCCTTGGATATTGCACATCTCCCTTCCTCTTCCGTGTTGAGACAATTAGCCCTGTCAAAAACCCTTCTGGTACTTTACCTTGCCTCATACATGTATTCAGCATCCTCTTTGTCCAGCTGATTCCACTCTCCCCTGCTGCCATTAACATCTCAACACGCATCTCATCGATACCAGGTGCTCTCCCCTTCTTCATCCCTTTTAACCCAGTTTGCATCTTTGCAACAGTAATATCAGCTAACTTCAAAGTCCATTCTACATACGATGGTAATTCCAAGTCATTGTTGTTTCCTTCTTTGTTTAGAAGCTCCTTGAAGAAGTTTTCCCAGACCTTCAACACTGCTTCTTGTTCTGTCACGAACTTCCCATTTATATCCTTGATTACCGCCCCACAACTTCATGTCCTTACTATTCTCATCCCTGTCTCGGGCCATTCTGTATATCATCTTCTTCCCACCATCCTCATCTAGTTTGCTGTACACATCTGCTTCCATGTCACTCCTCGCCTTATGAACAGCTGTCTTTGCTGCTTTCTTATTATTTCCATATAGGTGTATCAGCCTTGCATCAGGTCGATTGCCCCTCTCCTTGGTCTTCTCTATTTCTTTCCATGCTTCCTTCTTTTCGCGCACAACTTATGCAAGTTTGTATTCGTTGTCATTTCTTGACACTTCGCCTTTTCCCGATGTTCTTCCACATAGCTCCTCTGCAGTTCCCACAAATGCTTCTTTGTACTATTTTATTCTTCCTTCAGGCTACCAACTTCATCACTGAGCTCTTCATATTTAGCGGTCACCCGCTTCTTATATTCAATAGCGACATCGTCTTTGCCCTCCGCCGTCTAATAGACCTACGGTCAACGGTCTTAGTTTGTTTCGTTCTTCTGCATACGCACAACGAATACAACTGGCTTGTGCTGTTCGTGACAAGCTCTCCCGCTACAGCTTTGCAGTCCTTAATATTCCCTAGCTGCTGCTTTCGGATTATCAGTAGATCCAGTTCCGACTTGTGCTGTCCACTTCTGTATCTATTACGGCTCTCTCGTTTCTGGAAGACAGAGTTACCCACTGCTAAGCCATTTCTAGCAATCAGTTCCTCCAGAGATGGACCTTCTCTATTCATCACTCCCCCAACACTCTCCTCTTCACTTGGTTCCGCTGTTCCAACACTTGCATTGAAGCCTCCCGCAATACACAACATCACCTCCAGCTCCAACAATCCCAACATCCTCTCCAAAGCATCTATGAACTCCTCTTTCTCTGCCTCCATCCTTCCCCTGTGTGGCCCGTATACAGACATAACACACACCAGCTGTTTCCTAATCATCAGCCAAGCCATCACTATGCGTCCCTTCCATCCACTCGAACCACCGTCTTACTGATCACTTCTGATAAAATTGTGCCAACTCCACTATTTCTTCCATCTCCTCCGTGTGTGCAGTAGCTTGAATCTACCTATCAGCATTCTCGATCTACCCCCCTTCCATTTCGCTTTCTGTATACATAACACCTTTAATCACATTCTCTCCATCATTTCCACCACCTCAACCGCTTTCCCGCTCAATGAACCGACATTTAAAATGCCTAATCGGTTGCCCCTGACGCGGTAGCCTTTTCGTTCACCGTTACTTGTACCATCATATGATTTGGGACATCCTAGCGACTCAGCATCTACTACTAGTGCGGTTTTATGTCAGAATGTTCCTTCTCCTAGATCACCTGCCTACCATGGTTAGTGAGCTTGATATGTCCAGTACCATTTGCCCATAGTTGGGAGTTGAAATGGTAGAGCATCGGGACGTATTCACACGCTGGTGGGCCCAGCACACTGCACCTTTAAGGCTCCAACCTGCTCCGAGATCGATCCCTAGCACATTAGCCTGGGGCCGCAATGTGCCCGGTATCCGCACTTTACCACAAGGAGGTTATGCAATAGTCTTGTCTATGGAGAGACTATGTACCAGCAGGGAGACTGATTCTATGCGCAAACAAAATTCTTTCTTTTTTTAAAGCACCATATTCGATTTACGCTCGACAGAACCTGGCTGGTCCAGGAACACATATTTCGTTCCGACGTTCAATCTGACATAATCGAACTGTTGAGATTCACGAAAAATCACCAACACCAATTGACGGATGCAATATGGCCTGGGGGGGGGGGCACGTACCCCCATAGACCTTTGGAATTTGACCGCGCTGTGACTGCGCTAGAGTGAGGTGCCCCGTAGACCTTTTGAATGTGCCCCCGTTACATCCCCTCAGACGTTGTGTGATTATGAACGTCGCCGCGAATTCTTTTCAACAGCACCCACCCGTCTTTCGATGGCGCGATGGCGGAGTGGCGAGTGCGGAGTGGTGGTGAAGCTCCGGCGGAAAATCTTCAAGGGCACATTGTGTATGTGAAATTTAAAATAGCCGCTGCGATTCTAAATGGAAATATTGATTTGAGAACAACATATTCAATACAGATTCCATATATGTCACAATGTATCAATTTGTCTCAACATTAAAGGAAATTGTTAGCAATTAATACATATATATATTGAATAACACGAAAAACCTTTATGTTACAGTGTGTGGGATGGGATCCTATATTTTTAAATAGTTTCGGGTTAATATTCTTGAACATTAAACTTACGTATGCCATTATTTCTAAGTTTATCTGGACACCTGCGTGTATTATTATTAAGTGTAAGGGTATAGTGATTGTGAGTTCAATGTTTTAAAACTATTTGGAATAACTGTCGTTGAATGCACTACTGTCTTTTTTCGGAGATCATATAATGTTTTTCATAGAATTTCAGACCATTTAAGACTGTTTTAAGAAGACCAAAGAATGAGAGGTAGGGATCTACGAGCAACTTTTCAAGTTTTTAGCAATTAACCAAACACTAAAGTTTTTAAAAATTCAATTTGCATGGCAACATCATTAGGGTTTGCGTTTGAAAGAAGAATGGTTCACTATGACACACTCGTGCTTATGTGAGCGATAAACAGGGCCGTAGCTAGCACGGGGGGCAGGGGCAGGGGGTCACTTGACCCCAGAAAAAATACAAAAAAGTGCCCGTTTGTCTAGGCTGTACTCAATGCCCACTTATTGGCCAAAATGCTTTATTTTAAGAAACTGGCCCGCCCTATATCTCCCGAAATCCTGGAGTCGTGCTTGGAAACGATCGTGCTCAGGCTTGAGGCGTGGATAAGGGAGAATGTGAAGGGTGCAGATATTTCCTTCAAGCACATCAATACTGTCATTGAGTGATATCCCCGGTTTTAATTGCTCTTTTCCAGGTATAAAAAGGGCACCTTTTCTTAAAAGGGCGCAATTTCGTCCTGTTTGATCCGCCCTTCATCAAAACCGTAGATGCGTAGAGGCGAAAGAATCTTTTTTGAATCTAATCAAGTTTAATTACTGTTATTTACACACACTCGATACAGTTCAAGACCTCGTGCCGTCAAACGTACAGAAACTAGATGACACAGAACTAACTCAGTATTACATTAGGAATCTCACTCATGCTGAAGAAAACGAGCTTCCCGTGGAAATCGCAAAGTGGCGAAAGAGGTACCACGACCCTCAGGTTCCATGAGAGTCGTCTTCACTTTAACTGTTTTAGGCGCGTGATCAAACAATTATCGTCATCAGCAAATTCGTAAACATCGTCATTACTACACCAGTCGGAAGCGGTCCTTGCGAGCGATCCTTTTCTGCCCTGCGTGGCGGAGTCGGTCAACAACGCAGAAGGACGGCTCAATGGATTCGCGTTGTTATATGTCCATAGAAACTATCTTCCTACCCCCGAAAGGTTTATTTGTGTGAAGCCGTATATGACTCATAGCTGCCAATTTTGATAAATGTATTGTTATTTTAAATTAATTAATTATTTTTGTGTATTTTTTATTCCTATGCAATTTCCGACCGACATTGAAACAATACTTGAGTTTGAGTGAAATTCTCCAAAAAATACGCTAGATTGTACCAAGACGGGGCACATTTTCAACATTTTCTGGGAGAGAACCCACGCGTGAATTCATATTCTTTATTGTAATTATTGTATTGCCCCGTGTTGTTTTAGGCTAGCTACGGCCATTGTGAAAGTGCTGATTTAGAGTATTGTTTGATACAGCGCAGAAATGGTTGATACTTGTCGACAACATTTGACAGCGATAGGGGAATTCCCAACTACGAATCATACAAAGGACACCTTCCGTACCGTTTGAAGGTTGTTTCTCTGCACTCTCCAGGCAGTACCAGGCCTAGTCTGTAGAATATTAGATTAGGAACAATTACGAAATGGTAGGGCATCGCTCACTAACCGGTTTGTACTATTGTGAAACATAATACTTGTCCTAAGCATCCGGTGTGTTACGCTGAGGAGTAGCAAGACGAAATGGTGTTCCCAAAAACGATTGACCTCGACAATGCGATGCAGAAAAATAGGAAGACACTCCGAACAAATTCGGGAAATTCAGCCATGAGTACGAAGTAATAATTACATTTAAAGAGTTGAGTATTATCGCTTGTGATCCATTTTTCGACGCTGCGAACACCATGTCCAACAAGATGGCTGATAGTGTCTACAGTATGCGCAAAGGTCTATGGTATTTCTAAAAGACAATGTTGTTCCAGCCTTACGAGACTTCCATTCCAGTCTGATGAACGACATCCTTGACATTCCTCGCCAACAAATGTAGGGTCGATCCATAGTCCCATCGAGGTGGATATATATATATATATATATATATGTATATATATATATATATATAAATGTGCCGAAAATATATTCTCTGCTAGCAGTGATCGCTTCTGCAAGAGGGTTTACTATTATGATTAATTTTTTTAAGATTTACACCAACAGCGATGCTAATCGTAACCCGTAATTTAAAGTACACAATAATGTAAATTCGTCATGAAATTATTGCTTAGTTAATACATCGATTAAATTTCTTATTTATATGTATATTGTATATATATTTATATATATATATATACATATCGTGTATATATATATATATATATTATTACAACTATGGGAATATTATATCACTCTTACAATTTATGCAACAATTAACGAGTGTGATCCTGACAATCCGAGACACGACTGTGAAATAAGGTGAATTGCATAGCTACTTTAACTGTATTGACACCTTGGATTTATATCGTAAACACAATTCAATATTACCACTACAATCACAAATAAAACGTAGTGAATTATACTGTATTGTAATGTGTTCAAACTCAATATGGGGTGTACTTTAGAACTACGAAGTGTGTTGTAGACATTGACGAGTGTATTGACGGAACAACTGGTTGCGAACCGCAATATCTGAACACAAACGACAGCTATGTGTCTTCCTGTCTAGTTGGTTACTCACTCAACTCGAACAGCAAAACGTGTACGATTGGTAAGTAGTCACGCGTCAATATATATAACATTTACAAAAAATAATGTTACTTGTGAAGAATCAGGCAACATTGCGTAATACTGCTCTCGCAAACATATAAGATAATCAGCTAGCTAGACATTACAATGTTCTATGTAGTGTTATGGCGCTTTGTGTGATCCAAGGAAGGTTTAGGTGTTTGGTAATGTGCTATATGTGTTGTGTGACCAGCTTATTAAAACTGCCAGTAAATACAGTTATGCTACAAAGCAGAGTCATAATATGTATTATTATTATTATTATTACTAGTAGTAGTAGTAGTAGTAGTAGTAGTAGTAGTAGTAGTAGTAGTAGTAGTAGTAGCAGTAGTGGTAGTAGTAGCAGTAGTGGTAGTAGTGGTAATAGTAGTAGTAGGCATCCTGCAGTCTCGTTAGACTATGGATATGTGCCCTGGTGTCGAAGTTCAGTTGCTGGGCAGCGTCTGTTGTTGCTGTAGAGGCCAATTCTTGAGTGGCAGTCTTTATTTCATATGCTACACTTGAAGGCGCTCTCTCGGCTCTGTTCTTAGCCTGTGTGTTTTTTCTGCGCTTGCGTTTTTCTTCTGCTAGCCTGCGGAGAGAATCCTATCCTCTTTTGACATCCCTGTGTAGTTTTTGCCTCTATGTGGATCGGTCTCCAGCAAGATCCTCCCAGTTGTCAACATCTATGGCTATTGCCTTCAAGTCTCGCTTGCATACGTCCTTGAAGCACAGATGGGGACGTAGAGGATGTCTTTGGAAAGTCCCCCGTCTTCCATCCGATGCACATGGCTGAACCAGCGGAGTCGGCGTTGCGCGTGCATGGTCACCAGGTTCACAGACTTGGCACGTGAGAGAACCTCTGTATTGGGGACTCGGTCCTTCTATGAGATCCCGAGGATGCGCCGCAGGCAGCGCATGTGAAATAAGTTCAGTCGATTCTCCTGAGTGGAGTACAGCGTATAGGACTCACTACCGTACAGCAGGGTACTCAGCACGTAGGCGCTGTACACTGTCACCTTTGTGTGCTCTGTCAGCATGTTGTTATTCCACACTCTCTTCGTAAGCCGGGCAAGTGTTGAGGCCGCTCGCCCAATCCTTCTGCTGATTTCTGCTTCTAAGGAGAGGTTGTCAGCAATGGTGGACCCGAGGTAGGTGAAGAGGTGGACGACCTCTCGCTCATAATTGTTTATGGTGATGGCTGGGGGAGTGACCACATCCTGTCCCATGATGTTAGTCTTTCTCAAGCTGATTGTCAGTCCGAAATCTATGCGTGCCTTTGCAAAACGGAGGTTTTGTAGCTCGTCCTGAGTATGTGTGATGACTGCTGCATCATCTGCAAACAGAACGTCTCTGATGAGGGCCAGGCGCACCATGGTCTTCGTTTTTTAGGCGAGACAAGTTGAATAGTTTTCCGTCAGATCTCGTGTGCATGTACACTCCCTCTGTCGAAGATCCAAAGGCGTGCTTCAACCAAGGGCAAAGAATATCTCAAAGCGGTTTGGGGAGAGGGCGCATCCCTGTTTGACGCCATTGGTAACGTTAAAAGTCTCGGAAGTAGAACCGTCATACAGGATTGAACCTCTCATATCATCGTGGAATGACTTGATTACGCTGCAGAGCTTTGGGGGCATCTTATTTTCGGTAGGATCTTGAACAGATCATCCCTGCTCACAAGATCGAAGGCATTGGTAAGGTTGATGAAGGCAATGTACATCGGCTTCTTCTGTTCCTTGCATTTCTCCTGTAACTGTCGAATCGAAAAGATCATGTCACTAGTTGATATATTTGCTCTGAATCCACACTAGGATTCAGGGTAGACTCTGTCAGCGAGTATGTGTAGTCTGTTCAGGATGACACGATATTATTATTATTATTATACACGCACAATTTTCATGTCTGACATTAATTATTAGAAAAAAATATACATGTATCCGTTAAGTAGAAACAAGCATCGATAAGCAATCATTGCGTCCACAGATCAGTTTATTGCAGCTGTGGTAGTGGTGATATTGATGTTGTTTCCACCACCGTCTGCCGTTTTCACCTTATCCATAACAGTGCACTAACAGTGTTTTATTGTTAAAGTTAAAAGCCCATCATTCCGGTAACGCTACAGCCGAAATATACTGGTCCACTAATTTCTGCCGTTTTCACAAAATAATAATCAGGACCAATATTTTAATTAAGGGCTTGTATACCTATACAACTTGCTAGAGTTGTTTCGGTGAAATACTTGGGAATTGGGTAAAAATGTACGCATTTTGCGGCACACGGCTACCACAATTTTATTAAGAGTCCTGGCTATATGGCTAGGTGCAACGGACGTCCTTTACTGTATGCGTACGAATGATTCTTATGATGGAAACTTTAGCCTCGCGCGATTGTTGATTGTTCCAAATTACATTTTACGTTGCGAGATATTTACACTATAAATGGCCGTCTACCAAGAAAACGTTAGCATACCCTCATACGCTAGCTTGATTATAATTATATGTTATTGTATCCACGATAAAAATGAGTCGTCCATATTTTTGGCCTATATTAGTATAACTTGGTTCGAAGTTAGTCAAGGTTTAATGCGAATTCGTCTCTTTATGTTCCGCAGACATTGTCGAATGTTCAGTAAACAAAGGAGAGGTTGCACTCACATTTCCTCTAACTTCATCGGTGCTTCAACTGCAGCTGCAATGACGGATTCCAACTTGAGTTCAACGATTCTCAAAGTCCGGTGTGTTTGCGACAAGTCAAGTAATAAAGGCATAATTTCTACTAATTTCGGTTTCTAAGATGTATTGCTAATCAGCCTCGCTCGTGCGTGCGTGCGTGCGTGCGTGCGCGCGCGTGTATGGGTATGTGTGCGTGCGTGCGTGCGTGAGTGTGTGTTATTAATATAAGCAATTTATAACTCATATGTAATGATTATGTGTTTCTTTATGTAATTTGGTCGATAATACAGCCTGTCGAAGCGGCACATGGAGCAAGGGTTGTCTTCGTGACTGCAACTGTCGTGGTTATGACACTGCAACGTGACTACCGGTTGTGCTAAATGTCCGGCCGGCTTCAACGGCGGGGACATTCACGACTACATTA
The DNA here is from genome assembly GCA_020002185.1 of Paraescarpia echinospica. Taxonomy (NCBI): domain Eukaryota; kingdom Metazoa; phylum Annelida; class Polychaeta; order Sabellida; family Siboglinidae; genus Paraescarpia; species Paraescarpia echinospica. The sequence continues at coordinate 7,334,451 of CM034533.1, read as the reverse complement.
ACGAATGTAAGGTCAACAAACGTTGTGACGACCTGGCCACGTGCAGCAACACCATCGGCGCCTTTATATGTGTATGTGATGCCGGCTCAACGCAATACAACGCGACTTCTTGTCAAGGTAAGACGCACATATAATTTGTATCGTTACTGTTGTAGCACATCAAGTATCGGACTTGCACGAAACTTACTTTAGCTACCGGTGGTTCTTGTTTGCACCCTCACATTCATAGGGTTTTGCCTCAACAAAACTACCGATACATTGAAACATGAGCAAATGTGATAACACAAAATGCTTCATATGGTTACATCCAAAGCAGTGGTCAACTCTCGCAAGGAATAGCTGTCATGTTCTAAATCTTGCCCCAGTGGACGCAAAGCAAGGTTTTATCGAGGCAGTCTTCGGCGGCAGAAGTGGGTCAAGGAATGGTGCCAAGGCCGGAGACCGATTGAATACGGGCACTAAGGAGCGACGCCCCAGCAACAGAGTATGTCAGAACAGGTTTTGTTTCAAACGGGGTAGTCATAATGCTATTAAAGTAACGTTATTTGCATACATGTCTGAAATGTTTGACTTTTGCGATCAATCGAAGCTATGCACATTATGTTCGGTTAAATGTGGTGTTTTCCAACGTACATTTTAATGAATGTGAAAGTGACAAGTGCGAGAACGGAGGAGCGTGTCAGAACGGAAATAACAACTACACGTGCAACTGCATGCCGGGATACAATGGCACCAACTGCGAGACAGATAAATTATATTATTATATCAAATGTATATTAATGCCGATTTCTGTAACTGAGAACTGTGTCAATATATCGATACACGATTAAGAACTAATGTAATTTAACATGTAAGCACTGTTATATTTATTGTTAGAGGACAATGGGAAACGATTTACATCGCTACAATATTGTTCCGTTATGGCCAAATTACGAAATAGTACTCTTGCAAATACTGTAAGGTGGACGCAGTGCAGTCGAAAAAAATTAATATATAACACCAAACACATGGCAATAATGTTTAGAATTGTATTGACGGTAGTGCATATCGTAGTAACAAGTATGTATAGTATAATAACCAGAATTCTTATATCCATGTCTCAACGCAAATACATACATAACGTACATGTTACAAGACAACAGGTGTAGTTCCACGATTCTTAAATCGCAATTTCAGATAACAAGGAATGTGCAAGTTCCCCATGTAGAATTTGTGGAACTTGTAAAGACCTCGTTGATAGATACCGCTGCGCCTGTGTACGGGATTCACTGGTAGAAACTGCGAGACAGGTAGGAAACAGCATCGCATTCATTTCTACGGTTGCATGCTCAATTGACAGTTTCAATTTCTGCCCTGAAATACAACAAGCATGGTATAGAGAGTAAAAATCTGCAGCATCATTATACACAAGGAATTGTCTTTCACAATAGTCACTTACTGGATGATTGACGATAGCGTTGATTACGTTATACGCTTTTCTGTAGAATACGCAGGAACATCCGGGACTGATTTATAGTTGTCGTTTTCGCCTTCAGTCATGGCCCAACATAAACAAATAGTTAAATCATACCTGTTTTCACAGATCGAGATCTGCGACAGTACTTCGTGTAAGAACGGAGGCACCAAGACACCCAGAGCGGGTGGTGGTGAAGTACGCATGCCAATGTACGCCTGGATACACCAGCCTAAACTATGCTACCGGTTAGTCATATAGTTGTTTATTGACATATAAATTTACTGTCGTCATCGATCACGTGACTGTTCCCAGTGAGATGTTCAGTAGAATGCATCTACTACATATTATAACGTGTAATTATATACTGATTGGGTGTGCGTGTGCGTGTGCGTGTGCATGTGTATGGTGTATGGTGTATGCGTGGGTGTTTCAGTAATTGTATACTTTCTACAAGAATGTTTGAGCCGTCCATGATGAGTGTTTGAGCCGTCCTTGCTGTAATGGTGCAACGTGCTCCATGCCAGGTTTCAACTAGTTTTCATATACAAAGTACAAAACGTATGATGAAACAGCAGCAATAAAAAGAACCATACAGTACATATAGTTTAAACTATTACTCTCACACGTCAATTATACAGTTCACTTTGTTCGTGTATTAACATTGACCTGTTGTCCTTGTAGAAGTCGATGAATGTGCAAGTTTCCCGTGCACGAATAACAATTTATGGGTCTTATATTGCCCACGAACATCATAATTCCTCCCAGCTTGCCTACCGCTATGGTCAGGAGTCATGTTTCTCCCATGCCGTGCATCCTCTCCCTCACCTGGTTTACCATCAAACTTGTCGATAGAGACATTTCTGTCACTTGGCCGACGAGATGTCTCGATACCACTCCTATTGTCCCGCCGTCGTCAACTGTGGCTAGGGGGTTCCATTGGTTGGTCATCCCCAGGTTCAGTGGAGTACCGATCATGGCGAGATCGTTCGTATGGATACCGTTGAGGGACCATCGTACTTGTTGGGGAAGGTGTCTCTTGTATCGACATGCACCGCGTCCGTTGACAGGGACTTTCGCCTATATTCCCCCATGTACATGGTGTTGCATCTGTTTGTGCGTTTGTTCGGTCGGGCTTCTGAAGAGAACCCGGCACATATTTCACAACCGGGCCTCTTTCCGGGCCGAACACCTTTGCCTGTAAGGCACGCACGGTTGCTTCAACTGTGTCCTGTTTGTTTAGTTTCTCAGTTATTTGAAACAATGCTTTCTGCATCGATTCGAAGACAGATTCATTCCTGTCAAACCTATCCTCTAGCTGAGAGAATCAGGCCCCAAGCTTGGTTATACTGTCGTAAATACGCTCTGTTGCGTCTGTACGTCTATGGCTACACAATTCAAATCCGTCCGTTTGTCTGTCATCCTCCGTATTTGTTTGAATGTCGATTTCTGAATCGACATTCTCATTATTCTGTTTTTTTGTGCCTTCTTGGTGGTGCCATGTTCAATGGCACTTAGTCTGTCGTAGTAGGGCTATATAGTACGTTTAAACTATGTATGGAATGCCCAATTAGTTTAGAAGAAAATTAATTCAAAAGACAATAATTTATGAACTTGTAACCATCAATTGTTACATGTAATAAGGCACAATGTAACAAGGTTCCCATTCATGGCGTACTATATAGTTGCAAACGGTGGAACTAATATCGTCGACTTATTTACTAATGTCAGCGAGTTATTTGAACTAGATAAACAGTCTAACTAATGTTGTATCAAGACTATGAATTTAATGTTGGCTTACAATGCGAGTGGACAATGCGCTTTATTCTCGAAGTGGCCCGTGTGTTAGTACCAATTGAACCACGCCCATGTCCCTCCACGGTGAGGTACAAGAGAACGTGCGAAGTATTTATATAGAGTCAACTGACATCGCAATATAAAAGCTTCGTAGTCAAACTTTATATGTACTTGGACAACATATATATCACTTACTAAATTGTCGTATTCATTGTTGTCCTGGGCGTTGCCCCGTATGACAAGTTTGCCGTTTTTACGAAAAAGTTTCGGAAACAAATATACCGAATAAGCGAGAACGCGTATAAATTAACGTAGTACAGTCGAATTGACATTTGAAATTATAGCGACTTAGTTCCCTTGTTAAACTGGCGGCGTATTTATTGTTGTCACGGGCGTTGCCCAGTATCACAAATTCGTTGTCTTTCCAAATAAATTCAGAAAAAGTGGGACGAATGAACGGAACTGCGCAAAAATTCACATAGTAGTCAATTTGACGTTTGGAATTTGCGACTTATTTGCCAAAAATGTATTTGAACAACTTTTCACGTTGGCCTACAAGGGCGCGCAGACGTACATATACTTATGGTACCAATGTGGTGAAGAGCGAACAGGTAATGAGTGGCAACTTACGTTGCTCGCTCTTTACGTTCGGTAGCTGTGTTTCTATAATGTGGCCACCGTTGGTCCTGAGCCAGTGCATCGATGTCGGATGTCTTGCTCGGGTGGATCGGAGTGGCGCGCTTGGTATGGGTGGAGTTGAGGTTTATATACAGGGCTGGGTTACTTGTGTGCAGAGGTGTGTGCAAGGGGTAGTGGGTGGGTGGTGATTAGCAGTGCTGCCATCTGGTGATTACCACAACATGTTTGCCAGGATTTAGCCAAAAGTTCGAAAGATTATTATAAATTTATTAATAACTAGAGTGTCAGTAAGTATTATTATATATACATTTGTAGAGAGCAGCCATATACTTTAGAATCATGCAGACGAATGTCTAATAAACCAATAACTGCATTTAATTGTTTGAACATTTCGCACAGTGTCAATACATTACTACCAGATCCGTATAACACCAATGGGAGTTTGCATTATTCACACAGCTGACCGGTCGCGTGCTCCGTCCAGGCACTCCACTGAACACCACGTGTTGTCGTTTCGATATTATCAGGTTGGAAATGTCCACTGTGCGTATTATGCCGATGTCGTGCCACGAACCGTTCCATGTGAAACGATAACCTAGTGTAATTAACTACCACAAAGTCGATTGCGTCAAGACATTTTACGTAAACGCATATTATGAAACATTTATCACAAGAAGCCTATATTTAGACAGGAGTCGTCACTGAGCGAGATCATGGCAGTCTACAGTGGGAATTTGTTTTCGCCATTTGGGAGGCTAGCGCGTGCGTCAGTGCAGATGTTCTAGCTTGACGTGCCTCCAGAATGGCGGACTAACCGCTCCATTTACGTACCTTCTTGAACAATAGAAACAGCGCGCGCTGGACCGCCTTGTATTGATACACGGTTTTTGTGTTACCTATGTCAACATCGCTTATTCCAGTCTCCTACAAAGAAATCCGAAGCTTGCATACTCTCGCAATTGAAACCACCACGCCAGGATTTATTATAGACCACCAAAACAATATTATCACGTTACCACATAACTACAATTCTCTATAATACACATGTTCGCCGTGTCATGTAAAGTGCAGAATGCGTCCAGAATATGATCGTCGATGCAGATTATAATGTTGCGTCTCCGTTGTTGTTGTTGGCGCTGTTTCATAATTCACCCCTGTCGTTTTCCGTAATCTCGTCATATCGTTTTCACTTGAGCGATTAGTCGGCCTGTCTCCACGACTACAAATATATATAACCACTTGTCACACTGTCATCGCAGAACAAAAGTCATGTGACTATATTCTGTCAATGATACAAGGACATGTTTACTATCTTGCCATCCAGAATAAAATACCTAAATGGCAAGTGTCATGTATGACGCATCGATAATCCAATAGTGTGTCGCCTATAACAAAACCACTACAACTTTCAATTCATTATTATTAATCAAGATGTAATAACAAATTGTATTAGCTATTGTGTATGATATATGTTTATCCTGTGATAATACGTTTTTTGTTGGCAATGTACTTACATGCTGTATTTGTTAATGTCAGCATAATGCATAGCGTGGTTTCTTTGTAAATATGCACGGCCACTGCGGAAACCGTTGCTTAGTTAGAATTTATTGAAATTATATATATGCTTCAAATACCGACGAGACTCAGCTACGAATTAAAGTTTCGATAAAGTCATTTATTGATATACATAGATGCAATCACATCGAACGTAACGCCGCCTAATGTGAGCTGTGGCGTCATGTGATAAACAGGTTTGTCTCCTGACTGCCACTCACCCAAACGTCGTTGCCTTTCTGTGCCGGGGCACCGCGGCGAAGCATGTCGCCTTGTTGGCCCGCTTCGCGCTGTGCAAAGTTTCGCATTACGCTCCAGTCCTACAACAATTCCAATGCAACAATTGACAGCTTCTCTAGACGTCTCCGCCTGATGACCTGTGCTATATATTGATCTAATGTGGCATTTGTAGATATTGTTTTGAAACAGGGACAGAGTGAGTACTATCAGGAAAGAGCAGATGGCAAACACTTTAGAATAATAATAATTTCGTTTCTTAATAAACCGCTTTCTATAAAAATTATTACCAAACAAAGCGCTTCATATAATAAAATAACGTGTAGACTAACTGCACAAATATATAAAAGTTACTCTAAAACATAACATATTTACATTGTTAAATTACAGTTTTAAAAATAAAAACTGGTGTCATTTGTATGTGGCAGCTTGCATCAAGGGAGCAGGTTTGGGTTCAAATGCAAATACTTTTTGTATTTGCATTTGAACATGTCGCATTTGCACTTGCATTTGCATTTGGTTTTCAGGATCAAAAGCATTTGCATTTGTATTTAGATAAAACAACACTTGAATTTGCATTTCAATGCCAATACCAAACCTCTTGCATTTGCACATTTGAATAAAAAACTTGCCAAACAACGCATGCATTTGTATTTGAATAAAAACACTTGCATTTGCACTTGCATTTGAATCAAAAACACTTGTAATTGCACTTGCATTTGAGTAAAAATACACTTGCATTTTTATTTGAATCAAAACACTTGGATTTGCATTTGAATAAAAAACACTTGCATTTGCATAAGAAACACTTGCATTTTCAATGGATTAAAATCAGTCTAGTTGTCTAGATGTTTAACTGGTGATTTTTTCCGTCTAGTATCTACGGTGGATTCGGTATCTAATTGTTGTTTGTTTTATAGTTGAATAATTATATAAATACTCCTTCTTCTACCAATTTCCAGTAAGTTTCTGCTAACAGAGAGTAAAGTCAAAATCTGACCAGGAAAATCTCGTTGCAGTGTCATTAGCAGTGGAGCATATTTGCAGAGTTTTGTAATTAAGGGCTCCAACCTTTGTAAGAGAGAGGAAGTCTGGCGCAATTGAGCAAGCCCCTTTGTTTGTCCAGGTCTATTGTTCAACCCACAACTGCATCCATAATGAATTTAAATAGGTAACCTTTACAGGTTGTTATATGTGGTTGTAGGATGTGGATTATGTAGTGATTCCACATTTCTCATGGATAATAAATGTTGATGATTGGTTTGTTTTACTGTAGATTTGATGAAACGTCTATAGTACCACAACTTACAAACACGGATAATTAAATGTATAAAACTGAGATTAATATTGGTTGGTGACTGCAAGAATAATGTAACCTTTTAAAGATTTCCAAATTGTTCATACATTATACAATATTATAGGCCAATTGGATGTAGTTCATTTGCGTAACGGTCGTTTGCCCAACAGTCACATTCCTCTGTAATCAAGTGTGAAAAGGGTCATTTGCCCACTTGTGAAACATAAAATTAATTGAAAGTTTCAAAACAGTTTTGATTAACACAATTCTTTATATTAAAATGTATCTATAATATAAGGGAAATTATAAATACATTTCTTCAGAATATTAATCTTAATTACTAAACTTGGTTTTGTTGAATTATCAGTCGTATTGTTTTTCCAGTGTTGTCTTCATCTAATTGTGAAGCAAATATTAAATCCTGTTATGTAACCTGTGAATCCAGTTTAACACCATCGCAAATGATGACATACAGTTGGCGCTCAATGGGGTGGATTGGTGCTCAGTATTGACCCAGTTTCTGTTTTGTTGAGTGGTGCATGATTGAAAGGCTGGAAGCCATGGATAGTTGGCTTGACCTGTGAAAGGCTATGCACAGTATGCAATTAAGAATACTTTTATGACAGAGTTTTCTATTGGAGTATTTCAGTGGATCACATGTGCGAATCATTGTTATTTTGACTTTACCCATATTAGCTTACTACCACATGTCACCCACCATTTCCGACATTGAGTTTTTCAAGATGCCAGCATCCAAGCGTTCCAGTGTTTTTGATCATTGTGATGTGCTAAATGATATATCAGGAGTTTCAAGGCCAAGTACAAGCACTGTACAAAAGAGATGAACGGTAAGAATGAAATATTTATTTACTTTGGGACCCAGCTATTTTATGGCAATCTAGAAGAAAGACTCTCACTGAACCAATTTTACCTAATTTCTGTGTGCTATCTACGTTGTTTTGGTAATAGGACGTTTTGGTTTTCAGACATTTTTGGTAGTAGGACAATTCGGTTACCTACATCATTTTGGTAAAACTATTGAACATAATCACAATTGACTGGTTCTGTTAAAGGTGTTTTGACTAGATAGGACATTTTGGTAATTAATTATAATGTATTATTATTTATATAATGTATTATTATTGATATAATGCAAGGAGTATAGTAAACAAAAGAAATGAACTAAACATTATGGTAGAAGATATTGACCCTCATATAATAGGTATAACCGAATCCTGGACCACCACCGATATATCAGATGCTGAATTGGGACTGACAGGATATGTAATGTTTTGAAAAGATAGAATAGGAAGAAAGGGAGGTGGAGTTATTTTATACATTAAAGAATCTATTCAGGCTTACGAAATAAAATTAGAAAGAGAAGCAGATTGCGAAGAAGCTGTTTGGTGTAACATAGTTACAGGAAACTCAACGTTAACAGTTGGGTTAGTTTATCGAAGTCCAAACATAAGCATAGAAGAGAATGAAAAAATACAAAACGCTATAAGGGAAGTAAGCAAACGGGACTGTATTATTATGGGGGATTTTAACCACGGGCATATACAATGGAAATCTCTACAGAGTATGGGGAGTGAGGACCACAAGTTTTTAGTTTTAGTTCAAGATACATTCCTTTCTCAACATGTGCTAGAACCAACCAGGGGTGAGAATGTGTTAGACATAGTTTTGTCCTCACAGAATGAATTAGTTGACAATGTCAAGATATGTGAGCCACTGGGGAGTAGCGATCACAACCAGATACATTTTACCATCAAAGTAAAATCAGAAAGGAATAGTAAAAAGCAGTATAGGAGAAATTTCCACAAAGGAAGGTATAAGGACATGAGGAAATATTTAGCAAAGATAGACTGGAATAACACACTGAAAAATAAGACGGCAACAGAATGCTGGAATATATTAAAGAGTGAAATTAAGTGCATAGTCGATAAATTTGTACCCTTCAAAAACAAGGAAAACGGTCCAAAAAGAAACACTTATCGAAAGAAGCCATTAGAAAAATTAAGTATAAACAAATGATGTGGAAGTCATATAGATGTACTGGAAATGATGAAGACTACAACAGTTATAAAGAAGCACTTAACCAAGCTACAGCTGAAATTAGAAATTCAAAGAGAAGCTATGAACAACAATTAGCTAGTAATATAAAACATGACAGCAAGAGTTTTTATGCGTATGTTCGAAGCAAACAGAAAGTTCGAGATAAGGTCGGTCCTCTAGAAGATAGTGCTGGAAATATAATATCAGAGGGATTCTTAATGGCAAAAGACCTGAATGAGTACTTTAGTTCAGTGTTTACCAGGGAAGATATTAGTTCACTGCCAGTACCAGAGGCTAAGTTCAAAGGGACAGATTCAGACTATTTAGGACAATTAATTGTAACCCCGGAAATGGTAGCTAAGAAAATAAGGGTTATGAAGGATAATAAATCACCTGGTGTGGATGGTATTCCACCCAAACTACTATTGGAAATTGTAGAACAAATTAGCATACCGCTTGCAACAGTTTTCAACTTGTCATTAGAAGAGGGAGTGGTTCCTTTAGAATGGAAAGAAGCAAACATTATACCGTTATTCAAAAAAGGTTCGAGAAACAAGTCAGAGAACTATAGACCAGTGAGTTTAACATCAGTGATTTGTAAATTATTAGAAAGACTAATTAAAGATCACATGGTGGATTTTCTTGTTAAACACAACTTGATTAACCCATCTCAACATGGTTTTTTTAAAGCGAGGTCATGCTTAACAAATATGTTATGTTTTTTGGAAGACATCACTAAGTGGGTAGATGAGGGATCACCAGTAGATATCGTCTACTTAGATTTTCAAAAAGCTTTCGACAAAGTACCACATCAAAGATTACTGCTTAAACTAAAGGCCAATGGCATAGGAAATGGTATAATAAACTGGATAGAACAATGGCTGATTGACAGAAGACAACGTGTAGTAGTTGATGGGGAGGCTTCAAACTGGAAATCGGTATTGAGTGGGGTACCACAGGGATCAGTATTAGGACCTATATTATTCTTAACATATATCAACGATCTGGATGATGAAATAACAAGCAAGGTGTTGAAATTTGTGGATGATACAAAAGTGTTTAGAAGGATTAAAAGTGATGGAGATAGACAGCATTTACAAGATGATCTTGACAGGTTGATCAAATGGTCTGAAAAGTGGCAAATGCTGTTCAATTTTGGGAAATGTAAATGCCTCCACACAGGACATGGGAACGAAGAGGTAGAATATACAATGGGGGGTACTGTACTAAGTACTACTGTAAAAGAAAAGGACTTAGGGTTAACCATTAGTGCTGATATGAAGGTTTCAGAGCAGTGCGGAATTGCAGCTTCAAAGGGAAATCAAATCCTTGGATTAATTAGGCGAAACATAATGTATAAGTAAAAAGAGCTAATAATACCGCTGTACAAAACAATAGTTAGGCCTCATTTAGAATATTGTATTCAAGCGTGGAGGCCATATCGCAGGAAGGACATAGATATGCTAGAAAGAGTGCAGAGGAGAGCAACTAAAATGATACCAAAACTGAGCGATCTTAGTTACGAAATACGCCAAAAAAATGCAGTTTAACAACACTAGAGACCAGGAGATTGAGAGGAGATCAGATAGAAGTGTTTAAAATATTGAAGGGTTATGAAAATATTGATAGAACTATTTTTTTCTCAGTTAAGAAAGATAGAAGGACTAGAGGACATGAACTTACATTGGCAAAGGAGCAGAGTAGATTGGATATAAGAAAGTTTTCTTTTTCACAAAGGACTGTAAATGAATGGAATAGATTACCTGCTGATTGTGTGGTTGCTAGTAGCATGAATATGTTTAAAAATAAAATCGACACATACCTCAGAAGGGTCGGACTCTCGATAAGCCAAAGGGCTTCCTTGTCCACCTGCCACCTAGAGTTAATTCTCTGGGTGGCAATCTTGTTAAGTCTTGTTAAATATTATTATTAGCACATATGGCATGCTTTATAAGGTTTCTTTAACATAATTAGGTAAGATAAATGTTTAAAGTAATAACAAATACACCAGTGAGTTCAAACCTGTTCAGTCTGGTCAGGCAGTAGAAACACTTCGCTGGTCACTTGGACCTCCTTGGATACTGGAAATATGGCAATATATGCATTAATGTGCATTTTTTGAAGTACTATATTAATATCTGGATATGGTTTACTTTGGAATAAATTGTTACTTAATAATTCAACTGTAGTTCGCATTCACTCAGACTCAAGGGTGATTAGTAGCCATCACGTTTTCTATCTAGTTTTTTTTATAGAGGAACCCCTTTAAAACATTTAATGGTTCTACCAAAATGTCCGATTACCGAAACGTCCTTTTACTGAACAGTTTTATTACCGAAAAGTCTGATTATTGAAATGTCCTATTACTGAAACGTCCTGTAGGCTTGTGTGAAAAGGACAGATGGCATGAGAACTATCTTCAAGGCATTGCTGAATCCAATAACCATGAGGCTGTCACACTGTCCCAGTGTCTCGTGCTAAGTAAACTCTCATAACCTCCAGGCTGAAACTCATTGAGGGCCAATATTCATGGGAGGAGGGGCAATCATAAACTCTGGTGAAACTAGTGGAATATTCCATTGCTCTAGTATACATAAATCATGTTGTAGTGGTCTACTTAAAGACAGATGCAACAGCAGGCTGCATTACACAACGCTATATGCATGGTCTGCATAGGCTGCATTTATTAATACATTTATATTTTATGTCAAGACAAGTTGTATAACTGGTTCTAAATTATTTATAGAAGTTTCCTTGTTACCAGGGAGGGTTCCATACTAGTTAAGATGTTCAATATTGATTATTATATTAATTATATTGATTAGATACTTGAATAATGATATTCTATTACACAAGTAAAGTGTCTGAACCAAACGAAATTGGCTTCATTTGCGGTAGGCACATAATTTGTACCATTCTTACATCATTGGAAATAATCACAACATGTCTGATTTCAATCACATTTTATTTTACAACTGGGCAAATATAATGTCAGGAGCGTAACGGATTTTGATAACCAACCCGTCACCAGCCACTCCGTCTAAGCCTCTGCTGTCTGGATTTGATGTCTCAAGCAAGAAATGGAGCCTGACCGACCCCCGCCAGCAACAGTCAAACTCTGCTCTCGTCAACCTCTTTGCTGCCAAGCTTCTTCCGATCTCATTTGTTGAAGTTCCAGAGATCAGAGATTTCGTTAAGTCTCTGAACCCTAGCTAAGGACAAGGATACTTTTATTTTCCCAACAGCATTTAAACAAAAACAAATTATGTAAATATATACACATATGTATATTATATATATATATATGTATATATATATATACTGGCATATGTAACAATATCGAAAAGCGAAAAATACAATACAACTGAAGGGATGTAGTCAGCAAAATATACATTTTGCAAAAAACGAAAAGAAAACAATAGCTGTGGGATGAGAGATTCTTTCTAAGATCAAAACTGATTGATATCGTAGGAGCCACCCAAAAAAATCATATATATTCTTAATGTACCAAATCCTAAGTCTTTTTTATAACATAAAGATGATTATGTCAAACATTTTAAAAGTTTTAATAGCCTTTCTCTTACATAATGTGCATTGTAATTGTTTTATTGATGCAATGTGGTTTCTAATGTGTTGTGTATGTTTTGTGTACGCGTGTGCACATGTAGTCATGCAAGCGGCTATACATATTTAGTAGTTGTATTTGTATTAACTGTATTACTCATTTAAACTATATTAATTTAGTTGGCATATGTATCATTGTAATCTATTGCACATGACGTTGTATTTTCGTAGCATATGGTGTTTGGGATAATTTGAGATTCCTCTCAAACTATGGGTTATTGTCTTTCACTAAATCAGGGATAATATTTATAACATGAGGTAGGTAGTATTTATGACTTTTTTTGAAAATTCATGATTAATTCTGAGGGTGTGTAGTTCATTTGCTCTCCGAGTGTCATATTTATGTGTGCTGGCATTTGAAATTATCTGCCACTGTAATAAGTAAACTGGCAAATTGTGATGTCTATTTTTTATAATAACATATTTTAGTTCTTGTAATTTTAGTAAGTCTTCTATTTTTAATATATTGAGTTCTTTAAAAAGCGGTTCTGGATGTTAATTGTATTTGCTTAGTGTGATAATTCGCACTGCTTTCTTTTGAATTGTTGTTAATCTGTTTCATTGATATCCCCATGTCATAATACAATAATTAATACGAGATAGTAGCAGTGTATTATATAAAATAATTTATATTTCTAGAGGTCGCGCATGTTTCAATCTGTTCAATATTCCTATACTTTTGGAACACTTGTTTAATATTTTCAATGTGTTTTTTCAATTTAAGTTAGTATCTAGTGTTAAACCTAAGAAGTTAAATTCTTCTACTCTCTCGATGTTTATATTATCGATTTTTAGAAATAAGCTCTGTATAGGTTTGCTTGGCATTTGGAACTTCATATATTTAGATTTACTTTTATTTAGTGACAACTTATTAATTTAAAGCCACTCAATTATTTTGAGGAGTTCTTCATTTATTACAGAGTCTATGCTTCTATAACGTGCTTTATCACTACAATTGTCAATGGTGCTAAATAAAGGGGCATCATCAGCATATATTATAAAGTTAAACATTTGGCTTGCTTGTGAAAAGTCATTTATATATATAGTAAATAACAGTGGTCCAAGGATGGAATCTTGTGGTACACCTACTTTTATAGGTAAAGATCAAGAAAAATGCTAATGGATATTTTATTTTTGACCATTTGAGTAACTGTTCTATCAACTAGTTCGAGTGATGCATATTCTGTTGAATGGGTAGGTCTAAATACGTACTGATTTTCATAAAATAGCTTAGAATCAATCAAATAAGCGGATAACTGATTGTGGATTATTTTCTTTAATACTTTAGAAATAGTTGTAAGGAGAGAAATAGGCCTGTGATTTTTTTTATAGAGATGGGTCATCCTTTTTGAAAATAGGGTCTACTTTTGCAATTTTAAGTTTATCAGGAAATATGCTTATATTAATAACTTGGTTAATTACTAAGTTTAATGATTTAAGTATTGCCAGTTCAATTATGTATTAGCAGTTTTGATTAAATGCCATCAAATCCACTGCTGCTTTTGGTTGGGAGATCTTTTCTTTTTAATATGGTGTTGTACGTTTTGAGATTAGTATTAATAATCTCATAGTCTGATGAGTTTGGGTTAGACATTTTATGTTTTTTATAAAGTATAAAGTCAGTATATTATAAAGTATAATAGATTTGAGCAAACCATGGGTGATCCAAGTCGATTTTTTATGTTAGTATTTATTAAATTTCATTATTTTAGTAGGCATCATATACTTAATTTTAGCACGCATGATTGCATTATATTGTAATTTAAGATTCATTTTTATTTCAGATTTATATATATATATATATAAATCTGAAATAAAAGTGAATCTTAGTACATACGAACATTTGAAAGGGTTAAAAATTCAAGTAATTGGAAACGGTTTATCAAACAAAATTACCATTGGCTATATATATATATATATATATATATATATAATATAATATATATATATATAAAATAATAATTATATATATATATAGCCAATGGTCATTTTCTTTGATAAACCATTTACAGTTACTTGAATTATTAACCCTTTCCAATTTTCGTATGTACTAAGATTCATTTTTATTTCAGATTTATATTTATCATCTACACATATTAATAGCCCTCCTTTGTCGCTACATATTTTCCTATGTATTATACAATCATACCCGTCTAAGTAAAATTGAGAGAAGTCATCATTATCAGCTTTCCCCGTCTCCTGTAAGCACATTACACTGAATTTAAAGTTTTTTCTACGTAGGTCCTCTATGAATATTTCAAGTTCATTAAATGTTGCATTTATAGACTGAATGTTAGAGCTTAGAATAGTAAACATGTTTGTGTTTTTAGTTGCTAGGTTGGTGAATTTATCAATGTCATAATAAGAAGAGCGGTGTATTACTTGTGGTTCGTTATTTGCATCATTTGTATCTAAGACATTGCATAGATTGTTTTGATTACCTCCTAAGTAGGAGAGGAAAGCCTCATCAAAAATTACTGAGCCTGCGTTTACATAAATGGTCATACTTGCGCTTAATAATGATAACATAGTGATGTGTATATAAAATAAGTGATACAAATTGTTACACCAATAGCTATGATTATTGTTACTTGCGTACATCAAAAGAAAGATACACATAATGTAAGTAGGCGGATGAGGCAAGGAAGACAAATCGTTTAAAAGAAAAAGACAGAGTTAGGCCTACTAGTTGTACTAATGGTAAAAACGACACAACAACGACTGCCAATGAAGAAAGAAAAAAGTACACACACATTTAGCATTATACATTTTGTAGAATATATCGCCTTACCAACAGTAGGCAAATACAAAAAAATATTAAAAAAGAAAATTTGTATGTAGAGTTGCTACATTAAGTACAATGTAATACTCAAAACCCTCACGGTATGTATTTCACGGTCGCGATCGTTTCGTTTGTCACCAGATGGAGCCGCTGCAGCCGTAAAGTCAGTATCTTTATCTACAGTCACACCCGGCGTTCAATGCGCCAGTGTGACGTCATATGATGTCGATTCTTCTTCATCTGAAGGGGGTCAATAGCTCCAATGTGCCAACCCGCAAGACGTCGCAGAAACTACTAGCTGCTCGATGCTTCACAATAAGGTAGAGCATTTGATGAGTTTGGTCGACAGTGTGTGTCTCACCATTGACCTATGGTCAAACCGCCAGATGCGCTCCTACATCGGGATTACCGGACATATGGTTAATAACTACACGCACGAGTCCGTTTTGCTGGCATGCAAACGTGTGAAGGGGAGGCACACCGCAGAGAACATTGTTCGTCACTATGGGGACGCTCTTCCTACCTATGACATAGGTAGAAAGATTTTCACCATTGTTATAGGCAACGCGTCTAACACGGTGAAAGCCTTTGACCTGCCTGGATTAGAAAGAACAACTGTCACAGAAGAGAATGTTGACACACGTGATGGAACCGAGAGTGACACAGAGCCTGACAGCGATGACGACTCCCTTGACAGTGGCGAGGTCAGCACGACCAACATGATGGCATTCAAGCCAGAACACGAGAGATGCTTCTCACATTCCTTGCAACTGGTGGTAAACGACGGCCTACCGTCTGCAACACGATGCTCGAAAGTGATTAGCAAAGCTTCAGCTATCGCAACATACGTACGGAATTCTACTGTGGCGAGTATTCGAAGGATGAGCACAAACTCTAAGGTGCAGTTGCAACACGCTGGAACTCCCAACTGAAGATGGTTAGAAGTGTGCTAACCATACCAAAGGAGAAGCTTGATTCGGTGGACTGCAATAGCAAAGTATCTACGATAGATCGACAGGTGATCGAGGAATTTATTCACACCATGACACCATTTGAAGAGGCCACCGACCAGACAAAGGGCCAGAATGTTGCCACTGTAAGCTGTGTAATTCCCGTGACCAGAGGACTCAACCACCACTGTCTACAGTCACGCCTACCTCCAATTGCAACCTTGTCAAGGTCAGTCTGCTGAGCTTAGACAGGCGACTCACATCACTCGAAAAAAAGAAAGTATATCAGAGAGCGGCTGCACTGGATCCGGGATTCAAGCTACGCTGGTGCACTGCATCTGAAGTTGCCCATATCAAGGCTGACTTGGTGGCCCTTCTTCCATGACCAACGACAGCAAGAGAGTCAACACAGTCACAGCCACCCCCACAAAGCGTGCATGTCGGTAAAACTTTATGGATGACAAACTGGATACAGATCATTCAGAGGTTGACACCTATCTAAGGTGCAGTAACAGTTTGCTATATGTGCTGTGTGTGCTGTGCTGTGTGTGTGTGTGTGTGTGTGTGTGTGTGTGTGTGTGTGTGTGTGTGTGTGTGTGTGTGTGTGTGTGTGTGGGTGTGTGTGTGTGTGTGTGTGTGTATGTATGTATGTATGTATGTAAACATAATTCAATAGGAAACATTAGAACTGTCCCATGGTATGTGAAATTAGCCTTTTTTCCTACAGTAAAATGAATTGCCAATAGTTTTGTTTTTGATTAAAATGTAAAACTTATACTCTGTATGTCTGAGTAAAATCAATAATCTGGTTAGGTAATAATACGCACTAATGAGTTCCTGTTCCTGTTCCTATTCAGCGAGATGTGCATCGTCAGCAGTTACTGGAAGGACAACGCACACAGGATGCCCGGTCTCGCTCGGTTGCCCCAGCGTTACTTCAGTGTAACGGCCTCGTCTGCCCCGGTTTGAGAGACTCTTCAGCACCGCCCGAAAACTGTTTCGACCTGACCGTGCAAGGAAGACTGACGCACACTTCAAGGTCTTAATGTACACCAAGTATTGTGGAAACATCGTGTGATGAGACACTGACGAACAGTGCTGCCATCATAACGTAGTGGTACTAGTTGCCTAGTTGGCTCACCATGGTTGATGTTCAATAAATTTGATCTAAACTGACTTTCATCTTGTTACTCCTTCCACTTACAAAAAACGAATGAAAACTACACAAATGCATTTGCACGGAATTACGTAAGGGAGCATTTGCATTAGAATCATTTGAAGCATTTGCATATTCTCAAAACATTTGCATTTGAATAATATAAAACACTTACATTTTAATAATATAATCACAATTGGAGTTTAATAATATAAACTCTTGCATTTGCATAATATAAACACACATTTGTATTTGATTGTTTCAAAAAAACATTTGCATTTGATTTTTTTCAAAACATTTGCATTTGCATTTGATTTTTTGGGTCAAAACATGTACATTTGCATTTTTTGAAAACACTTGCAAGACATTTGCATGTGTATGTTTTCAAAACACTTGCATTTGCGTTTGAATAGTCTAGAAACATTTATATTTGCATTTGATTCATTTCAAACACTTGTATTTGCATTTAAATGCAACCGTGTGTCACTTTTTTAGCATTTGCACTTGCATTTGAATCCTTACAAACATTTGCATTTAAATGCGATCACTCGCATTTGAACCCAAGCCTGCAAGAGGGGGTAGTGCAGGCAAAATATGCGTTTTAAGTTTTTTTCCCGGAATGCCGTTTATCGTATAAGTCCCACTATATATTATACACGAGACGGTATTATGCTCTGTGAATTATTGTTGACAGCAAATTGTATGCTCGTGAACCCACCCGCGATACTGGATTGAGACAGACAGAAAGCAGCAACTCACAATGTGCGGTACTTTGCTCAATGCCCTGTTGATCATGGTCATCCGTTCGCGGTCGTATCTGTCTCGCGACGCGTGGTCAGCGACGAGCATAGACGGCTTCCCCTCTTGCCACGTCAGGTGTCGCTTCGTCGCAGTCGGACTACAACAACCAAGCAAATACACATACATTACGAAGGGACATTGAGGGTGATGCAGGTGCTGGTGTAGGTAATAGTACCTTACACGTTGTCCATTTTATGTTGAGGTAATGTGAAACACGTTTCGATTAAAGAAAACACGTTACTATTAATGGTGATGATGATTGTAATTGTACGCCTATTTAATGACAACATCAGCAGTATTCAATATTTCACAATTGTTACTATCAATGATAATGATATTCACATACGTGTAATGATATTCACATACGTGATTTTTCACTTTATTACGTAATGTTTATTTATTTATCAAGCCCACCGACCCAACGGAAACATTTCTCGATCAAATCAGCATCACTCACGGATAGCCATTGTGGAACAACTTACTCCAACTATAAGTGGTGGCGCTGTAGCGAAAAATCTGCCGCTGAAAAATACTGCCGCACCGACCCTTAATGCGCATGTCCGGAAGTACAATTTTTCGCGGGAGACGTCAGGGCTTGTTATATGTTAGCAAGGGTTATACGTACACATACTAATTTTACGAACAGGTAGCCAGGGCCCTACGTATACCTACGTTCAACCAGATAATATTGATCGTAAAATTTTGACTGGTGCTGATTAGGACAGTGGCGAAATCCATTAATTATAAATGTTGTCATACTATTATCTTAACACATTGTAAACACGACGCAAATAGGTGCAATGTGGAACAACAGCAGAGCTGGGACGTAACGAAGTACAAGTACTTCGTTACTGTACTTGAGTAGAAAAGTTTACTTTTCGTGAGTAACGAAGTACATTTTTTTAGGAGTACTTTTACTTGTAACGAAGTACAAATGTGTGTACTTTTCATAAATGTAACGAAGTATCCATAATTTAAAGTTAAAAAGTTGGAGCTCCAAAAATATTAGTAACGAACGATAATGCCTGAAGCCCGGAATATAAATAGATATCAGCCGGAGCAACAACTGGTAGTCTTTTCTGATTGGCCTATCATTGCCATTACCAGGCATGATCACCAGGTGGCGTGAATATTGCCAAGATTATATGATGTCATTCGCGTTCAAAGATTTATTATGGAAGGATCAGCTGAAAATGATCATTTGCAGCATCCATTGCCATACATATCCAGTATGTTTGAGATTAAGTGGGGCTACTGTTAAGTTGATATGTCTGTTGTGTGCGCCGATATGCCAGATCTGTTGATCACCTTCGAACCTTCCTTACACACGTGGTCGGTAAATTATTAGTGTTATACTTACGCAGGTAAAAGGTATTCTTGCCTCAATTTTGCTGTGCAAATGTATTACACCATAACACGTCGTTATTTGTACAAAAGGTGCAAGTGCATTTAATATGAACAAGATATGTTCTTAGATTTAGGTTTGAGCTATTAGTGACCTGAATAACGTCCCGAATTGCATTAGTGATACACGCATGTCGAAATTCACACATTATCGCCCCAAAACATTCCCTTAGCTGTGACAATTTAAACTGCTAATGGTTACTCAGATTTATCTTAATAATAAAATAAGTATTATTAGGGCCTATAAATGTTGTTTATATGTATTCTTGGTTCATGTTTTCAATATTTTATCTCACATATTGACCCTCAGGCCTGGTCGTAGACAATATTTAGTGTTCACTGTACATACTACTGAATAGGGTATTACCATTATTTTATTTCTTTTGTCACTGTCTTGCATAGTATGTATAGTTTGTTTGAGGAGCCTGTCACTGTATCCTGCTGAGGATCCTGTCCTGTTCAATAAAGTGTTTGTTTTGCACACTACTGAATTTACTTGTTTGTTTGCAGTGGGTGACCATGTCAACAGTTTTTTTTATAAAAGTACTTTTGCATTTACTTCAAGTACATTTGTTTACTTTTTACTTGTACTTCAAGTACATTTTTCAAAAAGTACTTTTACTTTTACTTGAGTAGCTTTTTCCAAAGTTACTTGTACTTTTACTCAAGTACAAAATAAATGTACTTGTTACAGCTCTGAACAACAGTTACCTTTGCATTTATATAATACAATTCTAGAACGTGCGCAGAACTAATAACTAATTAATTTAGCTTTAATCGAGCTGGCGTACAAAAAACTGGGGATTGTTGAAATTTGTTTCACTTTGTAATAATATTTCCATATTTGTTGTTGTTGCTAAGTTTAACTTTAGTATATCATGTAGGCCCTATATATATTGATGTACTTTCAAAAGGTGTATCTCCTAAAGCAACCTGTCCCAACCATACGCACACACACACACACACACACACACACACACACACACACACACACACACACACACACACACACACACACACACACACACACACATATATATATGTATATATATATGAGTAAGTATGTATTATGTCTCCAATAAAATTGCTATAATTATTCTATATCAAAACATCCTGCGCACCGACCCTTAATGAGCACGTCCGCAAGTAGAAGTTTGTTGTGTAAAGAAATATTTTGTCACACGAATAAAATAATTTTACTCTATTGTCATGGAAATTTGCACAATATGACGACATAATTATAAATATATATATATATGTCGTCATATTTTACACATTTCCATAACAATAAGGGTAAAATCATTTTATCCGTGTGACAGTCACACAACATATAATAATAATAATAATGTATTTATTTCAGACAATCATAATGTCCATATATACAAGTACATCAATAAAAGTATGTAAATAAATGTAAAAATACCTCGATAAGAACAATATGTTTAAAAATTATATAAATCCCGGACCCACTGGTGCCGCAGTTTCGAAGTACAATACACGTCGCTAGTTTTAATGCTATAAATAATGGGATTCAAAGACATGTCAATCCTATTCATTAAGCTAAAAATAGCCTTTCTGATTACACATTTACCCGAGCTGACATTAGCTGTAGCAAACGTGTGGCTAGCGCTACATCTCATGGGCAAATTGTTCAATATTCTGAAAGAGTTATTATATGCAACAACGAATTGCTGAAAATTTACTTTTCTAAAGTTCACTCATAACGCATACATATAGATATTACCAAAATACGCTGTAAATAGCTTATTTTTTACAGCAGTTGAACAAAAGTGGAACTTTTGACGTAACATATTACTCTTGGCATATAAAAGTCTCACTTTGGCTTGCATGTCAGACTCATCAGACAAGTTATTAGAAATGACATGTCCAAGATATTTACAAGAGGTGGCAAAGTTTAGCTTCTTTCCTCCTAATGTCATTTCTTTAAACAGATTTGACATTCTAGATTCAAAGTACATAACCAGGGATTTACTCGCATTGTATTGCACATCGTGCTCACATCCATATGAGTAACACATGTCTAGTAGTGTTTGTAGTCCTTTAGCAGAAGGTGCAAACAGAAGTAGATCATCGGCGTATATAAGGTGATTAACAACCATGTTACCAAGACTACAACCGATTTGTTTTTTGTGCAGTTGTATACTCAGATTATCCATATAAATGTTAAAAAGCATAGGGGATAACTTCCCACCTTGATTAACACCATTGCCTACCGAGAAGAAGTCCGAGTAGGTATTTCCCCATCGTATGTATACACATTGATTATTGGATTCATTGCTGAGTACTCTTAAGATATAGTTTGGTACATTTCGTTGTTCTAGTTTCGTTACAAGTTTATATCGGTTGACACGATCAAACACCTTTGATGCATCTAAAAACGCGACGTGCATAGCTGAACCATGTTCAGTGTAGAACCTTAATAATTCCTTAAATGCAAACACGCATAACTCCGTTCCATGTTTAGGCTTAAAGCCAAATTGATTAGGAGCGGTTTCCAAGTACATTTCCATTCTGTTAAAAAGAACAGTGTCTATTATCTTCGAAAATATGTTCGATAGACATATTGGCCTATAATTCCCTTTGTCGTTTACTCGTCTATTCTTGTCTTTAATAATTGGTACAATAACAGACTGTGAAATTTCTTTTGGTAAATAACCATGCACCAGAATCGAAGACACAAGGATATACAAAAGCACAGCGTATACTACGCATACTAATTGAAATGTATGTAGTCCTTTATATATAGTTGGTTTGATGCTAGTAATGAAGCAAAGTTACTGTAAGCATAGTTAGTTATACATTACCCAAATATGCAATCCACATTCACTACATTAATCCATGTATGTTTAATGAATGCCATACTTATGTTTTTAAATAATTCAAATTCCAGTAAGTATATAATGCATGTTCACTGTAATCATGTAATATAATTGGGATATATTTAATATACACCTTACACACATTTTCAAAATTAAATCCATGGGCATTGCCATTACGCACCATTACTGAGACTCATTTTACGAACTGAGCAAAGTGCAGCCCAAATACCATATGAAGTTTACATATAAAATTTTAATTATAGCTAGGTATGCATGTGTACATCTCTGAATGTCTACATGGGCATACAGATGTAAACAAAAGCGCAGTGGAGTGGAGCTCAGCAGTAAGCATGCCAAATGGGCAGCATTTTTCAGCTGCAGGATTGTTCGCAACAGCACCACCCGTAAATTTGGGATGTGTCCGTGCTATGTCTAGCTTAACTCACGTCAAGTAAAATTGGAACATAAGCATATTTAGCTTCCTTGATAGTATCGCTATAGATAACCCCAATAATCACACATAATGTGATAACAAATAATACCTGTAGCGGGTGCTGACTTCATCGTCCGATGACTCTCTACGGCGTGACTTGGCTTCTCTGACCTTGCGCATGGTGAATATGACGAGAGTGACGACGAGAATCAGGAGAACGACGGACAGGATCGTGCCGAGGACCACGGCCAGCCACGGGAAAGCTGGTTATGCAAACAACGTAACATTTATAACGGTTATTACAACAGTAGCTATGACAACAACAGCTGAAAAATTATGTTGCATATGACGGCGACTTGTTAATAATAAGAATAACAATCATAATAATATTATTATTATTAGTAGTAGTAGTAGTATTTGTGTTATTAATAATATTATCATTATTACTATTACCATTACTATTGTTATTATTGACATATCACAACCCTGTGCCCCAACATTGTCTGCAGACTTGGTGTCGCAACAGTTAATATCATTATTATTATTAATTATTTAACACTCTTTTATATTTAGTTACTAATCAAATCACGCAATGCTCAAACGATGTAGGTTGTCGCCGTTTGCTTTGTTTACCATTAGTAAACCACCTGTCTCTTAACAATGTTTAACAATAAATTTATACAAAGCACAATATAGTTACCTGTTCCATCCAGCTTTTTGTCTGAAACAGTAAAATGATAACATTAAACTTATTTATAACAATGTAATCGCGTCACTCGAAACATAACATCGACACTTAGCAGAGCATATATTTTCACATTGTGCAAGTATAAAAGTAATGTACGGTAATTATGATTGCAAATACATCTAACTCCAAACAGTTTTTCATATATATTATCCGCTTTTGTTATATTAAAGATATGCTGATATAAAATATGATGTGAAATAAAAATGGAACTACGCATATTCGCAACATTTAACTGACGACATGTTTTACTATGTTAGTTTGGAGAAGCGAGTTGAACTTACCAGATATTCTGATGCTTTCTCGCTCCACGTCAAAACCACCGATCTTAAAGTCACTATGTTTGAGCAAGACGTCTTTCAGCATTTCCTTGTCCCTGAGTGAGGAATCCACCCAGAGCGAATAGTCGACAACAACGCTGCCCTTTCTATCACATAACACACAACACACAACACACATTGTTATTGTAGTAGAATACATATATACATTGTGATGGCTCTGTTTTGACATATTATAGAATACCGCCTATGTCGAGAGTCTGATTTTGCCTGGCTGTTGGGGTGGTCACGCAAAGCAAATTCTAAGAAATATACTGGCGAATAAAACGTAAACAACATGCTTCACTTCATGGATTTTGTATCACTCAGAGTTTGTAATAACCTTGCTACGAAGATATGGGTATATGATGTTTTAATCCACCCCAAAACAATTGCAAAATAATTATTGTTGTAATGAACGATGATTTGTTTCAGTATTTTTATAACCGCCATGGTGGCTTCATTGGAGATGGTTTAGATGGAGGTTTTCTATTTCGCATAAAGCAATAGACCTGCACATTGTTATTACAATAAAGCGCTGACAATATTTGATTGGCACACCAAAGTGTAATGTGTTGCTTACATCTAGGGACGTTGTGTGATCAACATTTTCCATAACGTATTTATATTATTACATGTGTACAGATGCCATGGGATATTGTGGGGAAATGCGTTGTTACGTAATAATATATGAACAACGTTTCCATGCTTCTATCTTTGATACGCTTTGACAACGCATACGTACGCGAACTTTATGTATGTCACGTTGACAAGCTTTGAGCCAACACTCTCGCGGTATATTCCTGTGAGCTGGAAAACATACATCGTTTTTTCAGGACACGTAAATGTGCACTCGCTCGCACGCGGGGTGGCATATACGTGCGCATATGAACAAGACATGGTTGATACCGACGTATCATTGCTTTTTAAGTACAGGATTCGACAATGTTAGTATTTGTACAGATCATGGAATTTCACGATTGTAACAATGCATTCCTCTGATAAATAAACGAATCTAATGTAAATATGTTTCATATTGTTGTCACGATGTTGCAATAATCAGTTTCTACTCAATGTGTGTACGCACCACTTTTGTCACATTTGCTGCCAAATCTATGTAGTTCGACGAGTTGATGTCCTTAAGACTGACTGTGTATGTCAACTTTGGCACCCGGAACCTCCCGTAGTATCTGATGTGTTCTAAGAATAGATGAAGTCACAATTACATTGACTGTAATCACGTTCTAATTATGCATGATAAACACCGACGTGCTCATTGAAAAAAGAGGTCGCAGAATATTACGCGTACACGTCTAAATAAAACAGTCGTTGCGCGAAATCCTACACCAGATAAGTAGCACGCCCTAAAGCACATTGGTCGGATTTAAATGATATTACCGATGTTTAAAGACACCATTTGTCAGCTCCGCTAACTAACATTCCAAATGTTGGCTCGGGACCCGAACAGATCTTCTTGACTGAAGTCATACCTACATTACCGCTTCATACATCTCTGCAAACTAGTGGCCTGTTCAGCAATTGCAGTACACAGCTGTGATGGGGAAACTGGGAAACGAGACAACACAGAATACGATTTTATAGTAAGGCACAAGCTAATGCGCACACGAGTAGCACAGTGTGTTGAAATCCAGGCCAACCACGAGGAAGGAGCGATGGAGCCAAGTGCAAATCCTATGTTAAAAGATAGGGACACATCGCGGATCCACATGTATTATCGCCCCTTCCCGTTCCTTGGTGCAAAGGAGCCAAATTGTGCACTTCCGGTGCAGTAATTCCCTATCTTTTAACATGGGGGATGGGAATGTGAGAACAAAAACACCCTTCTACGGAAATAAATGAAATGCTGAAATGGACGTTAGTAGTAATATAGGTTAATCAGCGCGCATGAAATGATTATGATTAGAGGAAGAGGAATGACGTCATATCTAGGTCAAGGTCAAGTACCCGGATGTAGGTCAAGGTTAAAGGTCAAGGTCAAATAATCGGATGTAGGTAAAATGGCGCCCCTAGCGGATTTTTTTGGAATTAAAATAGTACAATTTGTGTCCCCTGGCGGATTTTTTTGGAACTACAATAGTCCCGGATGCGCCCCCTAGAATTTTTGGAACTAGTCGGATAAGTCCTGAACTACAAACAACAGTGGTACCACCTTACGGACAATGTTTGGACTAAATGTAGGAGTACTGCCTAATTTGGTGCGTCTTATTTATGAAAATTGGCGCCCCTGGCGGATAGGTTACGAACTGAAAGAGAAGTACAAATAACTCCCCCTGCCGGATTTCAGTGAACCAAATATCGATACTGCTTAAGTTCGTGTCTGTTTTTTTTTTTTTATATCTTTTTACTATAAAAATAGGCCAAAGACGTCATTAAATAGGTCAGTGACGTCGTTAAATATGCCATTGCGCATGCGCAATGGTGTCTTTTCTTATGTCCCTTAGGTTGTCGACCATTTGTTTAGGTGTAGGCCTCTCCTAGCCTATACATTTACAACTTTAACATAGGTCCAAACCTGCCGAATCGGTAGAGAACTAGTAAAATAAGTCAAATTAAGTCATTTCTGGTTACCATACAGATCTACGACCTTCCCATCACCCTTTTTGTAAATGTTTCCCTATCAATGTCTCTTATTACTTGCATATTGCGTATCTATGTATGTTATTAATGGCAGACGTGAAGTGATTTCTGAACATGTAACATTCTTTGAGACACCTTCATCAACAAAATCAAGGTCTCGCAATACTTTAACATTCATCAGTGCTATAGTTTTTAAACAATCCTACAGTTTTACATAGGACATTTGCATTTACCACAGTTGATTACCCGGCTGCAAGTTGGTATAAACTTGTATATAGCGGTGGTCTACCTGGGACGGTTGGATTCGGATTGTAGGAAGAGGAATGGAGCCCCCTGACGGATAGATCATGAACTACAAACATTATCCCTGGCGGACAAGTGTTGAACCAAATATCGATACTGCTTAAGTTCGTGTCTCTTGTTTTTTGTCAAGTGCTTACTCCTGGTGGATACATCATCATCAACTGAAAGCACCCCGTTAGATAAGTGGTGAACTAAATAACTAATCAGCAGTCCTCGCTTTTGTACTTTCTACTCTGAGGTCCGTGCTTTTGAATTTTCTATTCTGCAGTCGGTGATCTTTCGGCACGCCCACGTGACTTTTCGGCACATTTACTAACTATAAAAGCGCGGTGTTTTGCCAATCGGACCGTCATTCTTATTACGACGACAGCACGGCTAACATCATCTTGTTGAAGACACCTTACTACCGACCTCGCAGTGCGGCAGACTCGAGCGACGAGGACGAGCCGACCCATCATGCCGGTGATCAATCGTCCTGCCGGGCCATCGGAACCAGACGTGGACATCTCGGCTCTAGAAGCAACGGTAAGCGCCGACGCCGTTATCAAGATCAGAGGTCTCCTCATAGACAAAGTACGCCAGCATATTCCCTTCTACATCGGGTGCAGATACTGCAAGAAGCGTATGATTGTCGACGATAGGGGACATTTGCAATGCGAACGTCACGGTTACGTTACCTCTGACATGCATTTCGTGGTGCGCATGTGCTTTGTCGAGACAGCGACGGGTCGATCTATATGGCTGACTTTGTTCGACCAGTGTATGGCTGTTCTCCTAGACGTGATTGCCGAGACGTTTGCTGGTATGGACGAAACGATGCAGACTTACAAACTGAACTCACTGACGGGAACTCGTATGTCTCTCACCATAAAGAAAACTCGACGAGATACACAAACTTCAACGTCACTCGCGTGGAGGTGATACACTAGGCTCCGTACCCTGTTTCAGTCTCTCTCTCTGCTGCCATCCCTGTCGATGTGACAACTTCAACCGACAAGGCCGATGTGACAACTTCCGCTCCTGACGATGTCACAATTTCTACTCACGCAACCAATGTTACAACTGCCGCTCCTGTCGCCACCGATCCGGACTTTACGCTTGAATTTCCTGCGATCGAAATGAAAAAGACGATTGCACGTCACATAGCGTGTGTCGTCGTTGAACTCTCGAGACGACAGTGTCTCGCTTGCGAGATAGAAGATCCTAGTCAATTTCGTCACGATTGTATGTTACCCGATGACATTCTAATTTATATGCATTTTGACGAGGCTGTGGAGGCTATTAATTCAACTGCAGTGATGAAAGACTGGTTGAGTGTTTTGTTAGACGCAGGTTTGAAGTTATCCGACCTGACGTCCGATCACTTGTGTACTATCGTGAGTTGGTTGCAAGAACCGTTTTCAGAGGAGTGGCGAAACAAATTAAAGCAAATTGTTCTGGCGGTAATGGAGGATGATCTGTAAATAAATATGTCTTGTGATTTTATGAGACCTTTGGTGACATTAATTCAACTGCAGTGAATGGAGTGTGACATGTAAATACGTTTGTGTTGTTCACGAATAAAATGATCAAACCTGATATTGTGTCATTTTTCGAAGTATAAGTAGTATAAGTACCGTGCATCTTAGTCTCTTTCATCAGTTGCGTAAAGTATGGACACGAGGTTAGTTCATCCTTTTACTTGTATCGTTGCTGGGCCGACGGGCTGTGGTAAAACGACGTTTGTTGTCTCTTTACTACGTCATTCTGCCACACTCGTAAAATCACCACCCGAAAAGATCGCGTGGTGTTACAGTGAATGGCAGGCGTTGTATTTCACGCTCACTACGATACATCCGAACATAGAATTTGTCGAAGGTCTTCCCGATGTGTCGTCTTTCGATCCTAAAACGAGAAACTTGGTAGTTATCGACGATCTCATGTCTGAAACGGACGAGAGGGTCACCAAACTGTTTACGAAGAAGAGTCATTATTGCAACACGTCCGTAATAAATTTAGTGCAAAATTTATTTCCCAAAGGGAAAGAGAGTCGCACTATAAGTATAAACGCACAGTACATGGTACTCTTCAAGAACCCTCGCGACAATACACAAGTGGTCAACTTGGCCAAACATATGTATCCGGGTCGAATAAAGTACATGCAAGAAGCTTTCAGAGACGCGACGTCCGTACCACACGGGTATTTGTTCGTCGACCTCAAACAGGCCACACCGGAACACTTGCGCCTGCTTACTAATATCGTTAAGGAACCAAACAAATGTAAGTACGCCTACCTTCCGAAGATATAAATAGAAACAAGCCGTGACACTCGTCATTCGTTATGTCGGCGCGAGTGAAGAGAAACGAGTTGTGCCTTTGTCTCCTCGCTAAAGCGGATCGTGCTTTAGCCAGAGCCATCTTCGACAAGGGTAAACCCGATCTGGTACACAGTCTGTGCGAGTGTCCACAGAACATATTAAAAGGGAACGTACCACTAAAGAAAGGTCACAAGACTAAACTGCATCGGTACAAGAAGGACCTCATAACTTTGGTCATCAGGAAAACCGGTCTTCATAAGAAGAAACGTATTCTACAGAAAGGTGGTTTCCTTGCGGCCCTACTAGCTCCCTTGGCTACGTCCCTGCTAGCCTCGTTAGTGACGACGTTGTTGCAGTCGTAACTACACGACTATGGAGCACACAAAGAAGATGGCGCTAGTCGATCCACGTATTTTGGATAACGTTCAACTGCAACCTCCTTCGACCAATCCTATAGGGTGCGCTTTGCGACGACTCGATGCCGAAATGCGTTACATATTAGAACAAAGCGATATGGACGAGATGGAAAAGGTCGTGTTGTATAATCATGTGTTGAGTCGATACAACGATCTTTCCGACAAGCGTGTGTAGGAACCGCTGTGTGTAGCCTTCGATACATTTCCCAGCAAAGTCGAAAACAAAGTACAACCTGCTAACGAAAATGAAGTAGTCGAAAAGGAGGGCATCGAAAACGAAATCATCGACAGCTTGCCGAAAGCTATGAAACAGAAAGCACGAAGACTACTTGATAAAATGAAAGGTGCCGTAAGCTGGAACGATCGCGGCGAGATGATGTACAGAAACAAGGCGGTTTCCGGAAGTAATATCGTGGATCTCGTGAATGACGTGTTGAGAAAACGGAAGGCGTTTGAACCGGTGGGATGGGAAACCTTCGCTCGTGGTCTCAAGGACGTTAACACGCCCATGGATTTAGTGGGTAATCCCAATCGTTCGACTTACATGCAGACAGCGTCAGAGGACGACGATATATCAAAGGAAAAAAGTAATCCGTTTGACAGGGCTCGTCATCGGCATCGAAGACGTCCGGTGTCGTCACGGCGCGTAGCTCATTCGGCCACACCATTGCAACACTTGCTTTGGGAACCGTATTAATAGTCTTGCATGACACGACACCAGCATTATTACGGCATGTCTCCTCGCGCAGGTAAGAAGACGAAGCGTTCACACGATGCATTGAAAAGTATTTACTACGACACGAAACTAACCGGAAGTTACGGAGGCGTTGATGCCCTGCGTCGTGCTTCACGTGCTTCACATGCTTCACATGCTTCACGTGCATCGTCGAAAGAGGTGAAACGGTGGTTGTCGGAACAAGACACTTACACACTACACAAACCAGTGACATATCGTTTCAGGCGCAGACGTGTCGTAGTGGGTGGTATAAATCAACAATGGCAGGCCGATCTGGTAGACATGTCACGTTTGAAAAGGTACAACGACGGTCACACTTTCATTTTGACCGTGATAGACGTGTTCTCCAAGAAAGCGTGGTCTGTTCCATTGAAGAACAAATCGGGGCCGTCACTCACGACGGCGTTTCGTCGGTTGTTAAAGGACAATGATGGCCCACTGTCAATGCAGACGGATAAAGGAAAAGAGTTTCTGAATAGGCAACTGCAAGAGTTTCTGAAAGAGAAAGGTATCCACCATTTTACGACTCACAACGAAGAGACCAAGCCGTGTATCGTGGAACGTTTCAATCGTACTCTGAAGACCCGTATATGGAGATATTTCACGAAAAACCAGACGTTAAAGTACCTGGACGTATTACACCACCTAGTCGATTCGTACAACGACAGTTATCATAGAAGTATTGGAATGGTGCCGTCTGAAGTGAACGTGATCAATCAAGAAGAGGTTTGGCATAGGTAGTACGGAAATGAAGGACACGGAAAAGTCAAACCGGTTTTAAAAGTGGGCGATCACGTGCGTATCAGCAAAGTCAAGAGACAATTCAAAAAAGGTTACTTACCTAACTGCAGTGACGAGATATTTACCGTCAAAACAGTTCATCGTTCCGATCCGCCTGTTTATCGTTTGATCGATGATCAAGATTCGCCGATAGAGGGAACATTTTGCGAACAAGAACTACAGAAAGTGGTTGTGGCCGAGGATAAACTCTATCGTATCGAGAAAGTGTTGCAGCAGCGCAAGCGAGGAAAAAAGACACAGGTCCTGATCAAGTGGGTAGGGTATCCCGACTCGTTTAACAGCTGGTTGGATAAAGCGTCGCTCGTCGCGTATAAAGGTTAGTACACACCGATCGAGCCGTCATTCGTGTCATGGAAGATACGACGAACGTCGGATTCGAAAACACAGAGCTCGAACATACCGGAAGTAACAGCAAACGTTGGGTGTTGTTTGGAAATATGTGTCCGAAATCGGAAATCGTCTTTTTCTGCCAAATCGTCATACTGTCATCGTTATATTGGTCAGTATCTACAACCTGACTAAAGTAGACGGAAACTCTAATCTGTGGACGGCTTTGTTGAGCAGTTGCCTGGGATATCTATTACCTAATCCGTCTATAAAACGCGGTGAACATGTCGTCTGATTTTTACCTGACATTGCCTAGCAACGCGTCTATGGAGTTAAATCCCGACATCACGTTGACCCACTATGTCACGGCTTTACCGCAACGCATCAGTTTAGTCGGTCAGTGGGAGTGCGGACTGGTGGAAATTCAATACCCGCACAGTTGGTACAACGTGAGAGAAGAGGACACTTATTTTGCCGTTTGTCGATGGTAAGCCTTATGTGGTGACTATCGAGGCAGGCCACTACGGTAGTCCCCAAACGCTCATTCGTGCAATTAACAGAATCATAAAGTCACCGATAAAAAAAAGCAAATAAAACTGAGCTACAGTGACATCACACAAAAAGTGACTATACACATGGTAGAAAACATCTCATTCTCAGTGTACTCGTTGAAACTTCAGCGTTTGCTAGGTTTTAGCCAGGCTGTTTGCACCACACCCGAAGAAGAAGGACCAGATTATTATTACGTTAAAAAAGCCGAATCTGTGGTAGATATGGCGCAGGGTTTTTACTCGCTGTACGTCTACACCGACGTTGTGGAACAACGTGTGGTCGGGGATACCGTCGTCCCTCTGTTGAGGGTTGTACCCTTGAAGGAAAACATGGAGACGTGGTGTCAAAAAGTTTTGACAATGTACAATACGTTCCCGTCTTGCACAAAGAATTAACGACCATCGAGATCGATATAAGAGACGACACGGGACGTCGCGAACCATTCGAGCGAGGTAGAGTGACGGCAACACTTCACTTTCGACGACGCAAACCATCGTTTTTTGAAACATGACTCGTAATCATTCCTACGAAGACTACTACGTCAGACAA
The DNA here is from genome assembly GCA_020002185.1 of Paraescarpia echinospica. NCBI lineage: Eukaryota > Metazoa > Annelida > Polychaeta > Sabellida > Siboglinidae > Paraescarpia > Paraescarpia echinospica. The sequence continues at coordinate 7,301,785 of CM034533.1, read as the reverse complement.
GTCGGCGACGGATTGCCCGTGTTTGTTGGGGCAAGAGTGCAACGAGGTCACGGTCTAGATAGTTTGTTCGGCGGCCTCATTCGAAGTGCTATGCCACTCATAAAAAGAGGCGCACTCGCTTTGGGAAAAGGAGCGTTAAAGACAGGTTTGGGTGTTGCCGGCTACGTGTTATCTGGACAGAGCATTAAAAAATCTGCAAAGAGACGTGTGAAAGAAACAGGAAGGGACATGATCGATAGAGTTTTGGGAAGCAGCGGGCCTCCGGGCATACGCAACGCTCCTCGCGCTATAAAACGCAAGCCAACGAGAACCCTAGCCAGTGTCGCCAAGAGACGCAGACGACAGAAGACGCGTCGAGACGACGTATTAGGCTAGTCATGGCTTTTGTCCACCAGTTGTCGTGTGAGGGAGTCAAAAGCGAATTGGATCTGTTTAGTTTACCGACGACACAAACTAGTATCGAACACGCACAATGGGTCGAGCATCGGCCTGTCGCCTCGATAGGTACGGGTGGTCCTATCGAGTTCTTATTGCCCGGATCGGGAGACGATTACCTGGACGTGGTCAATACTTACCTGTTGGTGCGAGCACGTGTAGTCAAAAGAAACGGTGACGACATCCATCAAGCTGCACCTGTTGGACCAGTAAACAACTGGATGCATTCTCTGTTTAGTCAAGTCGACGTGTCTTTGAACGGTACCCTCGTTACACCTTCAACGAATACCTATTCTTATCGAGCGTACATAGAAACGTTACTGAGTCACGGAGCAGAAGCGAAGAAGAGTCAACTGACTACTGCCTTGTGGTACAAAGACATGGCTGGACACATGGATGCCACCAACGACGCAAACAAGGGTCTGCAAAAAAGAAAGACCTATATTACCCGTAGTCGAATCGTCGACATGGTGGGTCGTCTACACGTTGACCTCTTCTTCCAAGACCGCTATCTATTGAACGGCGTCGATGTGAAAATTCGACTAGTACAGAGCAAGGATGCTTTTGCACTTATGGCTGATGGTGGTGACGATGCCGATTACAAGGTACGCATAGTCGAAGCAATTTTGTTTGCACGAAAAGCCAAACTGAATCCTGCAGTACAGATGGGTCACATCAAAGCGCTACAAAAGGGAACGGCCAAATATCCGTTGCGAAGAGTCGATTGCAAGGTATTTTCCATACCGCGAGGTGCCATGTCACACACTCACGAAAACGTTTATTTGGGTGTCTTACCCAAGAGAATAGTCTTGTGTTGTGTAGACAACGACGCTTACAATGGAACATTCGCCAAGAATCCGTTCCACGTAAAGCACAACAACTTGAACTTTCTTACATTGTACGTCGACGGGCAACAGGTCCCGGCTAAACCACTCCAGACTAATTTCAACGATGGTGCCTACGTGAGAAGTTACAGTAATCTATTTGCTGGAACGGGAAAGATGTTTCAAGACGAGGGAAACAACATCAGTCGGGACGAATTTGGCAAAGGATACACCCTGTTTGCGTTTGACATCACACCAGATTGTTGTGACGGTCCCCATTTCAATTTGGTACATAAAGGCAACCTACGAGTCGAGATGCACTTTAATCAACCTCTCGACCAAACGATCAACGTCGTCGTCTACGGAGAATTCGAGACGGTTTTGGAGATTGACCGCAACAGAAACGTCGTCTACGATTACTGATGGATACGTCACAGATAGAAAGACTCCTTACGGCGGATGCTTACACTAGGACCGTTGTTCGAGGCGTACCACCTAAAGACGGGTTACCCACTATTCCTATGACGACCTATCCGGCAGCTTTCGTGTGCAACACTCGTTCGAGCGATGAATCGGGTCAACATTGGATCTGCATGTTTATTGCAAAAGACGGACGTGGAGAATTCTTCGACTCCTACGGTTTGCCACCTCGACACGTCGAATTCGTGGATTTTCTACAGAGCAACTGCGTGACTTGGACATTCAACAAGAGAACGCTTCAGAGCCCACTGTCTAACGTGTGTGGACAATACTGTGTCGTGTACTTGCTGCACCGAAGTCGAGGCGTACCCACGAAGACGTTTGTGAACACTTTCGGGAACGATTTAGTGAACAATGACTGTCGTGTTTTCGATTTTGTTAAGAGTGCCATGTAATGTTTACATGTAATGTTGGCATGCACGTTCTTGTATTACCTTAATTAAGCAATAAAAAAGTCGACACCATATGTGCGTTTGTGAAATTTTTTATTCAGACATCCAAAAAGTATGATTTCGTTTTCGATGCTCTCCTTTTCGACGACTTCATTTTCGTTAGCATGTTGTACTTTGTTTTCCCCTTCACTGGGAATTTTTTCGATAACCACACGCACGCGTTCTTGCCTACATTTGTCGGAAAGATCGTTGTACCGATTCAATACCTGGTTATACAACACAACCTTTTCCCTCTCGTGTACATCGCTTCGTTCCAATATGTCTTACATTTCGTTGTCGAGTCGTCGCAGAACACTCCCTATAGGGTTAGCAGTCGAAGGATGTTGCGGTTGAATGTTTTCCAAAATACGGGGATCGACCAGGGCCATCTTCTTTGTATACTCCATGGTCACCTGAGATGGAGACAGGAATGTCGAGCTTGTTGATGGAACCGTAGGTACGTGTGTCGTAGTGGGCACCTGAGTTGGAAACGCGAATGACGAGCTTATCGCTGGGGCCAGAGACACGGGTGGCACAGAGACAAGTGAATCCAGTGAACTAGCATTTGTTGACGGTCCACAGCAACTGTGGACACTATGCCGTTTCCAGCTGTCCCGACGTGAGAAATATCTCTTGCAATCTGGGCACTGGGAGGCCGCCCGTGATGATGGTGTGGACTTGTTGGCAGCTGGTAGAATAGGCAAAGAACGGAATGGCTCTTGGAACCCGTCAGTCTAAGTATAAGTTTGGACTAGTGAATTGGTTACCCGTTAGATGGTGCCTTCGTATTTACAGACATGAAGCGCTACGCTAGAAGTTCCGTCACACCTCAAGTCATGTAACTGTAATGGCTGACTACATTTCTAACATTCTCGGAAGTGTGTCGACGATGGAGTAGTTAGTACACACACACACACACACACACACACACACACACACACACACACACACACACACACACACACACACACACTCACTCACGCACACACACACACTCACACACGCACGCACGCACACACATACACCACCACCACCACCACACCACACACACACACACACGCACACACACACACACCACCACCACCACCACCACACCACACACACACACACACACACTCACACACACACACACACATACACTCACACACACACACTCACACACACACACACACACACACACACACACACAAACACCGGTGTATTCGGTGGACTGAAGAGAATCGTAGAAGATTGGTTCTTGCAACTCGTTTGCGTTTGATGATTCTTTTGTCCGACAAGTTTGTTTGAATGCTTGGTTCGTGCATCTCGCTAGTCAAAGTTTGATTCGTGGAAGTCGTTGGTCTTAGTTTGGTTAAGTAAAGACACAAGATAAAGTTTGCACAGTTTATTCGTGAACAACACAAACGTATTTACATATCACGCTCCATAACTGCAAGAACCAGAAACTGAACATTAATACAGTCTTGCAAAGTTTAATCGTGTACAAGACAATACCACACCTCACTACTTCAGTCTTGCCTGACATACGGCGAGGAGCCCTTGTGGGTCCTACAAAGTCGGTTCGGATACTTGGTTGCGGTATTGTTCCAGACAGTCAACCAGTCTTTAATCAACCTCATCCTCCATTACTGTCAGAACCATTTGTTTCATAGTGTTTCGCCACGGTTTCGAAACGGATTCTTGCAACCAAGTATTGCTATTACACAACTGTTCGACTGTCACGTCGGCTAGCTTCACACCTGCGTCTAACAAAACATTCAAACAGTCTTTCACCACTGCAGTTGAATTGATGGACTCCATAGCCTCGTCAAAGTGCATGCAAATTTGAATGTCATCAGATAACATACAATCGTGATGAAATTTACTAGGATGATCTAACTCGCAACCACGGCATTCTCGTCTTGTGAGATCAAAGATGGTACATGTTATGTGGCGTGCAAGCGTCTCCTTCATTTCGGTCGCAGGAAAATCAATGGTGAAGTTCGGACCAGCAAAGTCAGGAACGGAAATTGCAACGTTGGCAGGATGGGTAGAAGTTGTGACATTGACAGCGTGGGTAGTTGTGACGTCGTTAGGAATGGAAGTTGGTGTCGATGACGTTCTGTTGTCGTTAATAGTCTCTGTCGACACAGAGACCATTCGTTGGCGCTTTGGTGATAGTGGACCTTCACTGTAGCCCTGCAAGAATATGTCGATAACATTAAAATGTATTAAAGATAGCATGGGAATAGTACACCGTTGCTAGAGTATGGTGATACAAGGATAGGTTGGAAACAATGATAAGAAGTGACGTAATAGGATGTAAGGTGACACGTTGTATGATCATAAAGTATAAAACGGGGCGAAGATTTAGCGAAAGTAAAGACACAGTGGACGCCATTTTGACGGACGTAAACATATACAGGGACGCCATTTTAGGGAAAGTATAGACACGGAGGACGAGGTTTTAGGTGAAAGTATATAGTAAAACAATATAAAGTATGACTCACCACTGGCGTATACAACTTGGCTTCATCGGCCGTCCTCTTCCGACGGGCACAACATCCGCTGGTGACGTGGCGCTTGCTATTATCTTTCCGTGTGAACGATCCCCCACTGTCTGGGCAGGTGAAGGGTCTTTGCGATGGTGGTAGTTGTTTCGGGGTCGATAGGGAATCCTCATTGGCAGCGGTCGTTCGAACCATAATATACATGTCAGAGGCAACGTATCCGTGTCGTTTGCATTGCAAATGCCCCCTATCGTCGACTATCATACGCTTCTTGCAGTATCTGCACCCGATGTAGAAGGGAGTATGCTTGCGTACTTTGTCCATAAAGAAACCTCTGACCTTGATAACAGGGTCGGCGCTTACCGTTGATTCTACAGTTGGAACGTTCACGACCTCTGGTTCCGATGGCGGAGAAGGACGAATGGTTACCGGCATGATGGGTCGGCTCGTTGGCTCGTCCTCGTCGCTCGAGTCTGCTGCATCGCGATGGTGGTAATAGGGTATCTTGAACGTGATGTTATTAGCCATGGTGTCGTCGTGATACGAATGACGGTTTGACTGGCAGAGCACCACACTTATATATTTAGTGAATGTGCCGAAAAGTCACGTGGGCGTGCCGAAAGATCACCGACTGCAGAATATAAAATTCAAAAGCACGGACCTCAGAGTAGAAAGTACAAAAGCGCGGACTGCTGAGTAGTTATTTAGTTCACCACTTATCTAACAGGGGTGCTTTCAGTTGATGATGATGTATCCACCAGGAGTAAGCACTTGACAAAAATCAAGAGACACGAACTTAAGCAGTATCGATATTTGGTTCAACACTTGTCCGCCAGGGAAGATGTTTGTAGTTCATGATCTATCCGTCAGGGGGCTCCATTCCTCTTCCTCCAATCCGAATCCAGCCGTCCCAGGTAGACCACCGCTATATACAAGTTCATACCAACTTGCATCCGGGTAATCAACTGTGGTAAGTGCAAATGTCCTATGTAAAACTGTAGGATTGTTTAAAAACTATAGCACTGATGAATGTTAAAGTATTGCGAGACCTTGATTTTGTTGATAAAGGTGTCTCAAAGAATGTTACATGTTCAGGATTCACTTCACGTCTGCCATTAATAACATACATAGGTACGCAATATGCAAGTAATAAGAGACATTGATAGGGAAACATTTACAAAAAAGGTGATGGGAAGGTCGTAGATCTGTATGGTAACCAGAAATTGACAAACACGTACTTGTTAATTCAGGAAGAAGTCAACGTATGCAAGTAATAAGAGACATTGATAGGGAAACATTTACAAAAAGGGTGATGGGAAGGTCGTAAATCTGTATGGTAACCAGAAATGACATAATTTGACTTATTTTACTAGTTCTCTACCGATTCGGCAGGTTTGGACCTATGTTAAAGTTGTAAATGTATAGGCTAGGAGAGGCCTACACCTAAACAAATGGTCGACAACCTAAGGGACATAAAAAAGACACCATTGCGCATACGCAATGGCCTATTTAACGACGTCACTGACCTATTTAATGACGTCTTTGGCCTATTTTCATAGTAAAAAGATTAAAAAAAAGAAACAAAAGACACGAACTTAAGCAGTATCGATATTTGGTTCACTGAAATCCGGCAGGGGGAGTTATTTGTACTTCTCTTTCAGTTCGTAACCTATCCGCCAGGTCAAAAATAAGACGCACCAAATTAGGCAGTACTCCTACATTTAGTCCAAACCTTGTCCGTAAGGTGGCACCACTGTTGTTTGTAGTTCACGAATTATCCGACATGGGAAATAGTTCCAAAAAATCCGCCAAGGGCGCAACCGGACTATTTTGGTTCCCAAAAAATCCGCCAGGGGACGCCACTTAACCTACATCCGGGTGCTTGACATTGACCTTTGACCTTGGCCTACATCGGGTACTTGACCTTGACCTAGATATGACGTCATTCCTCTTCCTCTAATCATAATCATTCCATGCGCGCTGATTAACCTATATTACTACTGACGTTTTTTTTTGGTAATTCGTATATTTTAACATGGACAACTTCATTATATCGTTTACACATTTTTTCACAAAATATACCGAACAACATTTGTAGCTGCCACACACGACACTGGGATATCTTTATAAATAAAATCAGTATTTCCTTATTGTTTAACATGTAGCAATGCCACAGTCTGTATATGCAACATTTGCACTTACCTCGTTTGGTAGCCTATTTGCAAAAGATAAAGGGTGGGGCCTCGAAACTGGTTTCAACTAAATTACACACCCGCTACAATGAGACAAAATCACGACCAGCTATGTTGTGCATAATTTTACATTAGTACAACAATACTGAACATTTATTGAGTCAACCAGAGACCCGAGTTCCTATTCACAGTGTCAATGTTACCACAGGTAGCGTGATTTTCATATATATATTTGAACATAATTCACAAATTGATGTCTCAATAAACATCAGTTCCTATCTTTTAACGTATCATAAGTCTATAGAATGTTTTTCTTCTGTTTTGTTAATCTTATGACACTGTCTTCAAACTTTAAAATCCCTTGTCCTGTATTCTTCATGTTATAATACATGCGTGTATGTAACTATTTAAACATATATATAATTATGTATGAATTAATGTAACTATATCCGTATGTAAGTAGCTATGTGACTATTATCCATGCGTCCATGTAACTATGTATGTATGTATGTATGTATGTATGTATGTATGTATGTATGTATGTATGTATGTATGTATGTATGTATGTATGTATGTATGTATGTATGTATGTATGTACGTATGTATGTATGTATGTATGTAACTATGTATACATTTATGTAACTACGTATGCGTGTATGTAACTATGAAATATACCTTCATTTTCATTTATGTTTCCTATTTTAGTCCATTGACGTGGTTGCTTCCTAACATTTTGAACATTCAACGTCTTAGTGGAGTAAAGCTCGCTATTTTAGTACGTGAGCGTCAAAACGTCGTGTCAGTTTTTTTTATATCACCGAGGTAATTTCTTAATATTTTAGCGTTTCAACATGTTAGTGGAGTAAACGTTTCATATTTTGGTCCTTCAGCGTGGTGACATCATAACGTTTTTTAGCGTTTCTTCCTGTTAGAGTGGTTGTGGTTTTGTAATTTAGTACGTTACCAAGGTAACTTCCTAACATTTTAACTTTTTAACAATATAGACTTGTAACATTTTGGTATTTTTTATTCTAAGTACCAACTTTAAAAAACTTCTAAGTATAAACTTAAGAAAATGTTTTCTAAGTACCGACTATGAACAATTTCTAAGTACCGACTTTAATTTTTGTTGTAAATTCTGCTGACTAATACACTAGTACAATTTTCTTACTTTAACGCATATGTGTCGTAAATTCACGCCAGTGTAGTGCAAACAGAACAAGTAGACAAGGTAAGACTGAGCAAACAGAAAAGTGTAGTGCATTTAGTGTATGAACGCGTGAACGTCGTAAATTGATGCTAGTGTAGGTGCCAGCTTGGTACATTACCGAGGTAAACTCATTAAAATGTAGCTTACTAACACTTTAGACTTACTTTAACGCGTGAACGTCGTAAATTCTTGCCACATTAATACATTACCGAGGTAGCTTTGTAAAAATTAGCTATCCAGTACGCTAGACTTGTAAAAGTGTCTTACTTTAACGCGTATGTGTCGTAATTTCGTGCCAGTGTAGTGGATTTTTTAGCGTATGAACGCGAGAACGTCGTAAATTCTTGCAGCTACAGTAAAATGCCGAGGTAAATTTGTAAACAGTTTAGCGTACGAATGCATCAACGTTGTAAATTTATGCCAGCTTACTACATTACCGAGGTTACTTCTTAACATTTTAGCGTTGGAACCCGTGAACGTCGTAAATTCTTGCCAGCTTAATGCACCACCGAAGTAATATTCCGCATTTCCACAATTTCACGAAAATAGACAGTAGAATTCGTGAACTTCCACAATTTCACGAAAATAAACAGGTAGAATTCCAAGATTTCCACAAGTTCACGAAAATAGACAGGTACAATTCCACAATTTCCACAATTTCACGAAAACAGACAGATATAATTCCACAATTTCCAAAATTTCACAATAGACAGGTAGAATTCGTGAATTTCAATAATTTCACAAGAATAGACAGGTAGAATTCGTGAAATAAGTACCGACATTAGCGTGTGAACGCGTGAACGTCGTAAATTCTTGCCACATTAGTACATTACCGAGGTAACTTTGTAAAACTTTAGTTTACCAACACTGTAGACTTATACAATTGTCTTACTTTAACGCGTAAATTCTTACCTGTGTAGTGGATTTTTAGCGTATCATTCATATCATAATTTAAAGAATTTACTTACAAAGAAGCGCCACCTAGTGACTTTACGTGCCAGTTGTGTGTATAGCGCCATCTAGCAGAAAACATATGTACACGAAGTGGCCATCTTTCCGGCGACCCACTTCCTATATTTAAACTTCCGTATTTACAAACAAAGCATGTGACCACGCCATTCATGTGGTTTAGGGAATTTCCTACACGAAGTTTCGCTCCATCTAGTAGAATCCACACAATTAGGAAGCAGCCGAGGTTTTAAACAATTCACTTATAAACTCTGTGCGCGGCCACGAGTGATAGGTCAATTCCGGTGCCTCCCAACGAACATCGATGTAACTAATTAGAGTAACACCATCTACCGTGGATGTCGAATCTCTATTCGTCGACACACTTACGGGAACTGAAGCAGATGCCGAAGACCAACCGTCAATGTCTGTAGCGGTTGCCATTCTGCGGCGTAATATGAAAAAATAAACGCGGGTAAACGATGAGGGTAACTACGACTCTCTTCAGTCCGCCGAATACCCAACTTTACAGGGGGATCAGGTTGTGTCGGGTATCTTTCTATCTATCGAGATGCGGTCTTCGGCGCCGGGGTCGCGCCGGCATGTAGCGTCCGGCGACCTTTATATCATAGTTTGACCTATTGACCTACCAAGAAGGGTCACCTAGTGACTTTACGTGTCAGTTTGGGGCGACCAGTTCGCATAAGTAACTTTCAAAAATGGCTATTATCGAAAAAAATTACTATGGCCAAAACTGCTGAGGAAAATAATGTGACATACCTTCATTCCAAGAGGCAGACATCCGGCGCCACAAAACGGACACCAATGTAATCGAAGTGGTTTGTTTAAATTTTCACGAGATTAACCTCAACGTTTTTTTTATATGTAACCCTAATTAGTTATTTTTTACTCGCCAGGTACCATGTAAGGTAGTACTCCAGTTAGGTACTAGGTACGCTACGTCGGAAGTGTCGTCGTACTGAAAGTCACGTGACTGTCATGTCTGCATCTACAGTTCCACCTTTCCGGAAGTGGGTCAACGAATAGAGATCCCACGTGCACGGTGGGTGGCATTACTCTAACTAGTTGCATTGGTGTCCGTTGGGTGGCGCCGGATGTCGCCTATCTCTCATGACCGCTCACAGTTTTTCTTATATTTAGCACGAAGAGGTCGCTGCTTCTTGGAATGGAAGTATGTCACGTGATTTTCCTTAGCAGTTTTGGCCATAGTCATTTTTTCGATAATAGCCCTTTTGGCAGCTTTTTGTCAACTAAATCTTTACGAAGTTGCCTCGATAATGTACTAACGTGGCAAGAATTTTACGACGTTCACGCGTTCATGCGCTAATTTCGGTATTTATTTCACGAATTCTACCATTCAATTTTTGTGAAATTGTAGAAATTCACGAATTCTACTTGTCTACGTTCCTGAAATTGTGGAAATTCTGGAATTCTTCCTGTGTATTTTCGTGAAATTGTGGAATTCTACCTGTCTATTTTCGTGAAATTGTGGAAATCTACCTATCTGTTTTCGTGAAATTGTGGAAATTTTGGAATTCTACCTGTCTATTATCGTGAAATAGTGGAATTGTACCTGTCTGTTTTCGTTAAATTTTTGATATTGTGGAATTCTACCTGTCTATTTTCGTGAGATTGTGAAAATGCACGAATTCTACCTGTTTATTTTCGTGAAATTGTGGAATTCTACCTATCCGTTTTCATGAAATTCTGGAAATTTTGGAATTCTACCTGTCTATTATCGTGAAATTGTGGAATTGTACGTGTCTATTTTCGTTAAATTTTGAAAATGCACGAATTCTACCTGTTTATTTTCGTGAAATTGTGAAAATTGTGGAATTCTACCTCGGTGATGCACTAAGCTGGCAAGAATTTTCGACGTTTACACGTTCATACCCTAAAAAGTTTGTTAAGTTTTACCTTGTCTGTTTGTTCTGTTTGCACAACACTGTTACTAATTTACGACACCTACGCACTAAAGTAAAAAAATTGTACAAGTCTAGCGTGTTGATCAGCTAAATAAAAATAAAAAATTCGGTAGTTAAATTTTTTTCAAAGTTGGTACTTAGAAGTTTTTAAAAGTTGAAACATAGAAGTTTTTTTTATTTGGTATTTTTAAGGTCAGTATTTAGAAGTTTTTCAAAGTCGGTACATGTAATTTTTTTGTAAGTCAGTACTTAGCCATTTTTCAAAGTTGGTAATTAGAATAAAAACATAGAAAATTTTACAAGTCTATATTGTTCAAACGTTAAAATGTTAGGACGTTATCTCGGTAGTGTACTAAATTACTAAAACACCACCACTCTAAAGCGATGAAACGTTAAAAACGTTATGATGTTACCACGCTGATATACTAAAATATGAAACTTTTACCCTCTAATACGCTTTAACGCTAAAATGTTACGAACTTACATCGGTGATGTATAAAACTGACACGAAGTTATGACGCTCAAGTACTAAAAGAGCGAACTTTCCTCCGCTATGACGTTGAAAGTCCAAAATGTTAGGAAGTTACCACGCCAATGGACTAAAATATGAAACATAAATAAAAATAAAGGTATATTTCATAGTTACATACACGAATACTTAGTCCAAGTGACATGGACCCCACCCCGTTAGGGGGCAAGGGGAAGAAGTACAGGACAAGGGATTTTAAAGTTGCAAGACAATGTCATAAGATGAACAGTACAGAAGAAAAACATTCTGTAGACTTATGATATACTAAAAGAAAGGAATTAGTGGTTAGTAAGACACTAACCAGTTTGTTTTAAGGCCGACCTAGTTGTTGGGTTGTAACTACTACTGTCACTATGATCAAAATATAAACCTATCACCAAAATTTTGAATTATGTTAAAATATACACGAAAATTACGCTGCCTGTGATCAAATGTAGACTGCGAATATGATATCGGGCCTCTGGTTGTCTAACTAAATATTTAATATATACTGGTCTCCATAATTCTGAATTATGTTGAAGCATATATGAAAATTACGCTATATGTGGTAAAATGATGCACTACATAGTCGGTCGTGAATTTGTCTTTCTGTAGCGGGTATGTAAGTTAGGTGAAACCTGTTTCGAGGCACCCGGTACTACTAATAGCACTTACGTCACGTAGGGTGCAAGGTAGATAGCTCCTTTGATTTAACAAGATTTAACAAGATTGCCATCCAGAGAATTATCTCTAGATGGCAGGTGGACAAGGAAGCCCTTTGGTTTATCGAGAGTCCAACCCTTTTATCTACATATATCCAGCCCTTCTGAGGTATGTGTCGATTTTATTTTTAAACATATTCACACTATTAGCACACACACAATCATCAGATAATCTGTTCCATTCATTCACAGTCCTTTGTGAAAATGAGAACTTTCTTACGTCTAATCTACACTGCTCCTTTACTAATGTAACTTCATGTCCTCTAGTCTTTCTATCTTTCTTAACTAAAAAAAACATATTTCTATCAATATTTTCATAACCATTCAATATTTTAAACACTTCTATCTGATCTCCTCTCAATCTCCTGGTCTCTAGTGTTGTTAAACGACATTCTTTTAAGCGTTTTTCATAACTAAGATCCCTCAGTTTTGGTATCATTTTAGTCGCTCTCCTCTGTACTCTTTCTGGCATATCTATGTCCTTCTTGCGGTATGGCCTCCACGCTTGTATACAATATTCTAAATGAGGCCTAACTATTGTTTTGTACATATGTATTATTAGTTCTTTTTCTTTATATGCTATATTTCGCATAATCAATCCAAGGATTTGATTTCCATTTAAAGCTGCAATTCCACACTGCTCTGAAACCTTCATGTCAGCACTAATTGTCAGCCCTAAGTCTTTTTCTTTTATAGTAGTACTTAGTACAGTTCCCCCCATTGTATATTGTACATATTCGTTCCCATGTCCTGTGTGAAGGCATTTACATTTCCCAAAATTGAACAACATTTGCCACTTTTCAGACCATTTGATCAACCTGTCAAGATCATCTTGTAAATGTTGTCTATCTCATCACTTTTAATCCTTCTAAACACTTTTGTATCATCTGCAAATTTCAACACCTTGCTAGCTATATCATCGTCCAAGTCGTTTATATATATTAAGAATAATATAGGTCCCAGTACTGATCCCTGTGGAACCCCACTCAAAACTGATTTCCAGTTTGAAGCCTCCCCATCAACAACTACCCGTTGTCTTCTGTCAATCAGCCATTTTTCTATCCAGTTAATTATACCATATTCTATGCCATGGGCCTTCAGTTTAAGCAGTAATCTTTGATATGGCTCTTTGTCGAAAGCTTTTTGAAAATCTAAGTAGATGATATCTACTGGTGATCCATCATCTACCCACTTAGTGATATCTTCCAAAAAAACATAACATATTTGTTAAGCATGACCTTGCTTTTGGAAACCCATGTTGAGATGGGTTTATCAAGTTATGTTTAACAAGAAAATCCACCATGTGATCTTTAATTAGTCTTTCTAATAATTTACAAATCACCGATGCTAAACTAACTGGTCTATAAGTGTTTGATTTGTTTCTCGAACCTTTTTTTAAATAGCGGTATAATGTTTGCTTCTTTCCATTCTAAAGGAACCACTCCCTCTTCTAATGACAAGTTGAAAACTGTTGCAAGCGGTATGCTAATTTGTTCTACAATTTCCAATAGTAGTTTGGGTGGAATACCATCCACTCCAGGTGATTTATTATCCTTCATAGCCGTAATTTTCTTAGCTACCATTTTTGGGGTTACAATTAACTGTCTTAAATAGTCTGATTCTGCCCCCTTGAATTTAGCCTCTGGTACTGGCAGTGAACTAGTGTCTTCTCTGGTAAACACTGAACTAAAATACTTATTCAGGTTTTGTGCCATTAAGAATCCTTCTGATATTATATTTCCAGCACTATCTTCTAGAGGAACGACCTTATCCTGAACTTTCTGTTTGCTTCAAACATACGCATAAAAACTCTTGCTGTCAAGTTTTATATTACTAGCAAATTGTTGTTCATAGCTTCTCTTTGAATTTCTAATTTCAGCTGTACCTTGGTTAAGTTCTTCTTTATAACTGTTGTAGTCTTCATCATTTCCAGTAAATCTATATGACTTCCACATCATTTGTTTATACTTAATTTTTGTAATTGCTTCTTTTGATAAGTGTTTCTTTTTGGACCTTTTCCTGTGTTTTTTAAGGGAACAAATTCGACGATGATGCATTCTATTTCGCTCTTTAAGATATTCCAGCATTCTGTTGCTGTCTTATTCTTCAGTGTGTTATTCCAGTGTATCTTTGCTAAATATTTCCTGATGTCCTTGTATTTTCCTTTGTGGAAATTTCTCCTGTACTGCTTTTTACTATTCCTTTCTGATTTTACTTTGATGGTAAAATGTATCTGGTTGTGATCACTATTCCCCAGTGGCTCACATATCCTGACATTGTCAACTAATTCATTCTGTGAGGACAAAACTATGTCTAACACATTCTCTCCCCTGGTTGATTCTAGCACATGTTGAGAAAGGAAACTATCTTGTACTAAAACTAAAAAACGTGTGGTCCTCACTACCCATACTCTGTAGAGATTTCCATTTTATATGCCCATGGTTAAAATCCCCCATAATAACACAGTCCCGTTTGCTCACTTCCCTTATAGTGTTTTTTATTTTTTCATTCTCTTCTATGCTTATGTTTGGACTTCAATAAACTAATCCAACCGTTAACGTTGAGTTTCCTGTAACTATGTTACACCAAACAGCTTCTTCGCAATGTGCTTCTCTGTCCAATTTTATTTCATAAGCCTGGATAGATTCTTTAATATATAAAATAACTCCACCTCCCCTTCTTCCTATTCTATCTTTTCTAAACATTACATATCCTGTCAGTCCCAATTCGGCATCTGATATATTATGTGAGGGTCAATATCTTCTACCATAATATTTAGTTCATTTCTTTTGTTTACTATACTCCTTGCATTTAAACAAACACATTTATATCCAGCTTCAGAACAGTTTTCTAGATTGTTCTTTGCTGAATTATTTTTGCTGTCTTTATGTATGCCTCCTGTTTCAGGCTTCTCTGCGAGTCCCCCCTGCGAATTTAGTTTAAATAGATGCAACCTGTCCCACTGTCAACAGATCGCAGCAGATTCTCTGAGAATACTGCTGCCCCCTTTCTACTTAGATGGAGGCCATCTCTCATCCCAACAAAGTACCCCCATAAATATGTGAATCCCACGCCCTCTTCTTTACACATCTGCTCAACTAGTGCGTTGATCGCCATCCTCTTACAGTTTCTGTATGTTGCCCCCCTTCCTCCCATTACTGGCAAAATTCCTGAGAGAACAACCTGTTCCACTCTTGTCTTCTTTAGCTTCCTGACTAGATGCCTGTACTTCTGAACTACTCCAGTTGTTCCCTCCTTGTCTGCATTGTTTGTCCCTTCATGTACTAGTATAGACCCTCCCTTGCCATGCCCCAATACCTTCTCTACCTTTTCGGTCCCATGCTGTATCCTAGCCCCCGGTAGACATACAACAACATCCTTCCCCTCGCATATAATCTTGTCTGTTTTTCTCAGAATTGAATCGCCCATAAACACTCTCTCTGTTCGCCTTGCCCCCTCAATCACTGCCTCGGAGTAGCTCCTCCGGTTTGCATATGTTTGGTTGTTGTCTTTTCCTCTTGCCGTCTTCTCTCCTGTCACATTCTCTTCTATTCCCTTCTTTCCTGTCGCGTTTTCTCTTGTCCCCTTTCCTCCTGTCATCTTCTCTTCTAGCACATTTACTCTCACTTCCTTTCGCCCCTTCATCTTTCCTCCCATCACATTTTCTTCTCTCCTCTCCCGTCCCTTTTCCCCGGCTACCTCCTTCACTATGGTCACTTTCTCCCCTGTCACCTTCACGCCTGTCATGTTTTCAGTTTTTTGTTGAACACTGTCTTCTTCCATCAGACTTCTGTCTCACAGTCTTACCAACTGCCTCTGTGGTATCTACCTCTTCACCATCTGTATCGCTGTCGCGTCTCTCCTCGTTCTCTACAGTTTGACTACCTGTTGATCTATCCCCACTGACCCGTTTTCTTTTCCTCTGCCGAACACTTTTCCTCCGTCCCTCTGTCTTCTCAATTTCTTGTTCCTTCACACCGGTCACCTTCCCTCCTCTCAGTCTCCTTTCTTCAGTCTCCGTGTCACAAGTCTGCTCCTTCTGTGTTGTTGAATTCTCAACTCTTTCCGCGTCATCCCTCTCTGCTCCATCTATTTCTATGTTGAGTCTCACCTCCATCTCCTTCACTATATCCGTCAACTTTGAGAGCTCTTTATTTTAATGATGTCAGTGACCTATGTTATTGTGTGTAATGACCTGTCCCATGACATAATTGACCTATTTTATAATGTAAATGACCTATTTTATAGTATCCACATCAAAGGCATGAATTTAAGCACTACCGTACTGAAATAATAATATAATAAAATTGTCCATGTTAAAAGATACAAATTACTGAAAAAAACCTCCATTGCAGTTACGTTATTTCCACAGGAGGATGTTTTCGTTTTCATATTTCCCTCCTATGTTAAAAGATAGGGAATTACTGCATGGTATAGGTGTGTTCGTGAACAAATACACGACATCATGTGACGTACAAATTTCATCTTCGTGTAGCATCAGTGATTTCAGTTCTTCTGCTAGGTGTCTTGAGTTTTTCACATGGTGTTGCGTCAGTCAACGTTTTTTTAAATAGTGAAACGTCACGAGATCAAAAGGTAAACTGATTGTGAAATCAGTAAAAATATCACTTATTTGAACCCTCCAGTCTGATGAACCTCTTCACTCATCAGCTACATTTCATTGTTGGACTTCATTAATATACTTATAAACGTTTCGCTTCCGTCGTCCGTGTACCCCCGTACACTCACATGTTGTATGCATACATATTATTATATTCTGATTTGGCTCAAAGCGAATTAATAAGAAACATACTAAATCTACCTGGTGCGTCCAATATGTATCGGTGCATCTAATGCGGTCACTATATCGGCAACAAAGAATTATGAAGTCCGCCGCTACAAAAACAGTAGGCCTAACGTTTATTGTAAGAACAATAACCAGATCGGACATCGCGCTGATGATATAATTTGTAATAACCACTGATGACAATATCAAGGAACATAACGGGTATGTTATGATGGACAGCAATTAAAGTCTCCTCGTGTTAGATAGGGCTAACGTTATATAAAAACACTACGTAGTGAGACGTACTTTTTTCACACCTGGTTCCTTCAAATCCTTGTGCGCACTCGCAGCTGTACGCGTTCACTTTGTCCGTGCAAGTTGCCCCATTCAGGCACGGGCTATTGGCACAATCACGGACGTATTTATTTGTAAATACCTTTTTTTGGAACTAAAGGCGTTTACAATCAAAACGATATTTATGTAATGTCAGGGAGCTTATCCTAAAAACACCTTAATTGTTCACATCTTTCTACAAGCACCATTTTTGGATCAGCATTAGATATGGCCAAGACATTTCATTTTTTTGCGGGAGCCAAGCTGAGCTCCCGCTATTGGACAAATTAAATATGGCCGCCGTCCAGAGATGGGCTGTGTAATAACTTGAGAACCAAAAGTAGTAGAACCATAAATGAGACCACTTTTTGGGGTTTTCGAGTATGGGGAACCCATTTCTGATGTTATTTGGCCGATTCCAGGTCGAGGTCACATGATAAAGTCACATTCATGGCTTTTTGGGCTCAAAATAAAAACAATTTGAGCAAAGATTCACTGAATACAGCATTATATCGCAAGCATTTTGTCAACATTTTATCACGATATCAATGTCAATGTGTTGCAATAATAAATATAATTTATGTTTTGACAATTGAAGCGCCTAGTGAAAAATGTACCCTAGTCACTGTCGGCTTAAGACTTAGGCATACGAGCTTGGAGTATGCTTATTCTGCGTCCATTGATATATTCATTGGTCATGGCAGATGTATCTACGTTCCGTTATAGTGATTTTTCTCATCTATGATATTATAACGAATAAAATGTTCGTACGTCCTGGGTACCAAATGAACATGTATTTAAGTCCTAATCTGGCCAATCATCTTGCTACATAAGGTCACGTGATACCAAAATGGCTGATGCAGATAATGTTAAGGTGGGATATTATATTGAGCATGCTTTCAATGACAATGTACAGTTTAATCTGACCGTGAAGACTTATTAAAAATGCCCGTCAATTGACACATCTGAATTTTGACTTATAATCGATGCGAGTCATGGATCATTCAATTCAGTGCCTGTTTTGGTGTTGTAACATTTTTTCGATTGCAACAGTAAAATTGTTTATGTTGAACTGGCTGCAACAGTTGTTAGTCAAACTAGTTACCATGTCATCGTTCAGTGTATAAGTTCTAAGCTTGAGAAAAACAACAGTATACCGTAGTACAACTGAATTGCGCGACACACGAACTTGGCCTGGGACACTAGTACAAATAATATTTACATATGTATTATATTAAGTGCAGTTAGCCTCATTCATAAATCACTGTGACATTCATTTCACAGGACATTGGGGCAGACCGTGAACAGAACACAACCAGCCTATCACAGATAGGCTTTCACGTTCCAATGCAACGTCACAAGATTGCCAGCGACAATCACAAGGCAAGTTTACTTTTATTTGTCAATATAATTATTAATTATCTACGCGTCATGTGAGTTTGTGCTAGCAACATTTACATATGAGCTCTTATATTGGATTTATTTTAGCATTTTTCTCAAACAAATCAGTACACTATCAATATACCGTTGTTGTCATTTTCTTT
The DNA here is from genome assembly GCA_020002185.1 of Paraescarpia echinospica. Taxonomy (NCBI): domain Eukaryota; kingdom Metazoa; phylum Annelida; class Polychaeta; order Sabellida; family Siboglinidae; genus Paraescarpia; species Paraescarpia echinospica. The sequence continues at coordinate 7,282,937 of CM034533.1, read as the reverse complement.
CAGGTGTTGGCGTATATCTATTTATCTGGAGAAAGTTCCTGCGGCGGGAGCGGTCTTCATCTTATCATTAAAGCCTTGACGGGCCTGCGTAGATATTCTGTTATATTTGCTTTGTGTGCACGTTTGTCAGGTAATGTGTTCACGAACAACATATACTATCGGAAAAGGTATATTATTAGAACAAGTGGTTTCTGCAAAGTAATACTGTCAGTATGTCTTCTACTGACACAATTGAAACTGATTGGTCACCCTGCTGCCTTTGTCATTCGAAAAAAACGAGGTACTACAAAGTCCAACAGAACACTGATATTCAACACTTGAGAGAGGTCTGAATTATTTCGTACAGCTCAATGATCTTCCTTCCAGTATCAGGATTAGTCGGCTGGATGCTCACAAGGGGCAGTGTATCATAAATCATATAGGGGTTCGTGCAGTAGTTCTAGGGTCAGACGGGCGCATGACAGGTTGGAGAAAGAAGGAGAAGGTGCAACTGGAACAAGTCCTAAGAAACTCAGGTCGAATTTAGGCCCTCGCCAAGACCCAGAAACTTTGCGTTGTGTAATTTGCGAGGGTGATGACCAGAATGAACTCCGCAAAGCGTCAACCGATAACGTTGAAGCAAACCTGAAGAATTGTGCGACACCAACTAAACGCTGGCGATTATATTCCTGATTGTCTGAATGTTCTGGTGACCACGTAATGGACGTTTATTATTACGTCCAGTGCTAGTTGCGGCTTCGTGACAGAGCTCGTGCAATAGAGCGTGGATCTTCGTCGGCTAGCCACTCTCCTACCTCTTTTGATGATTCGCCCTCTATGGTTTTCAAGTTGTCTTCATTATGAGAATTATACAATAGAATTGTGTCAGGTATAGGGCGTTCCTGTTCAGGTAGAGAGCGGCAATAAATACCGAGATATCCCGGTGCACAGCATCCACTCCCAGCTCGTTCCATCAAATTCGTTGGCTCTACCCCTCTTTCACGACATAACGGGCTGCAATACGACCTCTCAGTGTCTCAGTTGCGGCAAGAAGACGGCGTGGGCTGCACGGAACAGAACACCAGGACTTACGGAGACGATGATCTTGCTGACCGAAGATCCGGAGTCCTTCACTCTGGAAGCTGTTCACATGCTACGAATCGAGCGATTCGTTGAGCTCATGTACATCAAGAAGTGCGGTTCTTCAACTGTCAACGATGCTAGGCATCATCTCTTCTCCAATGGCAGTCGTTCACTCGACAATATGCTGCCGACCCAGACCATTCTCTTTGAGCATGTCAAGAGGTTCTTGGTCCAAGCCAGTTTCATCTGGAAGCCGACTACCACATGCCACCAGGCAATTCCTGTCTTTAATCAATGGGGATGGGAACAGGATGAACGCAGCAAGCAAGTAATGCTTGTGCTCTGCTCCTAAACTGCGGCTGCACGAAAGCACGCAAGGACAATTGCAAATGCAGCAAGGCAGATCTTCGTTGCACAGCACTGTGCAAGTGCGAGGGTGGCTGCCTAAACAATGATGACAACGATGTGACCAATTGAACTACTACTAATGGATGGATGGGTAGATAGATAGACGGATGATGGATGAGATTGTTTGATTATACGAGTAGAGTGAATAAGCATTTTGGAGTGGGTTTCATTCCAAGTTGTGCATAATGAAAAGTTTCTATAATAAATTATCATTGTGCTTGACCTTGACCTTGATTATATGACCTCGTCATTCCCCTTTCAATATCGGTTCCAACATTATAACAAATATATAAACCGTTGCTCACGCAGTAAGATCAATTGAATCATCAACATATACATGGGGTTTTACGCATCTATGGGCAATTTAACCTAGACCTTGATTGAAGAGATCTGTTCCAGAGCTCATTCCAGGTTCATCTATCGTTCACCTAAGACATTTGTAGATGAAAATGACATCTAAAAAGTGGTATCATGTATGGTTCTACTACTTTTTGTTGTCAAGTTATCGCACATACTTAATCTTGGATTTATCAAATATGGCCGCCACAGCAGGAACCCAGCTTGGCTCCCGCGAAAAAATGAGATGTCATGGCCGTATCTAGTGCTTGTCCAAAAATGGTGCTTGTAGAACGATGTGAAAAATGTTATGATTAAGACCCCTGAGTAGTATGGACGTTGACAAACTGTCGCTGGGCTGACCGCTGCTGTTATGTAAGGGGAACCAGCGTGGTCGTCTACTTGGAATTAGCGAGCGTACTAATTTGTAATGGGACGTATGATGTGTTGAACGTGGGAAAGTTGAACATCAAAGGGTATAGCATTTAACTCAGTCCGATTACGCTTGTTGTGAAACTGTATGTTTTGTTTACTATTTGAACTTGCTCCCATGGTCATAACTTCAAACTATGACCTTTGTTATGGGCTTACTACGCAGAACTGTGCGGGGAATATACCTTCAACATAGTTAGTTAAGTCTTAACAACATTACATTAATTAGTAAATTAAAACTAGGAACAGACTGCCTCATTTTAAAATCTTACCATTTCAGGTTTAACACAATTTGTTATAGTGTACACCAACCAATCACTGTAAGACTCGCACAAAAAATTCCAAAAATATGTTACAGTGATATTGAAACTTACTTGTTTCACACTTGGTGTCCGTGTACCCTGCTGCACAAGTGCACACGAACCCGCTGTCTCCGTTCACACATGTCGCGCCGTACTTGCACGGATCACTGCTGCAGTAGTCTGTCAAAATAAATATAACCGTTTAGTAGACAAACTCGGTTTGTCCTCACCAATATCACAATTTCTTTTCAATGTGCATTTCAAACATTTCAAACATACACATCGTTATTCATCAAATGCAATGCACAAACACTTATAAGTCACAGCATTCGATCACTACTTGAAATTGTGAAAACAGATCATAACGAACAGGATTGTTTTTTCCACAAAGAAACGTTTTAGTTTATATAACACAGCCCACAACATGTGCAATCTTTATAACATCATCCTCTGCCGTTACATTTCAATAATTTATTATGTCAGAATACATTTATAATTTAGAGTTACAGTAGTGTTTGCATGACGTTTGCGAGTTATCATTAATCGTCATGAGAGTGTAGAGGGTAGTAAATATATTACCACGTAATCGTCAAAAATACTACCTGGTGTTGCGCCTGTATCTGCATATTGTTGTGTGGTTGTTGCCACACCAGGGGACTTTGTTGTTGTATCATTAGCATCAGGAGTATTTGTTGCGGCGTTGGCCGTATCCGGGGGTGTTGTTGATGTACCCTGGGCATCAGGAAGATTTGTTGTTGTGTTGGCCGTATCCGGGGGTGTTTTTGTTGTTGTACCCTGGGCATCAGGAGGATTTGTCGCGGTGTTTGCTGTATCCAATGGTGTAGTCATTGTATCCTGAGCACCAGGAGGACTTGTTGCAGTAATTTCTGAATCTGACGGTGTTGACACTGTGCCCTGTATACCAAGAGCATTTGTTGCAGTGTTTGCCATATCGGAGAGCGTGGCTGTTGTACCTGTGACACCAGGAACATCAGTTGCGGTGTTCGCCGTATCTGTGGACATCTTTGCTGTGTCCGTGGCGTCAGGAGCAGGTGATGCAGTCGTTGCTATATCCGGGGGCTGCATTGACGTGCCAAAATCACCAGAATTTGTTGTGACATCATCCACGCTCACAGGCTGCGTTGTGATGGTTGAATCACCCTCTGTTGTGCCGTCATCCACTCTAACGGGATGTGATATGGTGGCTGAAACACCCTCCGCTGTGGCGTCATCTACGCTCACGGGCTGTGATATGGTGGCTGAAACACCCTCAGCTGTGGCGTTGCCTGTATTGGATTTCTGTGTTGTGCCAGAATCTTCCCCCGTTGTGTTCTCTTCCATTGTCGGTGGTTGTGTTGAAGTGGGAGTATCCTCGTCTGTTGTGTTGGTTTCTTCACCAGGGGGCGCTGTTGTTGTGCCTGTCAAATCGTCCATTGTGGTGTTTTCCGTTGGTGTGAAATCTGTATATTCCGTAGTATTCGTCGTGGTTTCTGAATCGACCAATTGCAACGAAGCGCCTAAGTTTCTTGCTTCATACGCAAATACACTCAACACTTGCAAACACACATACAAACACACTAAAGCACACACACACACACGCGCACTCATTCATACACACACACAATCACAAACACAAACACACACAAACACACACAGACACACACACAAGCACAAACAAACACACACACACAAACACACACACAAACACACACACACAAACACACACACAAACCACACACAAACTCATAAACACATTCGTTAATAACCAAGATATTCGTCGCAATCTACCTAAATAAGGTGGATGTATAACGTTCCAGAAGCAAAGTGTTACATGTTCAAATGTTATCAGTTTGTTGAAAATAACGTTGTTTGTCGAACATAGAGGTAAGTAGCTCTTACAGCTGATAGGCTGGACGGAGATAGGAATATAAACGAAGGTTGTCACGATGCTGGGGATGACACAGATTGCAGTAATGGTACTAGCTTTACTGCAAATGAAGCTCAATGTCATGTCTTTTTATAAAAAGAATAATACTAAAATATTTGTTGTAGGATAATGTAATAATCTATGAGGAAACTCAGCATAGTACCAAATTACTTAATTCGTGTTTTTCTGTGGGTTGAATAAGAAAAGTCGATTGTCAGTACACAATTCCAATCTAAAATAATGTTAGTAACACTTCAACTACGTTAATGTGAAAAAGGGATAATTAAACTAATAAATCATTTGAACGAATACGAATTGGAAACACGCTCGTTTTGTGTTTCCCTGCAATGACACCCTAAGGCGCAAGCCTTACCTGCGGAAATGGCGTGAGTCACCACTAAGATCGCCACCAGGAGGCACCACTGTGTCGCTGCGCTCCTCGCCATGACGGCAATATTTTCCCTACAAAAGAACAACATTTAGCAACCTACATAACAACGATTTTATTAGACCCCTACAATTATATGAACCGCACTCATAGTCCTAACGGGATATACCACAACACAACGCACCAACAATTCAATCTAATAATAATTTGTAAAACGTTATTGACATGTCTACGTGCATTCCAGATGACTGTTCTCTAATCAACCGTAACGGGATAAACAATTTCTATTGTGAACATATGTGTTGACGTTATGGTCTGCTGACGCAGAATAATTTATATCCCAATTCTTTTATTAACGTACATTTTCAAAGCGTATCATTACATCATTATCACTTCGCAAAATATATATTTTGAATTTGACTGCGCAAGCAAATTCATGCGCGATTACTAGCACCTTTACTGAGAAACATTATGTCCAGCAACAGAAAATATGGGGCAGCCATTTATTCCTGTTTTACTTCAATGTTTATTTCAAAGACGTTATTTAGTCCACAGACACTGAGACTGAAACGAGTTGACAAAGGTCTTTACAGGGGCGAGAGGAATGGAAGCTCGTTGATCTAGTTTGAAAGGGTAACACATCATCATTATGCCACAGCATGCCGTAGACAGCCGTCGCTTGAGAAACTATAAAACCGCTAGAGTCAGTCACGCAACGACACACATTTGCTTTTCTGCTGCACCGATATGTTACCGTCAGGTATATGTCTCCCGTTCAACTGATTGACTGGTGTAAAAACCGAGTACAAGATACAGCCTCCAATCTTCGACGTGTAGCACATTTTTTCTTCGCATGCTTAACTTTTGTGCAGTAGAGATCGTTATCTACAAAACTGTAATATTAGGCACAGGATAAACACATCGATTGATCGACTTCGCCACCACACGCTTTTCCGTCTCAAGCAACCGTTCAAGGCGTCGAAACCCGGGGGTGACTTGAGGGGGGCTCACCCCCATTAGTTTTGATGGAGGGGCTGTAGATAGGAATAACCCCCAATATTTAGGGAAGGTGTACATCTTAGGGTGGAAATTGTTTGGTGGGGGGCTGGAGACAGAATTAGCCCCAATATTTAGAGAAGGGGTGCATTTGTTGATGGAATTTTATGTTTTGGTGAGCCTGAAGATGTTTCTGTGGCAAACCTCAAGAGAGTGTGTGTAAATCGAGGTTGTTGGTGGGTTTCTAAAATTATGAACGCTGCCGCATAACAATTCCAACGGCATCCTCTCTCCCCGCCTTCCGTTGTCGTGAAACCCGACAACGACATTAGAGGAGTGCTTAGCTGAAGCTCCAACGTGGTTCACCTCCCTCAATACTAATTTAGTTCCGAAAGCCGGTGAAAGTATACGATGCACTAATCACTGCTACCCCGAGTTATGGGTTCACTCCACTGTTCACCATTCCTTTCTTGTTAACAAGACACACGCAATTAGTTACAATATGTTTTATGGAAACAAACTGATTTAACTATTCGACACTTGATTCGCCTATTTCGAAACTAATCAAGGACGGTAGGATTGAATTAAACAATATGAATATCATGCCTTTTCTCGCTTGAATTATTTTGGCACGTGCATTTATAGCACCATTTTTTGGAACTCACTCCGTGAAATGTAGTTTCACTTCGCCGTCATCCAGAAACCAATCTTTTTAATAGTGCATACATTCCTTAGCTTCGTAACAATTCCGTCCATCTGTTAACGACGTCTGCTACGAACGTGATGAGAAGAATGCTTAATACTTCGTTTTTTATGCCAATGAGATATAATTTTCCGAGGATTTTGGCGGTAAAGAAGTAATTTTATTTGTATTAAAATTATTATTATTATGTTTGAATAACCAATTAATGTTTTAATAACTCGATTGTTTTCATCACGCTCAACTACATGCACCAAATCATTTTCAACCTAATAATATGGTCATTGTGGTGACTACTATCTCTTGGCGATTTGAACGTATTTTATGTCCAATATATTAAACTCCGTCTTTGTGTTATACGCCTAGTTATCTTAACTGTTATGTTTTTAATTAATATTACTATTAAAAAAATAAGTTAGCCCTCCTAGAGCGTCCGCCTTTTGATCAGTTCCAGTTAACCTTTCATGTACCTGTAGTAGTATGCTCCGTGACCCGACCGTTTAATGGAAAATGTATTTAGCACAGCGACGTCATGCCTCTACGGCGCAGATCCACTACCTACCTGTCGCGAACTCTGTCTTCCAGATGTCTGTACACTTGTATCCTAGTTGAGCGGATAAACGTGGTTTATTCCTGTTCCAGAACGGAAAGAACGAGCGTCTTCTTTGAAGCCCGACTGAAGAATAGCTACACGAGCAGACGGTCGTGTCTCAGCAAATTATCTCACAATAGTGGGTGGGGTTGAATAGACACGCTGCATGCACATGGAATTGGCAAGACCAGCGCGTTAGTTTCATGGTGAAACGGTCGTGTCTCTAAACATCATCTCACACAAGTGGGTGGGGTTGAATGGACACGCTGCATGCACATGAAATGGGCAGGACCGGCGCGGTTATTAATGCTCCCTCGGTAGACGGTGGCTTGGACCACCACTCAAGCACTCAGGACCATTGAAGCGGCGCAAAGCGTCTGCCAATTTGGATCCTATCATATGTCATTCTTGCAGTTGTTGTGATTATATTAGCGGCTTTAATATTATGAATATTTACAGCTCAAATGGCAATCGTAGATTCATGACCTGTTTTACTGTGTTTGCTGATTATTCTGATGAAATATGGTGAATACCCACAGATGAGAAAACATGCACAGGGAAGATGAATAGATGAGGAGATATGCACAAACAAGAAAAAATGCACAGATAAGGAAACAAGCACAGAATAGGAATCATACAGAGATGACATGTACACACATCCACATAGATGCACTTCTGCGAACGCCTGGTTCCAGACATAGATATATCCTTTCGAGAGTAGCGGCCAACTTGCTGTGTTCTTCAATACGTGCATGATGACACATATCAACCAACCAGGGGTGAGAATGTGTTAGACATAGTTTTGTCCTCACAGAATGAATTAGTTGACAATGTCAAGATATGTGAGCCACTGGGGAGTAGCGATCACAACCAGATACATTTTATCATCAAAGTAAAATCAGAAAGGAATAGTAAAAAGCAGTATAGGAGAAATTTCCACAAAGGAAGGTATAAGGACATGAGGAAATATTTAGCAAAGATAGACTGGAATAACACACTGAAAAATAAGACGGCAACAGAATGCTGGAATGTATTAAAGAGTGAAATTAAGTGCATAGTCGATAAATTTGTACCCTTCAAAAAACAAGGAAAACGGTCCAAAAAGAAACACTTATCGAAAGAAGCCATTAGAAAAATTAAGTACAAACAAATGATGTGGAAGTCATACAGATGTACTGGAAATGATGAAGACTACAACAGTTATAAAGAAGCACTTAACCAAGCTACAGCTGAAATTAGAAATTCAAAGAGAAGCTATGAACAACAATTAGCTAGTAATATAAAACATGACAGCAAGAGTTTTATGCGTATGTTCGAAGCAAACAGAAAGTTCAAGATAAAGTCGGTCCTCTAGAAGATAGTGCTGGAAATATAATATCAGAGGGATTCTTAATGGCAGAAGACCTGAATGAGTACTTTAGTTCAGTGTTTACCAGGGAAGATATTAGTTCACTGCCAGTACCAGAGGCTAAGTTCAAGGGGGCAGATTCAGACTACTTAGGACAATTAATTGTAACCCCGGAAATGGTAGGTAAGAAAATAAGGGCTATGAAGGATAATAAATCACCTGGAGTGGATGGTATTCCACCCAAACTACTATTGGAAATTGTAGAACAAATTAGCATACCGCTTGCAACAGTTTTCAATTTGTCATTAGAAGAGGGAGTGGTTCCTTTAGAATGGAAAGAAGCAAACATTATACCGTTATTCAAAAAAGGTTCGAGAAACAAGTCAGAGAACTATAGACCAGTGAGTTTAACATCAGTGATTTGTAAATTGTTAGAAAGACTAATTAAAGATCACATGGTGGATTTTCTTGTTAAACAAAACTTGATAAACCCATCTCAACATGGTTTTTTTAAAGCGAGGTCATGCTTAACAAATATGTTATGTTTTTTGGAAGACATCACTAAGTGGGTAGATGAGGGATCACCAGTAGATATCGTCTACTTAGATTTTCAAAAAGCTTTCGACAAAGTACCACATCAAAGATTACTGCTTAAACTAAAGGCCCATGGCATAGGAAATGGTATAATAAACTGGATAGAAAAATGGTTGATTGACAGAAGACAACGTGTAGTAGTTGATGGGGAGGCTTCAAACTGGAAATCAGTATTGAGTGGGGTACCACAGGGATCAGTATTAGGTCCTATATTATTCTTAATATATATCAACGATTTGGATGATGAAATAATAAGCAAGGTGTTGAAATTTGCGGATGATACAAAAGTGTTTAGAAGGATTAAAAGTGATGGAGATAGACAGCATTTACAAGATGATCTTGACAGGTTGATCAAATGGTCTGAAAAGTGGCAAATGCTGTTCAATTTTGGGAAATGTAAATGCCTCCACACAGGACATGGGAACGAAGAAGTAGAATATACAATGGGGGGTACTGTACTAAGTACTACTCTAAAAGAAAAGGACTTAGGGTTAACCATCAGTGCTGATATGAAGGTTTCAGAGCAGTGCGGAATTGCAGCTTCAAAGGGAAATCAAATCCTTGGATTAATTAGGCGAAACATAACGTATATGGAAAAAGAGCTAATAATACCGCTGTACAAAACAATAGTTAGGCCTCATTTAGAATATTGTATTCAAGCGTGGAGGCCGTATCGCAGGAAGGACATAGATATGCTAGAAAGAGTGCAGAGGAGAGCAACTAAAATGATACCAAAACTGAGGGATCTTAGTTACGAAATACGCCTAAAAAAATGCGTTTTAACAACACTAGAGACCAGGAGGTTGAGAGGAGATCAGATAGAAGTGTTTAAAATATTGAAGGGTTATGAAAATATTGATAGAAATATTTTTTTCTCAGTTAAGAAAGATAGAAGGACTAGAGGACATGAACTTACATTGGCAAAGGAGCAGAGTAGATTGGATATAAGAAAGTTTTCATTTTCACAAAGGACTGTAAATGAATGGAACAGATTACCTGCTGATTGTGTGGGTGCTAGTAGCGTGAATATGTTTAAAAATAAAATCGACACATACCTCAGACGGGCGGGATACACATAGATAAAAGGGTCGGACTCTCGATAAGCCAAAGGGCTTCCTTGTCCACCTGCCACCTAGAGTTAATTCTCTGGGTGGCAATCTTGTTAAATCTTGTTAAATCATCTGACTTCTGAACACACCACATTCCGTTTGATACATAACATCGGAATAGTAATTACGGTGCTCTAGGTACAACAGTGTCAAAAATGTTAAATACTGCTATACTGGATCTATGTGAGTCGACTGAAATAAGTCAAAGACTCCGCTCTGTACTGTTGGATGTCAAGTAGGGGTCAGGACTGCCATGGCTCCGATTATGATCGTTCACGAAACAACATTATTTACTATTTCTAATACCTCTCCCTCCGTGACGTTCAGACTAAGCTACCATTACACACATGGCGCGCGCACGCTCGCACGCACTCACAAAAACAAACACCCACACCCACGCACACACACATATGCACACATTTGTGTACACATGCACATGAACACGAACACGCACACGAACACGTACAAACGCGCGCGCACCAACACACCAACACGCACACTCTCAGATACACGCACACATTCACATTCACACACACACATTTGTGATCCGCAAATTATTCACGAGGGAATAGTTTCGAATATGTTATTTATAGAAAGGTGACAATGTAGCAAACCAACACAGTAGTGTCTGTGTTGATAACCATACATACCCATCCTATAAAAAAATTATACTCCGTCACTTTAATGACTATTCTCCTGCCTCACAACTTGCATTTCACCGGCCGACATTGTATAGACCTTTTTGTTGTCGATTCGGCGTCGTCGTGACTCGTCATGTGTTTTACACGCAGTTAAAATAGTGTTGGACTCTCGATAAGCCAAAAGGCTTCCTTGTTTACTTGTCATCTATACTTAATTATGTAGGTGGCAATCTTGTGTAAATAAAATTATTATTATTACTAAAGCCATACACGTATAATTTGTTGTTATAAAACACATGAAATTACGCTAAAATAATTACAGACCATTTTGTACATAATAAACGTAATGTAATTACACTAAAAGAACGACCCGTGACCACAACACACTCAATGAGGCACTTTATATTAAAACTTGTGCATTATAATTGCATTACAAACTTTATTTACACTTAAAATAAAGTAGTTATATTAAAACGAAACAAAATTACTTTAAATATTACAATTATCTGTTAAGACACACATAATAAAAATGTAATCGTTCTGACAGTGTCCTAAACACCACGGTATTAATGGGTTTTTGTAGCGATTTGTATTCGCCATTGGGACAGGTAACTCGTTGAATGATTTAAGTACATAGGAAACATTTCGATTGTCTGGCAGAAAAGTATTCCATTTGTGATCACCACAGGTATAACCACGATATATTGCTTTAAGACACCGTTTTTGAAGGACAAAGATAAGGATACTTTTATTTTCCAAACAGCATTAACACAAATACAAATTATGTAAACATATGCACACACACACGCACACACACACACACACACACACACACACACACACACATATATATATATCTAGTTTTTTAAGAATAAAGATAAGGATACTTTTATTTTTCCAACAGCATTAAAACAAATACAAATTATGTAAATATATGCACACACACACACACGCATATATATATATATGCGTGTGTGTGCATATATTTACATAATTTGTATTTGTGTTAATGCTGTTGGAAAAATAAAAGTATCCTTATCTTTATTCTTCAAAAACTGTCTTAAAGCAATATATCCTGGTTATACCTACGAGGATGTAATATAGGGTCAGATTTCAAAGAACCGGGGAAACAGTACATTATATTTGGGGTAGGCAGGTAGGAAAGTTGATTCTAACACGTAATGATTATACAAATGGTAAGCAGCTTTTTAAGTACAAGAACTGTGGTATGGGTGGAAATGCATATGGGATAATTTTATAGCGTATAGAAATGTCGCTATAATGAAGATTTACGTACATGATGAAATATCGTATCACCTATTGGGCGGTGAAATTATTGCAGTGGTGTTTTGCCGGATCAGCAGGGATCACATGACAGATGCAAAATATATGGTTGATTAACTGAGGTTTGGAAGGGATAGAACACTGCAGTCCAGAGTGATCCACATACATGACAAAGCAACCTGGTCTTCTCTGTAACGATAAATTATTAAATTATTACAGTGTGGTTGTTAAACCCATACATCGAAGCCATACCCAGCGGTTGCTTAGACGATGAGACCTTGCATTCATAGTAATAAGTCTAGAAGAAAATACCGGAGGTATGTAAAAATACATGTAATGTGTACACCTGAGTACATGTTAGATTACAAGCATTGTCTTGATTATCTGGTTTTATATTATTAAATTTGTCAAAGGATGTGTGACCGAGAATAAACGAACTTGGGTCAGAGCGACAATATTGATGTCGCGGAGTTTATACGGGATAGCAAATCATCCCTCAACTATGCGGTTGTTATGTAGTAACGATAATCGAACGAAGGTTGCAGTATGGTTGTCACGGATGATATTCACGCGTGTATAGGTTGATAACAGTTAGAATACTTGTGGTGAGGGGATTGTTTTATGAAGATATATTGAATATTTTGCTCTGATATATATATACGCCGAACATATGGATATATATGTATATATATATATATATATATTTATATATATATATAATTATACATGTATATATATCGTATATAACACAAAACAGAATCATATATATACCTATATATATATATAGGTAGTATGATTCTGTTTTGTGTTGTTGGAATAACCTGTACTATGAAGGATATATAGTACATACCATCGAGTAAGAATATGTTATTATTGTAGTGTATATTTATTGTAGTGTCGGGTCGGTACGACGGCAATCTAAAACTTCATGCTCGTTCGTGCGAACGATGGGCCTTTAGCGAAGCAGCAAGCGCCTAGACGATACCCAAGGCAAGGCTGAATTCCCGCGTGAAGAAGGGAGCTCATTCGGTCGGAAATGCTTTGACTTCTGAATGTTACGAACCGTCGGAAGAGCGTATAGTTGACGTCCGTGTCGACCGATGGTATTGTTGGACCCGAACATTGTTCTATTCTGTTTGATGCTATAATGAAGGACCACATTATATAAGTATCGATGTAGAACGGTGCTCGTGTACATTCACTGGGTTGATAGCAGAAGATGGTATTTGCCTGTTGCTATTATTTGTGTTGGAGAGGGTGGTAGGACGTCACCGTATGCGGATGAGGGTTAGCAGGGATTTCATTTCTATATTTCCGGGTATACCCGTTCTATGATCAGAGTGTGTAGGAGGCTGACGAGTCTCCATCTAGAAATTGATGGATTCTGATAGTTTTGTTATTTGATGGGTATGAATACATTTTGAAAATACGTACCTTTATATATGTTTTATTAAATTCCACTATTCCTAAACCCGAATTATACAACCAAGTTCACTTCACCTGGCGAATATTGACAGTCAAGCTGTCCACATATCGACCTGTAAATATATTGGCTAGCCCCTGCATTTCGTTGCAACTACAAGATGTCGTTCCCATGAGAGCCTTCATCTGCTTCAACCAGATGCGATTTTTGATTGGTAAAACTGGTGTCGCAATTTCGGCGCTGTGCGAATCACTAAATTCCTAAGTATTCTGGCTTGCTCCATGTCACCGGATACACGAGCCGGTTGGCGCTGTCTGATCAGGTGGCGGAAGACGTCTGTGACCCATGGTTTATGAATGCTGTGACGTGACACCGTCTTGTATGGAAAACACGTATCCATCAATAGGTCCATGGTTTCGTGGAAGAAATTAAACTGTTCCTCGCACGTAGTCAATGTGCACATATACTTTCATCTGGTCTGTGACAGCGCCGGCTGCCTGCATCCCGGGATGTTATACATTCAACGATCAGCAGAGCGGCCAGCGTGTCACCAACTACTCGCGCGCACCGCCGACAAAAAAACCGACGTCTTTCATAATGCATAATAGGTTCGTAAGCCCCGTCGTGACACTTGTAGATTATACATCATAATACAACTCGGTTATACCATTTACACATCGCGTAAGTGAACATATAAAATAAGTATTTGAGTTTCATAAAGCTATTTTAGATATGCGAATATGAGCACCATACCACAAATGTTTTGTCATATTGCTAACAATGACAGTTGATTAAAATTAACCCGTCGTGTTACATAATGAGAGTCTTTCAGTGAAGACTATTTATACCATCACAGGCGGCTGTGACACCCAAAACACAATACAACATGCAATCCTATACTGAAAACTTAGTACATGGTAAAATCGTAGTGTTGTCCGTTGTCAGAATTGTCGTATTTATATAAGTTATAGCGTTACGTAACCTGCAGTGACATAGAAAAGCAGTGATATTAATTTGAACATCACAACAAAACAATAACCACATTACATGTTGTTCATCATACACTCTTTGTAACTGTCCATCGAATATATAAATATATATATAAATATGTGTGTGTGTGTGAGTGTGTGTGTGTGCGCGCGCGTGCGTGCGTGTGTCTGTGTGAGTGCGTACGTTCGTGTGTGGTTTGTGCAGTGTCCAAGGGAAAATAACACCGATATAAGTCAGATAACGTCACCTGCACAGCCACTAAACATGAATGCCGTGGCCACACTGACGATGCAACAAAAACCTGAAGAATAATGACAGGTAGAAAAAGCCATTGCCTGCTATATTTCACTAAGATAGCATGCCATACAAGAATATATCGTGTTGGCGAGTCGTCACGACAAGAACGCAGACGAACTAACTTTAAGCCGATCTATAGTTATCCAGTCAAATATTATCGGCAAACCACAACGTAGAGGTATTGCGCAATATTAATCCAAATACACCACCAAACCATCATTTCAATTCGGACATGCACCTGAAAAAGGCCAAATATGTATTGATTTGGTTTCTACGTGATATAAGATACCACAGTGACGTGACGTATATGTGTTCTGAATCAAATGAGTGGCCTGTTGTACATGAACACCTTGTAAATTTGGATAAATGAAGATTATAAATTATGACACACGGGAGTGATAAGGAATGTATGCACCGGTGTAGCGTATGCATGGAAATAACAGATGTCTTCAACATTTCACATCGTCGTGCTATATATTTTGATTTGATTTAAACGATGACTATATATTTTAATATTATTGTGTATTTTAGCAGACTCTGCATATCTACTTCACATCTACTTTATAAATTATGTTAAAAATTCAAATCTGATTTGGAATTGTCACATCTGTTTTTTTTTTAAACGACAGTATTTTTCAAAGAGGAATGATACACTGATGGTGTATCTACTATTTAGGAAAGAGGGGTATATCGAGTAGGGTTGGTCACCCATTATTTTGTTATTACTTTTATTACTATCATCTTTCTGACCCGAAAAACCACAAAATGTACACGACAGAAGGTTATATTGAATCACCAGAATTGAAGCTACATGATCTATAGCACCGGGATAACAAAAATCACAGCGTCGTAGTCTTTATGAATTAAAACAGAGTCTTAGCTACCACCAATTTATTAACCACATGTGCCTGATCGTGATAAGTAACACTTACATTGACATATCATAAATGAAGTAAATCATATCTACTACCGGGACTTCACAGTCATCACATTTGTTTTCCGTTTCACTCCGTCTCTTAACTGAACTACGAGGTCAGATCAAAGATGTGCAACGTTTTTGACGTAGGCTATGCGTTATTAAGGACTTCGTGGTTAATCAACAACATGGAAGTTAGTAAGTATTTTTGTATTTTAGGGATGTTAACAAACTTTGTGGCTGCAATCGTTGTTGTCGTTCACTCAATCCTGACGAGAGCGGTGACGTTGTGTTTAGGGCATCAATCTCGCTATCGACATATCCCTGGTTCGAATCTTCTTGCTGCTGCTTCGAAGATTGAGCAAGTTCGTTCCCTCCATATTGCCCCAGTTGTGTGAATGAGTACCTGGCTACTGTTAGTGGTGGAATGGTCTTTGCGCAGTAATTGCAGCGTGGTTGAATGTTTACCGAAAGTATATATATATATATATATATATATATAGTTTTGCCCTGAAACTCTTCATATGGTGTTTACGTTTTCAGCGCCGTCAGATTTCCCAATGCCTTGATCATGTGGTCTATAAAAACTTACCTTTACCTTTTTTGACAAGCCTTCGATGTACTGGTTAAGACGTATGACGGTGTGGCTGACTGACCCAGATATAAACATATCTGGAATGAGGTCATTAAGGTGTTGTGCCTTGTGTTGTCAGCGAGGCAAGACCCCGTTGCATCACTCTTACTGCATTTAGAAACACCAAGTAGCTAACAACACGCTCAGTGATAAAAAGAAGCGCCTCTGTGCGTAGTAAATCCCACCTGTGCAGTAATACAATCTATTATGTACGTATCCAGAGGGTACATGGTACATCTGGCGCAGTTGAACCACAACATTAAGGTCACCCTAGGGACTTGGCAGAATGACCTGAATGACGAAGGGGCAGTATTAACGAGACTAATTTCCTATATTTTACTGTAATATAAATTATTTATGACTATCCTAGTGCGACTTTATTTGCGAAGTGGCTGCTTTACCGAGGTGACCATAAGCCAAGGTCGTTCTACCGTATACAGTTTACTTTAACTGTTTTGCATAGCCAACAATAATATATCGACAATTAATTATATCCATTTGTACTGAATGTTCTGAAGGAAGGTAGCTAAATATACAGTTGCAACATTTGTAACTGACATATAATAACAAAAAAACGTGCGTGTATAAATCGTGTACATCCATTGTGATTGCGTTTAGGAGTGTGCAGTAGCGACCGACCGACCGACCGACCGACCGACCGTCCGAATATATGCCAAATTTAAGCAAAGTCGGATTTGGTGTACGTAGGGTGTCAACATTTCACATAAATCCTGAAGTAAAAGTAGGGCTTATTCCCTATACACGATGCATGGACGGATACCGCGGCTGGTTGAACTCATAGTTTCAAAGATAACACATTGCAATTTTTTTTAGATAGGGTATAATTCCATCATAAATTAATCTACAATTACATATATATATGTATTATGTGTATATATATATATATATATATATATTATATATGTATATATATATGTATATATATATATTATATATATATATATTATATGTATATATGTATATATATATATAATATATATGTATTATATATATATACATATATATATATATATATATATACATGTGTGTGTGTGTGTGTGTGTGTGTGTGTGTGTGTGTGTGTGTGTGTGTGTGTGTGTGTGTGTGTGTGTGTGTGTGTGTGTGTGTGTGTGTGTGTGTGTGTGTGTGTGTATATTATAAGCAATTTGGATTAGTTTCACAAAAGTTCTGAATCCTGACACAAAAGTAGGGCCTATTCCCTATGGTGCTGCACATGTAGGTAAACTTGATCACATATTCGAATGTATACTTAGTATTCATGATAGGTTGCTGAGTCAGGTTGCCGTTTGTCAATATGTTTGTCTTTTTTCATTAAATGTTCCCTATGCATATGTTGTACGTTTTCGTGATGCATGGAAGGATACCGGGACTGGTTGAAATCATTGTTACAAAGATAACACATGGGAGTGAGGGAGGGAGAGTCACATTGGAGAGTGATAAATTATGTATATCATAATTACAACAACAACAAAATTACTAGGCTTTCAATATGGATTGATGTCACATATAATACAAATAGAAAACCTGTATTCACCTTACTTGCAAATCAAAATAATGTCCCTCGAAACTGAAAACAGAGCATCATGTCCCATTTTTGTAGCCATTAATCACATTACAATACTTTGCCCATGTTAAGAACCTAATATCTTGCTACTGAAAACAGATAACAGGCTCATATATACAGTAAGTGGGACCGAGGCCTTGATAATCTGCCTTCATAAATGATGTAGCTATAGCCAGTGTCTATAGGCATCCCAAGATGAGAAACATAATATATTCAGCTGGTTTCATGACTTCAACAAATGTCTTTAAATTCTTCATGGACGCTCCATATTATACATGCCTGATGTATACTTGTAGGCATGATCTCCTACCTCCCCCAAACAAGAATAATTCAATCACACAATGTTATCACTGTATACTAGAAATTATACAACCATCCATTCTACATAATGTCTTGTTGCAGCTGCATCCATTACATGTCTTGTTGCAGCTGTATCCATTACAGGTGCAACACAGGAAGCCCCAGGAGCAGCATGTGACAGTGGCACAGGAGTGACGCTAAAGACACAAAGTAAAAAAGGCAAATTTCACCAAAATCCAAGTGGAAAGTCCTTGGAAAAAGGGCTGGAAGACGAAACTGGCCTCTTTGCTGACTACCTGCGCAGCGAAATAAAAAAAACAAGATGATGACTGTTTTGATGGATAACAAGAACAGAAACGTCTTGCATGAGATTGAAAAGCTTGAACAAGACTCCGGCAAGTGAAATGAGTGAAATGGCTTAGATTGCAAAAAGACAGTGGTGTTGCTGCCCACACCTTATTTTATACACTATTTGTTAAAGATTGTGGGACTCTATTTATGTGTGTGTCTGAGCATGCCTCCGCCATTGTTGCATGTATGTGACCGACATTTGTTGTTGCATTAGCATGCAGTCAAGTGTTACTGTTTGTTGTACAATTGATTGTTGTGGTCTAAAATATTAAGAAATTCAGTTTTATTCCAACTGATAACGATAATGCAATAATAAAACATCCTTTAAAAATGATGAGTGATAAAACACTGATACATCGTCATCAACAGTTATTGTTGTTTTCTCAGTCTCGGGCAGCTTTCCCAACAGCAACACGGGCCCGCTGCACAAAAGGGTTGTTGCAGGACGAGGTTCAATCACACCGTTATCAACAATAACTGTTGATTACTCGGTCTCGGACACCTCTTCCAGCACCAACGCGGGCTCGTTCTGACACAGGGTTGTTGTTTGCAGGACGCCGTTCATCCACATCCACAGGAATCGGCATCTGAACTCCCCAAAGGAGGGGTCACGGTCACTGTCAATGTCAGAGTCTAATGAAACCTCCACTCTCAGCCTCCTAGCACGGTTATGAAGCATAACACACACTGTAACAACCTTGCACGCCTTGGCAGGTGCCAAACGCAGTCTGCGAAGACAGTGCCATCTTCTCTTTAATACTCCTATGGCCCTTTCCACTGCTGTACGAGCTGAACTGCGTCGGAAGTTGTAGATTCTCTCTTGGCGTGTAGTGGGGTTCGTAAGTGGAGAGAATAACCAGTCGCACAGAATATACCCACTGTCTCCCAGGATGACTCCTCTGAGAGGCCTTCTTTGGTTGTTCTCAAATGCATCGAAGATAGATGACTCGCGTAGGATCCGAGAATCGTGAACACTTCCTGGCCATTTGGCAATGCAAATAATGAAGACAAGATTTGCATCACATATAACCTAGGAAACAAACCATATTTAAAAATTAAATATAAGAAACACAAAAAGTGCTTACATGCACACACCTTTTATTGTATTCATTTGATTGTATTCATAACTAAACATACCAACAAAGTATATCAACTTATTTATTGCTTTTACCATGACCAATACAGTGAAGCAAATGCAGTTGTGTCTATTAGTTTAGGCACATTAATACTACCTCCTGGTAGTATTCAATTACGATGGTAACTTTTAAAGTTACAATAGTAGTATACTCGTCCATTTGGAGGGGTATCCTGCGGCGGTTTTTGGTCATTTTTGAGCGATAGTAGGGAGGTTTCGACGGCCGCCCCCCTGAGCAAAGTGAATAGTCACGTGACCGTATGTAGCGCGCCCCTGGCGGTGGAGTGAGTAGCCATGGAAGCCCTATCGTGTATATGAGGAACGAAAGAACAAAGAGGAAAGTGTAATAAAGAACGATCAAAGAGGAAAGTTTTAAAAGATGTTGATAGGTGGAAGAAAGAAACGAAAGATCAAAGAGTAATAACGAAAGATCAAAGAGGAAAGTTTTAAAAGGTGTTGAAAGGTGTATCATTAGAGATAAAGAAGTAAACTGAATGATGCATTGACGAAGTGATAGGTAAGTCTGCCTATGTTGTATCGTGTATAACGAGCAAGGCGGCCCATGACAGATAATGAAGTATACTGAAAGATGTGTGAATAATGTTTATAAACCGAGTATAACGAGGAATAAACGAAAGTATATATGAAACTTTAAAATATGTATGTATGTACGTATGTATGTATGTATGTAAGTATGTATGAATGAAAGAAGAATTATTTCTAAGGTAATAACCGACAAAAGCCACAGTTTGAAAGTTGAATAGTTTTATTTATTTATTTAATTATTAACGATCGATGTCATCGAACCCCTCATCAGGAACATAGTCGTTGTCGGCATCTTGCTAGTTCTCCCTATCCCCTGTGTCCGGAAGGGGAATAGGGTCGGCCTCGTACCAAGGGCTGGGTGGATCGTATCGGTCCCGTGTCCTCAGGAGTTCGAGTAGCACGAGACAGAACGAACAGTAGTGGTTATCACGGAGTTCTTCTTCTCTGGAACATATATGAAAACTTTGAAATATTGTCTCTGAAACATATATGATATTATATATTGTGCGAAGTACAGCCGGTGGGAATAGACTACCAGCGATGTAACCAGACACCGCGTAGGTAGCCGACACGATAAAAGGGCAAGCTAGGTCAACAGCAGACGGGAGAGACAAGAATGGACTATGACACAATATGTAATGTAGACGTCTGCTGACGCGATCGGTAACCAGACATCGCGTAGCTAGTCGAAACGACAAGAGGGCAGGCGAGGTCAGCATACGCATAGATAAGAAAGGACTGTGTATATACATTGCAGAGAATGAGAAACGTGGTAAGTAGAACATAAATAAGTATTAGTAAAAGTATGTATATAATCGTTGAACACTCACGTGCAATCCGAGACACTGGAGTCACTGCTCGTTACACTCCAGGTATCGTCATCAGTATCAACATCATCATGAGCAAACGTAGCACTGGCAGACATGAAAGGTAAATATAGACAACTTTGACACATAACGAACGTAAGCGTAAGGAATACGAATGAAATGAATTAAAATGAAAAGGAGAGGTAACGACGTACCAGAAATAGAGGTGAGATACACACGACACAGGTAGGTAGGTAGGTAGGTTGCGTGAAGAACACTGTGTAATTATGCATAGGATATATATCGAATGAAACAAAGCAAAGAATAATATAATATACTGAAATGAATAATAAAAGCACTTACATTTGCACACAGCAAGCACCACGGCATTGCGCACGAAGTTTAGCCCAAGGTATCGGCGACTGCATAGTTGTGAATGGTATGATGTGAATGTAACAAACGAGATATATATATATATATATATTGTGAAGGCAACTTCTAAGACACACTGTAGAATAGAAAAATACCGGTGTATGAAAAGGGCTAAAGTCGCGAACACCCAGGGACGCATGATGTCATTGTCTAGGGTGTCACGTGGGCGATGCCTGGAGGGATCGATTACGTAGGAAGCAACGTGGTTATGGATAGTTTCGATGTAGTAAAGTACAAAGCTATATCAGTCAGATGACAGATGATGTCATTGTCTAGGATGTCACGTGGGCGATGCCTGGAGGGATCGATTATGTAGTAAGCAATGTGGTTATGGAAAATTTCGGTGTAGTAAAGTACAAAGCTATATTAGTCTTATGACAGAGGGACCAGCTGCCGACAAGCGCGTGATGTACGAAGGGCAGCTAGACGACAATGCATGTGGAATGCGCCTTATCGGAACGCTAACAATACAGGCGGGAGAAAAGAACTCTGTGAGCGGTCAGCGATGAAACATATGGCGGTCAAGAGCTTGGATATACAATTCAGGGGGGCTGGTCACTTCCTATCGAATTTCTATCCGTGTGATATACACATATGGGGCGAAGACTTTGCTTGTGCAGAAGCAGCCTATCAGTATAAAAAAAGCCCGACATTTTCACGATGAGAACACAGCGAGAAAGATTCAGACTGCGCGCATTGGATTACAGGCGAAATACTTGAGTAAATTCATTCAATGGACGCCAGATCGAACGCCTTCATGGCTGTCACAACGTCGATCCGTGATGTACGCGTTAGTAGCCGTGAAGTTCCGTGCATCTAAACTACGGCAACGGCGCTCGATAAGTCGCGAACGCCCAGGGACGCATGATGTCATTGTCACGTGGCCGATGCCTGGAGGGAGTGAATATGTATATAAACCCAGGCTAAATCTAACAGGACAAACACTCGCTCTCAGATCCGCTGCCGTTCGAAGCTCTTCACCGACTCCTGCTGCTGCTGCTGCTGCTGCTGCTCCTGCACGACAAGATGGCGACGGCATCCAACTCCGAGGAAATGCAGTTGACAGACCTCGAGCAAGTAAGTGATGGAACGTACGCATTCGTTCGTCCACTCACACTCGTAACATGTGCTTTGTCGACTGAATATGTATGTTATCCAGCGTGTCGTATCTGTAATCGGAAAGTTCGTGTCGAAACGATGAAAGGTCACCATAGTGTCAATGCATGTCCGGTTCATGGGCGACAGAACTGGGTTCCCGTATACAGATATGCTATGGGCATGTTGTTCGCCGATCGCAAGGGCAACGAAGTGTGGGCGACAGGATTTGACCGTCTAGTCCAGCGAGCCACGGGGGGACTGACAGCAAGCGACTATATGTCGCTTAAAAGCGACGACGAACGCTACCAGGCGCTCTATGTCCGACGTGGCAAACAGGCTAGGGTGTCAATTAGAAAAACAACAAAATCCAGCTACCGGAACTACACCGTGATAGCCCTGGAAATAATCCAGTCGTAAGAGGCGACACCTGACAGTGGTGAAAAAGTACGGGACGCCCTCTGACGGAGTATAGAGAGGGTCTGTATAATCCAGTCGGAAGAGGCGCCACCTGACAGTTGTGAAATAGTAGGTGACGCCCCCTGACGGAGTAGTGAGAGCCTGTCCTAGCGGTTGAATGGTATGGTGGGTGTGGCTGAATGTCTGTCTGTCTATTTGACACCGGAAGCTATGACGCAAGTCCCTCTATCGTGTTGTAGATGTATCCGAACTATGTGGCCGCGTCCTACATGATGAATGAGATTACAGTGGCGACGACACAGGTGACACCAGCGCATCGAGGTGTCATTCCGTCGCCGCAGGCAACACCATCGCATCATGGGGTCAAACGCCGGCTGACCTTCACGTGCATGTCCGATGATGACATCGACGATGAGGCAAGTGTCATGTGTGTGGGGTCATGTTCGTGGTCTAGTGATGATGAAGCTAATACGTGACGAGCTAATGCTAATGATGCTGATGATGATGACACTAATGATGCTGATGAGAAGCATAGGCGTAGTGAAATCGACGATGATGCTGATGATGTTGATGAGAAGCGTAGGCGTAGTGAATTACAGGAGGCGGTAGAGAGTGTGAACAGCATTCAGCAGCCTACGGAGAGAATGATAGATGAGGAACTATTAATAAACACTCTAACCACCGCCTGTGTGCGCTACGCAGCCAAGCCACTTTGTCGTCACTATACGGACGTTGACACGGGCCTGTGCAGCGTGGATCGCACACGTATATTTAATAGTCTCCGTATGGTAGTGTCCGACCTGGCATGTGCAGCGTACACACCGAAGTTTGTTCGTGATATTATACCACGGGCGAAAGAGAGTCTACGTAGCTGAGG
This sequence comes from Paraescarpia echinospica, assembly GCA_020002185.1. Taxonomy (NCBI): domain Eukaryota; kingdom Metazoa; phylum Annelida; class Polychaeta; order Sabellida; family Siboglinidae; genus Paraescarpia; species Paraescarpia echinospica. Next base: position 7,259,011 of record CM034533.1, on the reverse strand, counting down.
TGCAACCGTGGCAGACGAGAAGGAAGACGAGGAGAGTAAACCAGACGGATAGGACAGGGAGGACGCACTGGACTGGTCGAGCCCTGGTCTGCGTGCAGTAGCAGTCGAAGCCATCTTCCGGTTCATAAGCAACGAACTGTGGCGCGTGTTCGACGGTGAGGACAAGGACATGTACCTGATACGTAGTGAGCTGATCTACGACAATGTGAAGTGGGCAGTGAGCTATTACAGGTTTACAGTGTACACACCGAAGTGGACACGTGGCACTATTGCACGTGTGCAAGCCATCCTGTGTATACGTGGCATACCACAGTCGTGCGACACTGACAAGGAACCATATCACCCCTGGTAATGTTGTTGTTGTTGTGTTGCCAGGTCACCGATGCTCGCTCTAGCGGATTAGCCCAGATACGTGAGTCGTATGGACTGAATCCGCTAGAGTGGGCGCCACAGAAGAAACGGCGCCGCCACCACGCTCCTATGCCGCGGTGACAGGCCCTCCTCATACAACTCCACTAACAGCGTCACATGTCATCTCCACCCCTGGAGATGACGTGTGACGATGTCACGACACCTCTCCAAATGACGTGCGAAGACGACACCCCTGGAGAGGACGTCAACACAGCTACATCGGAGCACTAGGTGGCCACCTGGTGTGGCCTAAAACGTACACCGCGGTCCCGTGGGCCTACGCGGCACCGTTTGACGGTGTCCGCGACATCGAGCACACCATAGAAAGTTTAGCCGGGGTGCTATTCGCAACGCGCCGATGCACGATAAAGGAGGCTGTACGGGTGCTCTGTCACGAGCTCACCCGTAATATTATACGGGACGAGCACGTCGAGTACGTGGCAGAGGCACTCCGGCAGCGTCTACTGTGACGATATACTATTTACTACACATTATTCCTTATACTTATGTCTTAACCACTATTTACTACCCATTATACCTTATACGTATGTCTTATATAGTGTGACATACAAGAGGAAATGCGCCCCTATCATAGTTGGGGTTATGGGCGCCTCTTGTATGTCACCCGTAGTCGCTTCGCTTTACTTGTATTTAAAGAATAAAGATGTATGTATGTATGTAGTCCAGGGTTCCTGTGTCTGTTGTTTTTGCCGTCGAACGGTACGCCCTCTCCTCCTCGCTGATATACTTTCATAGCTCGTTGCGATCGGTGAAAACATAGATACATACATGCACACACATACAGGCCACCTCGTAACCACGCCCCTCTGTCTATATGACGTCACGCAGTGTAGGATATATATATATATGCAGTGTATTATACGTAGCCACGCCCCCTCTGTCTATATGACGTCACGCAGTGTAGGATATATAGAAACGTACAAGGATCCCGCATCCTTCAGTTGTAGGTAGACGATGAAGCAACACACGTGCCGCCACTGTAGAATCGTCCTCGACACACACACCGACATACAACGTCACATAGACCGAACGCATTCATCATCATTATCATCAACTTCATCGATCCAGTCACAACACGTCGTCGACGACGACCATGCCTACAGTAAACCACCGTCGAGTGGCGACATCTGACGAACCATCGAAAGCCACTAAGCGCCACCCCTGTCTGATATGTGGAAGAGACTTCACGAGGCGAGGGGACCTGGTATGTCACAACAGGAAGTCATGTGACAAGTCACAAAAAAGCGACACACATCGCTGCGAGACGTGTGCACGTGAGGTCACGAGACGTGACACTTTGTTACATCATATCAAGACGGTATGTAGCAGACGTGTAGAGGCGAGAGACCCATCCCTACGCAAGCGAGCGAGACGCACAGAGAGATCACGTGTGAGCGCCGCCGCCGCTGAGGACGACGAGCCGATACAACCCCCGCCCCGACTACCCTTCGCTGACACTCTATCGAGGGAGCTGCGAGACGTCGTCCGAGATCACTGGTCGACCATCCGAACCCACGTGGCTAGAGGACCCGTGCAATCCAGGTACAATTACAGAGTGTCGACACCGGACATGAGCGTTCTAGAACCGTCACTGAAAATTATTTTCCGCGAACAGACGCATGCGTTTAAGATTAACCTTAGTTATGGTTTTGTGTTGAGGAACAAGACCACGAACAGGTACAGGTACAACCATTCGTCGTGTAACTGTTGCGGTCGTTACCTTGACGAACCGTGTCTGATCACAAACACTGAAGACTGTGATGCGTTTCTGGAGCGTATCCGAGAAACAGTCGTGTTGAAGTGGGTCATCAATCAACGTCCGGACAGTCAATGGGTATGCGAGCTGTTCACAAATATCACCTTCTTCATCAATCACATCGTAAATCATCCGATAGGATGTGTGGACGTCACACTGCCGAGGTACATCAAACGGATCAAAGCCGTCATCGGATTGGAACGAGACCCCGTCAACAAGACGAAGTACGCCGACAAACTGTGTCTCTTCCGGTGCCTGGTACTGCATCGTTGGTGCGACCGACACCAACTGGAACCCACTGTGCGTGTACTCTACGCGAAGTACGACCGTGACGGAGTGGCTATGAAAGACTTTGACGGGGTATCGATGGACGATCTCTATCGCGTCGAGACCACCTTTGAGACCAACGTGTGCGTCTAAACGCACGTCGAACCGGAAAAAGGTGGAAAGGCGACTGCCGAACTCGTACGCCGTTCGTTGTGTCACTACCCCGAAACGATGTACTTCAATCTTCACGAGACACACTTTTCCTACATACAAGACGTGAACATGTACTGTCACTCTTATCGATGTAGGAAGTGTGGCGACTCGCTATGACAATTCCGCATCCAAACTAGAGAGACACGAGCGCGGGTGTACGGGTGGCGTGCGAAAGATATATCCCGGTGGCGTCTATCGTCCGTCGCCGACAGTCTTCCAGCGGTTGGACAACGAAAACATTCGTGTGCCCGAGTGGTTGCGCTACTATCCCTATCGTGCCACCTTCGACTTCGAGTCCTGGATCGATACGTCACAGCTTCCGTCGGACAGCGCCAAGGTCCACTGGGTGGCTCGTCACGTGCCGTTAAGCGTGTCCCTGGCGTGTAACGTACCCGGATTCGAACTGGTGCAATGTCTCATCACGGACGGCGACAGCAACAAGTTGGTATCCGACATGACGAACATCCTTCTGGCGATGAGCGAACCAGCCTTCGAAGCCATCGTAGACAGATACGAGGGCATCCTCCAAGAACTCGCGGAGGCTATCTTGACGTGGGACGAAGAGGAGGTGCACGCCGCGGAGGAGGCGGACAACGAGTCACGGCAATAACCGACCAATCCCTACAAAACACTCATGGGTCAATTGTACGGTTGGCTTCATCAGTTGCCCTTCATCGGCTTCAACTCGGCCAGGTACGATCTGAACGTCGCAAACAGTTCCTGGTACCCTACTTCCTGTCCGCAAAGAAAGCGACAGAGGAGGACGACGGGGAGGAAGCGACTGAGGAGGAGGATGCAGGACCGTTTCACGTGATCAAACGTGGCAACACGTTAATGTGTCTATCGACGGACGATCAAATTCCTCCACATGACTCATTATATCGCCCCGGGATTCTCTTACGACAAGTACCTGAAAGCGTACGGTTGCGAGGTCACGAAAGGTCACTTTCCGTACGAATACATGGACAGCTTGGAGAGACTCGACGACACCGCTCTACCTCCCAAAGAGGCCTTCTTCAGTCGTCTGAAGAACGAAGGTATATCCGACGACGACTACACGCGATGTCGGGAGGTTTGGCGAGACAACGACATGGAGACTTTGCGAGACTTTCTCGTCTGGTACAACAACAGGGACGTCGTACCGTTCTTGGAGGCCATCGCCAAACAGTTCGACTTCTACCGACACCACGGTCTCGACATGTTGAAACAAGGGATCAGTATACCTGGTTTGACCTTGACCTACCTGTTCACCTTCGTGCCGGAGAGGACGTTCTTTACGCTCTTCAACGAGACGAACAAGGACGTCCATCAGCTCGTCCGAGAGAACATCGTCGGAGGACCGTCACTCATCTTAAACAGACATCACGAGAAGGGGGTCACGAAGATACGTCGTAACGACTACGGCGATGCGGCTCGAACGTGTCAGTCCATCGTCGGATATGATAAAAACGCATAGTATCTGTGGTTGATATCGCAAGAGATGCCGACGGGATGGTAGACGCGCCGACGGGAAGAGGAATTCCGACCCGAAGCGGCGCAGCCCACAGGTCAGATGGCCGCCGAATGGCTGACGTGGGAGTCCGAAAGCACGGGACTCGCCATACGTTACCAGTCCAACTGTCGAGAGAAGCGCATCGATAAACTGGCGGTGGACGGTTGGTGCAGCGAAACGAAGACGGCCTATCAGTTTCACGGATGCTATTACCACGGTTGTCCGTGCACCGGACGTGAGGTCAACGAGGTCAACGGGAAACCCATGACGGAACTGCTCGCCGAAACGCGAAAGAACACGGCCTATCTTCGTTACTTTGTGAGGGTCGTCGAGTTGTGGGAATGCGAGTGGAAGGTCGAGAGACGCGATCCGTGCATAAAACAGTTTCTGGACGTGACCTTTCGCCGGCGCCATCAACGTTGGAAAGTGACGTCACAGCAGATCCTGACAGGCGTACGCAACGGTAGCGTGTTCGGTATGATTCAGTGCGACATACGTGTACCGGAGGACGTGCGCGCGCACTTTGCCGAGATGCAGCCCATCTTCAAGAACATTCACCTGACCCGCGATGACCTCGGGCCGTACATGCGTCACTACGCCGAAGAACACGACATCATGACTACTCCACGTCGCATGCTCGTCGGGAGTTATCGCGGGGATAAGATCTTGCTCGCCACACCTCTCTTGCGATGGACTCGAGGTGACGCACGTCTACCAGGTCATCGAGTACACACCGGTCGCCTGCTTCCGACGATTCGGCGAGGCGGTGTCCACCGCACGACGCGAAGGAGACGCCCACCCCGACAAGGCCATGATCGCGGACACCAACAAACTTATGGGCAATTCTTCCTATGGGAAATGTATCACCAACGTCGATAAGCCCCGCGAAGTCACATACTCCACGGAGACGAGGGCATCGATCGCGATCAACGATCGTCGCTTCCGTCAACTCGACGTCGTCGCCGCCGATGCATACGAGATCGAAATGCACAAGCGCACAGTCAAATACAGCCTGCCCACGCACGTGGGATTCTTCGTGTTGCAGTGGGCCAAACTGCGCATGTTGGAGTTCTACTACGATTTAATGGTCAGGTACGTGGAACGTGCGCTGTTCGAGTACTGCGAAACCGATACGGACAGCGCCTATTTGGCTCTGGCCGGAGTGTCTGTCGACGACCTCGTGACCCCGGCACTGCGCGACCACTACTTTCGTCATCGCTCCGAATGGCTACCGCCCGAATGTTCCTTCGATCATCAGAACGACTACGTGCGCTGTCGACTGGTCGGACGTCCGTGGGAAGGCACCGAGACGTGTTGCAAGGCGCGCAGGGCGTACGACAAGAGAACACCGGGACTCTTCAAGGTCGACTGTTTCCTGGGTCTGTGCAGCAAGACCTACTTTTGTTCGGGTACGGTCAATAAATACAGCACCAAGGGACTGAACAAACGATTCAACACCATCGACAAGCAGGCGTTCCTGGACGTGCTGACCAATCGTCGGAGCGGAAGCAGGAAGAACCGCGGGTTCCGGGTGAATCACTCCTCCGTGCTGACGTACATCCAGGAACGTGCGGCGTTGACCTACTTCTGCGCCAAACGCGTGGACCACGATGACGGAATCACCATGGGTCCGGTGGGCGTGTAATGCCGAACCACTGCTGACACGATGAGGAAATGCGCCCCTACGTCAGTTGGGGTTATATGCGCCTCTAGCTGTCACGCGGTTAGTTGGCAGACACACGAAAAAAAGATAACGCTATTTAGACAGATGTCACGCATCCGATAGTCATAGAGTACCATGTCACGGACGCGAGCGGTCGTAGGTGTAGCACTAGTGGGAATAGTCGGAGTGTACCTGTACGTCTTGTACGTCTTGTTCCACGAACCCTTCCTTCGTTGGTGTGGTGGAGGTATCGTCGTCGTCGCATCTAACGACACAGTGGACAACGCGACATTGTCGAACGCCACCGGCTACTAGATGGACACGCGATGGAAACATCCCTTCACCTGCATCGTCGCGGGTCCGACGGGATGCGGTAAGAGTACGTTCGTGACGCGCATACTACGTCACGCCGCAACGATGATCGATCCGCCTCCCGAGAAGATCACGTGGTGTTACGGTGAATGGCAGAGAGCCTACGCCACCGTCGACAACGACCTGATACGCTTCGAGGAAGGCCTGCCGAGCGGCGCGTTCGACGCGTCGACGCGTAACCTCGTGGTCATCGACGATCTGATGGCGGAAACGGACGAACGGGTCACGACATTGTTCACGAAAAAGAATCATCACCAGAACACGTCCGTACTGTATCTCGTGCAGAACCTATTTCCGAAGAACAAGGAGAGTCGCACGATCAGTCTGAACGCGCAATACATGGTGGTCTTCAAGAATCCTCGCGACGCGTCACAGATAGGTCACTTGGCGCGACAGATGTGTCCGGGACGCCTGAGGTTTGTACAGGAAGCGTTCAAAGACGTCACGTCGCCGCCGTACGGCTATCTCCTCATCGATCTGAAACAGGACACGCCCGACGACATGCGTCTGCGCACGAGCATCCTTCCGGACGACGGCGGCGTCCAGTACGTGTACCAACCCAAGGTATAAGACGTCCGCGCACGCGCCTCGTCCCTTCAGTCGCAGCATGGTCGTGAAGAGACATACAACAGCATGTCCGAGCTCGTGAAGAAACACATCCTCTGCATACAGGCGCTGAACAGGTACAAGAGCACGAAATTGAGACGAGCCATCATCAGAAACGCCGACGCCGATCTGTTGTGCGCATTACCCGAGTGTGCTTACAACATATTGAAGAAGAACATTCCCTTGACCGAGGCACAGAGACGTCATTTGAGTAGGTACAAAACAAACCTGCGCACTTTGCCACGGAGAGGCGTGCCGGCGGCGAGGAGACGTCGCATCTTGCTACAGGGTAACCATGTCGGCGAGGGACAGACCGGCGGTTTTCTGTCGGCGCTGCTAGCACCGTTGGCAGGTGCGGTCGTTCTACCCTTGCTCAAAGAGGAGCTACTCAAGTAGACGACGACGATGGAACACGCGCGGAAGATGGCCTTGGTAGATCCACGACTGTTGGACAGTCTACGCGCACCATCGACGGATACCCTAGGACGAAAAAGAACAGGTGTTCGACGATGAGATGTAAGCCATACTCGACAGACAAGATCTCACCGACGTCGACAAGGTCGTGATGTATAATCAAGTTTTGCAACGCTACAACGCGTTGGCCGATCGACGCACGCGCGAACCAGTGCGCGTGATGACGGTGAACGACAACAAGGACACGCCCCCGGTGGCCACACCGGCGGCCAATACGGACCCGACCCCGCCGAAGGCGGGGGCGACAGGTATAGAAGCTGAAGTCGTCGCCAGCGTTCCCAAGGCGCTGCAGGCCAAAGCCAGACGACTGATGGAACGTCTGAAACGTGACGTTGCGTGGAGCGCGCGCGGACAGCTCATGCACAAAGGCGTAGCGGTACCCGGAAGTAACGTGGTGGACCTCGTGAATGATCTGTTGCGGCGGAGCAAGACCGTCGGAACTCCGAAGGGATGGCAGGTGTTTGCGCGCCAACCCGGCGACATGAATCTACCCATGGAGTTGGTGGGTAACGAGGCCAGGAGACTGGGCATTCAACAGGAACAAAGGAAGAGTGCCGTAGCGGCGGCGACGGCCACACGATCGCTCGGTAGAGCGCGTCGAACGCTGCAGTGGACACCCCTCGCTCGGAGGCCACGAATGAGCTCGTCCACTCTACCTACACCACCGTCGTCGGGCAGCAAGACATGGTAGCGTCTTGCATAAAGGAGGCGCACCGTTCCGATTCACCAGCATAATGAGCGATCCGCGGGACAGTCTAACACGTCGCCTGTTTACCGGTGTCGCTTACGCCGGACTTCACATCGTGTGCGGGATTACCATCGATTATATCATACGTAGCACATCATGATGCGCCATCGTAAACAGCTGGAGGACGTCTACTTCGATCCCACCAAGGTGGGGAGTTACGGAGGACGCGAGTCGTTGCGCCGAGTCGCCTTCCGACCCTTACTGCGTGTACCTAGAAAGGTCGTCGAACAATGGCTATCGGAACAGAACGCCTATACCCTACACAAACCGGTGAGAGTTCGTTACAGGCGGCGAAGCGTGGTCATCGGCGGTCGGAATCAACAGTGGCAGGCCGATCTCGTCGACGTGTCCAATCTGAAACGAGACAACGACGGCGTGACGTTCCTACTCACGGTGATCGACGTCTTCTCGAAAGTCGCCCGATGCGTTCCGCTGAAGACCAAGTCGGTGACGGCGATGACGAGGGCGCTGGATGGAGTGTTCACCGACGCCCCCGATCGTCCGCTGACCTTGCAGACCGATAAAGGTCTGGAATTCCTGAACAGTGGCGTTCGGGGTGTATTGGACAAGCACGGTATCCAACTCTTATCCACCTTCAACGCGGAGATCAAGGCGTGCGTCGTGGAACGATTTAATCGTACGTTACTGACGCGCATGTGGCGATACCTGACGAAACACGAGACGTGGCGATACATGGATATCCTTCAGGACCTCGTACGCTCGTACAACGACACCCCTCACCGCAGCATCGGTATGGCCCCGTCGTAAGTGAACGCGACGAATCAGGAAGAGGTGTGGCAGCGACTGTACGGCGGTCAGCACGGTGAGGGCGTACCCAAGTATCACGTGGCGGATCGCGTGCGTATCAGCAGATTCAAACGACGCTTCAATAAAGGGTACACGGCGAATTGGACCGAGGAAATTTTCACCATACACGAGGTCCATCCGTCCGATCCGCCCGTCTATCGTCTGATGGACGATCTCGGCGAAACACTGGACGATACCTTCTACGAACCGGAGTAGCAGAAGGTGACGGTTCCGGCAGATAAACTGTACCGCGTGGAATCGATAGTGCAGCGCCGCAAGGTGGGCAGGCGACGGGAGGTGTTGGTGAAATGGTTCGGATACCCTTCGAAATTCAACAGCTGGATCGATGCCAAGACCCTAGTCGGGTATAAAGACTAGTCGCGCACCCTTCACGATATCAGTCGTCCATACATGGCAGACGAGACGACATCACGGATCACCGTTAGCGACGACGACGAAGAGGAAGAAGACGACGTCGACGCCGCTCCGCCTCCTCCACAGAAAGAGAGGACTCCGTGGCACATATTCGGCACCGCGTGTCCCAAAGAGGAGATCGTCTTTCTGTGTCAGGTCGTCGTCTTGTACACGGTCATCTTGGTCAGCATCTACAACATGTCGTTCGGGCACCACGCGAATCCGACTCTGTGGACGGCCCTGTTGAGCAGTTCGTTGGGATACCTGCTACCCAGCCCGACGTTGAAACAACATGGCGACGAGTGATTTATATCTCGCGTTGCCTAGTAACGCGTCCATGCACACGCACCCCGATAACACGCTGACCCACTACGTCACGACGCTACCGAAACGTATCCTACTACAGGGTCAATGGGAGTGTGGACAGGGGGAGATACAGTACCCGCACAGTTGGCACAACGTCGTAGACGCCGAAGCAGAGTTCGCTGTAACGCTACTGATAGAAGAGGAGGAGGAGGGGAATCCGTGGCCCATGCACACGAAGACTACCAGAATATTAACCGGACACTATAGCGATCCGTGGTCACTGGTCCTCGCCATTAACGCCGCACTACGTCACGCGGCGGGGGAGGGACGGGTGAAACTCAGCTACAATATCATCACGCGTAAGATAACAGTGCACATGGCACCGAATACCGTCTTCCGCGCCGCTATGCTGACCACCGTTCTCGGCTTTCGCACCGCTACGCTGTCGGCTCTCCCGAAGGATCCCGCGGCTCCCGAGTTCAAGGTATACATAACGGAATGCGACACCGTAAACAACATGGAACGAGGGTTCGATTCGCTCTACGTCTACACGGATGTCGTGGAACCGCGATTCGTCGGTGACAGCCTCGTACCACTGCTGCGCATCGTCCCACTGAGTGGTAGCCACGGTGACATCGTGTCGAAGACCTTTGACAAGACTCACTACGTACCCGTGCTCTACAAAGAGTTTGGTACGATCGAAATAGATATAAGAGACGACACCGGACAACGCGTGCCATTCGAGGTCGGCAAGATGACGGTGACACTTCATTTCCAACGGCGACGGACGGCACTGTTCTAGAGAGATGAATTACAACGACTACTACGCTCGTCAAGCGGGCGGTGCGCTTCCTTATTTCGAGGGTGCCCGATACCAACGGGGACACGGCCTAGGTAGTCTATTCGGAGTTCTACTGCGTAGCGTCATGCCTCTCGTCAAAAGAGGTGCCGTGGCGTTGGGAAGGTGTCGACCGGTGCACGCATAGCCGACGACGTCCTGTCGGGACAGAACATCAAAACGGCTGCCAAACGACGCGTCACCGCTGCCGGTAGAGACATGATGAGCGACCTCTTGACTCCTGGCGTTCAACCGCGTAAGCGTATAAGACGCGCGCCCGCTGCGAAACGAGTCAGTACAGCTGGGAGACGCAAGAGGAAGCTGCCGACACGACGTGAGCCCGATATATTCGACGATGGCGTTCGTACGTAAACAATCGTGCGAGGGCCTCAAGAGCGAGCTCGATCTCTTCGCCGTGCCGCCGACTCAGACGAGCATCATCGGTAGTCACACGATACACCACCAACCGATGTCCTCGCTCGACTCGGGTGGACCGATCGAATTCGTCATACCCGGTTCGGGAGACGATTACCTGGATCTCGCCAGCACGACGCTACACGTTCAGGCGAAGGTGACGCGTGCCGACGGAACCGACCTCGTCGCCGCCGATCCCGTCGCTCCCGTGAATAACTGGCTCCATTCGCTGTTCAGTCAGGTCGACGTCTACCTGAACGGCACGCTCGTGACTCCCTCGACCAACACGTACCCGTACCGCGCCTACATAGAGACGCTGCTCAGTTACGGCGACGATGCCAAGGAGGCGCAACTGACGAATCAGATGTGGCACAAGGACACGGGCACTCCTATGGACGCCGTCGTCATTGACGCCGCCGATGCAGCACCCAACGCGGGGTTCTGCACCAGACACAACATGATCGCGCAGAGTCGCGTGGTCGACGTGATGGGTCGTCTCCACGTCGACCTGTTCCTCCAGGATAGATTCCTCATCAACGGCGTCGAGGTCAAGATACGTCTGGTGCGCAGCAAGGATGCGTTCGCGCTCATGGCAGGCGGCGCCAACCCCGACTACAAGATCAAGATCGTCAACGCTACACTGTACGTCAAGAAGGCCACCCTGAATACGGGCGTGCAGATGGCTCACATCAAAACCCTCGAAAAAACACCGCCAAGTATCCGATGCGACCCGTCGACTGCAAGGTCTACTCCATTCCCACAGGTACCCGATCGCACACTCACGAGAATCTCTTTCTTGGCACTCTTCCGAAACGCCTCGTGCTGTGCTGCATTGACAACGACGCCTACAACGGAAGTTACCTCCTCGCCGTGTACGTCGACTGACGACAGATACCCGCCAAACCTTTCCAGCCCAACTTCGACAACGACGTCTTTGTCTGGTGCTACCATAACCTTTTCACCTCGACGGGTAAGGTGTGGCAGGACGAAGGCAACGGCTTGTCTCGCGCCGACTTCCGACACAGCTACACCTTCTTCGGCTTGGACCTCACCCCCGATGCGTGCGACGACTGCTGCTTCCATCTGGTACAAAAGGGCAACCTGCACATCGAGATTCATTTCCGCGACGCGCTGACGACCACTGTGAACGTCATCGCCTACGGCGAGTTCGAGAACGTGCTGGAGATCGACAAGAGTCGCAACGTCATCTACGACTACTGAGATGGAAACCCTGCAGCTCGTCCGCCTACTCGCCCTCGATTCACACGCCCGTGCTATCATCCGCGGGATCATACCCAAAAACATACTACTCGAACTACGGGTTGACGCTTACCCCGTCGCCTTCGTGTGCAACACGCACGACGCGGGTAAACCCGGTGAACATTGGATAGCGATCTACGTAGACGCCAACGGACGCGGCGAATACTTCTGCACGTACGGCTTGCCGCCACGGCACGTCGAGTTCCGCCGCTTCTTGAATAAACATTGTGTAACGTGGACTCATAATTCTAAGAGACTGCAGAGTCCCTTGTCTAACGTTTGTGGACAATACTGTGTTGCTTATCTCATGTTTCGCTGTCGTGGACTTGTCATGAAGGATTTCGTAAACGGTTTCGGCACTGATCTGGTAGCAAACGATTGCCGTGTATTCGATTGGCTTAAACAACTGCGATAACCGTGTTTCATTAACGGACATCATCATCATCATCATTATATGATTCGAGCGTATGGCGCGGTGGTCACACACCCGTAAGCTCACGACCTCTGGCGCGGTGTTCGCTCACCCGTAAGTCGTACTACCATCCCACGAGCCACTGGCGCGGTCGTATTGACCCCTAAGCTCAAGACCTCTGGCGCGGTGTTCACTCACCCGCAAGTCACCGTCGTCCATTTGTCTTCCGTTAATAAAACACGGTTTCATATATGTATGCTTGTATCTTTCATCAATAAAATTCGTGTGCACTCGTATACTCTTGTGTTTCGTTAGTTCTTTCATACACGCGCATTCATACACATACCTCGCAGGAGGCACTACCTCCATTCCCAATCATTCCCGCCGCCACAAGAACACGCTAGTCACTCTTTCACTTGCCTCTAGGGGGCGTCACGCACTCTTTCACCTCTGCTGCAGCCACCAGGTGGCGCCACTTCTTTCCGCTAGGGAGCGCTTGTTGCTCAAGGGGGCGGCCGTCGAAACCTCCCTAGTATCGCTCAAAAATGACCAAAAACCGCCGCAGGATACCCCTCCAAATGGACGAGTATACTACTTACAATGATTTAAAGGGTACACCCTCAAAAGTAGTTTAGGATATAATAACTTATAATAAAGTTCACAGTGTGGACTCATCATAATTCACAAAACTTCACTTCAGTACAAGAACAAAACCCACTGCTATTACCATAGCTAATCCAGTGAAATGATTGTATTTCTTATTTAGCCAAAACAATCATATTAATAATAGCAAACACCCGAGGTAGCAAACTCTTCCACAAATACGTGTTTAGCTCTGAAAAGAGCCGTTGTTGTGTGGCTCTGATAAGAGCCGTTGTTATGTGGCTCTGAAAAGAGCCGTTGTTGTTCTTGCACTCATCTCATGTTGTGCTTCGGTGTTCTCGACATCGTCCAGTCAAGTGTTGGAAAGATCACGTTTCCACTTTCTGTGTGTGAATGTATGTGTGTGTGTGTGTGTGTCTATGTGTGTCTGTGTATGCATACATACAATGATACATATATACATACATACATACATACATACATACATACATACATACATACATACATGCATGCATACATACATACATACATACATACATACATACATACATACATACATACATACATACATACATACAGTCATACATACATACATACATACATACATACATACATACATACATACATACATACATACATACATACATACATACATACATACATACATACATACACACATACATTCATACATACATACATACACAAATACACACACAAATACATACGGTGACACAGTTAATAGTGATACACCTTTACATGCTACATGATTAATTAATTACATACAAATTATACATTTGTATTTAATCGTCGCTGCCTGTAATGTAAAATAACGGCAGCCATTTTTATCCGACGGATAGGCCACTAAACATAGAAAAATATATACATAACTTTATCCGCATTTACGTCACCGGATAGACCTATGGCATACCACAGGCATACCGCTCTTTGGCATACCGATTTATTACGCTTATCCGCCGGATAGCCGCTAAACGCGGATAAGGGAGTTAACCGCTCTTCGTGCATACGGGCCCTGGTAAATAAGAGATAATAGGGATTCGCAGGCTTATATATTGTGTATGTGTGTAACACGGATGTAACGTTACTGTAGGCTGTCGCCAATGTGGATTCTTTCTCAATTGTGACGTGTTAAGCATTGCCAATGTTGTTTAGACATGATGACTGGAACGTGGTTGTATTGTGTGTAATGTTGTTTTAGGTTTCTGGTTGGGTCATGCGTATTATTGTTTACTGTAACATGTGTCATTGTTACAGGGTCTTCTTCTTTGTGCTTGTGTAATAAAGAATTGAATGAGAACAACGTGCCATCCTTTCGGGATTCAACTAGCATTAGAGGGGAACCCATCCTGACATGTGGGAAAAGCGCCTCGTGACGTTAGTTTTAATAAACCGAAAACACAGGAGAAAAGGTGCAACTGATGAACTGTTTACTTAAAACTGAAGTTTCAATTGCGTACCTGTTGTACCGATTTACATCAGACAAAACTGGAAAAGCGGAACTGCCTTCCAGTATTATTACATGTCCTAGCATTAGAAGACAAATATAAATACATAACTAACAACAATCAATAGGTAAATAAAGACGGACCTAGCTGAATATAACAATATATATATATATATATATATATATATGTATATTTACCCCTAGTTTACAGTTTACCTTACTTGTTTCATACAAACGCACCTGTATATATTACTCACCAGAATGAATTTACTGTGAATCTATTTCAAAGTTCTGCCAAATGATTTAACAACCCTGTATTTCAACTAAGCACAGTTCCCCTACTGCGGGCGATATCCATTTCATATTATGTCAAACCGCCTTGATCTTATATCAGTATGGATCGTTGCATACACCTTTTTATTTGCTTGAATAGCTTGACGACGGGTGGAAGTGACGCACGGGCTGGCACCTCCCATAAATCACTTGTTTCAGACGGCAATAAAGTCTGACAGTATAGCGCTGTCAGCGAACGGGTGTGCCATTATCACATGAGTTCTACTGCTTTGTATTCCTTCTTCCTGGTCGTGAAACGGGTGTCTGCCTGCGTACGCGTAACTTCCTTTTGCACACGATGTGGTTTGGAGCCGTATATCATGCAGTGAAATACTTTGTTATCACAAAGGTAGACAAGTTGAATCCATTCCTACATGATTGCGGCAATAAACAGTGGACTGTCTGAAACTTATGAACGTGGATAGAAGCACCACCTGATTAGCACAGCTACTCGATACACCAGCATTCGCGAAACGGGGTTACACTCTGTTGAAACCGTCTGAGAATGGTCGAACCGACATCAATTAAAAGGTCCTTTCCCAATTTGATGCCTTTACCCATCCTGTTTGCATTAAGGTAACGATAATGTGGCATTGCCGTCTGGTGAATGTATAAGGAAACTTTCGTTCGCTTACATTGGTAAACATGTAATTGGACACGAATATATGTAGATTGTACATAAATGTTCCATGTGCAGAACAACCCGTTACCTGTATGCTAAGCGTAGGTATGGCGTCGTTTTAACCTACTGATATATTGAGAAAACAATTAACTAGTTTAACAGGCAACTGAAGAAAAATACTTTCGTATTTCCTAGGCGCAATGTTGTGTGCTGTAACCACGTGATTTGTTTGCTCGAATAACTTGACGACGAGCTGAAGTGAAGCTGGCTCCGCTCAAGATTCACTTGTGTCAGACAGGAACAAAGCATAATTAGATAGACCTGTCAGCGAACGGGCGTCACACCATTATATCAGTTATATTGCTTTGTATTTTTTCTCTCTGGTCTTAAAACAGGTATCTCCCAGCATTGGCACAACTTCCTGTTGCATATAATGTCGAATGGGACGGGACGTCAATAAATCATGCAATAAAGTTGTACGCAGCTCTACTTGAATGCTGCAAAATAACAACGCACCACCTGATCAAGTTGATTGGTACTTGGTGTTGCACAGGATGACAACAAGCGGAAAGGTGCTAGTCGCATGACACGTTCACATATGACAGGGCATCTGTTGCCCAGCCACGTACTTGCTGTTAGCATATTGAAGTAGCGGAACGTTATAAAGAACTCGTCTTAGACCGTACAGCCCCGCTAAACTGGCTGCGTGGAACAGCAGATTACAAGATACGCCAGTGGTCGTCAAACAAGGTTACGCCCAGGTGCATCCACACCAACATGGCTTGACCAACCATGGTTGTGCTGACATAAAGTCTCTTCTCAATTGAATGTTTTAAATCATCTCATGGTTTCAATCAAACTAAACACGGCATTGTAGCGATGACACTATTTCGTACGTAACCGTTTATCTTACCAAAGTTATATATCTTTGTTTCGGCATTAATTCGTTGTATTAGTTTTGGTACCTGTAGATGGTAGCTGTAAATAATAGTATAACGTATCCCCTAGAGCGGACGTGTTGTTATCACTCAATGATGCGCATATTGTACCCTTCACTCAACTCGAGGCTATATTTGGCGGAGATAGATCGTAGAAATTGGTGGTGCAGAAAAGTTAATAAACAAGTGGAATTACTGATTGATAAGTATTATTATTGCCTTAATATCATTCATAAAGTTGCAGTAAACATATATTGAGTAGCAGTTGTGCTTAAAGTTAATTAGATGAAGTATTTTAGAACACCTTAGTATAGTGAGTGATAATAGGGTAACTTAGCCTTTAGCCTTCGATAAGTTGTAAACAAGATTTAACAAACCTGATTATGTGGTAGAATATATAGGAGATAAAGTAACAACCATCAAACTACTTACATAACATAATATATGTGTAAGCTAATACTTGCTAGATATTTTGATTAGGTAGTATTGTTGTTAAAAAATAAGCAAGGGCGATAGTCGGGCGGCGTAACCTAAATACATAAAGCAGCCTAACGTAATTGATTGTATTTAAATTAGGTCACTACCGATAATGTTAGCGTTCGTGATAGGATAAATAGTTGGCTGTGTAATTGAAATCTGTAACATAAAGTGTGCTGTAGTACACAGGCAGCAGTCTTTATAAAGACTAAGTTAGTTAAGTTATTGAATAAATTCTGATAGGGATATGGCGCCTTGCAAGCGGCAAGTCAAGGCGAAGCGACACTTGGTGTGCGATCACTGCCACAGCTGGGTAGATTTTCCATTGTCCGGCTGTGGGAAGTCATGGGCAGAAACCATGGAGGAAGGATTCACCTTTCAGTGCATTGGGTGTTGGAAGGTGGAGTGTCTTCAGAATGAGATAGTTAGGTTGACAGATATTGTGAAGGGAAAGGAGATGGGAATTATCAAGGAGACAGGTCGAATGGAGAGAGACGACAGGGAGAGAGGTGAGAACACTGCAAGACTGAAGGAGAATAGCAGTGGCAAGAAAATTGAGGAAAGGAGATTGAGAGGAGGGAAGGTGATTGGAGGGGAAGAAATTGGAAAATCGACGACAGAAAACCGAAGAAGGAGCTACTCTACAGCAGTGGTTGAGGGGGCAATTAGGAAAGAGAGGGTGTTTATAGGCGACTCCATTATGAGAAAGACGGACAAGGTACTGAGCGAGGGGAAGGACGTCGTTGTTTGTATACCGGGGGCTAGGATTGAACATGTGACTGATAGGGTAGAGAAGGTATTGGGACATGGCAATGGAGGGTCTATACTGGTACCTGTAGGTACACATAATGCAGACAGGGAGGGAACAACTGGGAGAGTACAGAAGTATAGACAGTTAGTGAGGAAGGTAAAGAAGACAAGAGTTGAGCAGATAATTATGTCATGAATGTTGCCAGTAATGGGAGGAAGGGGGGCAACGTATAGAAACTGCAAGAGGATGGCGATCAACGCACTAGTTGAGCAGATGTGTGAAGAAGAGGGGGTGGGATTCACATATTTATGGGGATACTTTATTGGGAGAGAAAATATGTACATGAGAGATGGCCTCCATCTTAGTGGAAAGGCGGCAGCAGTTTTCTCAGAGAACCTGCTGCGATCTGTTGACAGTGGGACAGGTTACATCTATTTAAACTAGATTCGCAGGGGGGACTCACAGAAAAGCCTGAAACTGGAGGCATAGATAAAGACAGCACAAATAAATCAGCATAGAACAGTCTGGAAAACTCTTCTGAAGCTGGATATAAATGTGTTTGTTTAAACGCAAGGAGTATAGTAAACAAAATAAATGAACTAAACATTATGGTAGAAGATATTGACCCTCGCATAATAGGTGAAACCGAATCCCGGACCACCACCCATATATCAGATGCCGAATTGGGACTGACAGGATATGTAATGTTTAGGAAAGATAGACTAGGCAAATTCTGATAGAGGGTTTTTAAATGTTTAACTGACCTGTCCGCTCACGTGGATGAATTTTGAAAAAGTATCCATTTTACCCTTCGTAAGCATATAAACATTGACGTTTCTAGCTACCATCCTTATGGAGTTATGGTCCGGACAAACCTAATACACACAAACATTCTCACAGGCTTCTTCGTAAGTACATATATAAATATATATATATATATAATGATACCAGATTTTGTTGATGTTATTTACATTGTGACTATTCTAAAGGCAACATACCAAGCTACATTTATGGATAATCGTATTATTATATTTAACACGTTTTGAATTTTTCCTTTGAGCAAAGAATATAGAAAGTCCCAATGCATAAAAAGGTCTTAACGGAAGAGATTTTTGGCTTTTTGTCCCGGTGACAATGTAGACAGCTTTCTGATATTATATCTGCTTTACGTTACATAATTATTGTTTACAATGAACAAGAAATACACAGAAAATGTGTTTGCCTATCAAACTATGTAGTTACTTAGCATTGCATATCTCATTAACTCTGGTGGTGTTCGTTATCTTTTCTATATTATGGTCGGTTTTATTACACTAATTAGCAGCTGTATTAATTTTACCGCACCTTATTCGTTCACGGGAATACAAACCATGTTAAATACGGTAATAATATGCTAATAATAGCACTATGTAATATATGTATGTACTAATTTAGTAATTATGTTATAATATGTACTACCTGTGTACAATGTACTCACAAGCTACACAAATTGTCAGAAATACATTTATGTTTATACGTATATCGAATAAGGCAGAAAAGGACGGCATCTTATTAGAGAAATAAGGATTATTAATCGTCTATTACTGCTGGTCTTAACAACTGAAATTACAAATTTCGCGCATTATTTTGAAATCGCAATGATGGGATAGGAAACGGTTCTGTTCAAAGCCAATAAGGAGGCAGATGTTAAATTGCATGTGGGTGTATATAACTAACACTGAATAAAATGTACCCATGCATGCATTCATTTCAACACATCAAATCAATTCTATAGAGCAAATAGAGAGGAATGTGTATATTGTGTTAATATGTGTAAAGCTAAGTATATGACAACATGGTAAATACTGCTTTTGCTCCTTCTATTTTATATAACACAAGGTCATTATAAATGGTTATTGTGATTTACTAATTATGTTTGACACGTGACACCAATGTGAAGTTTCTTGTTCGTGGCTCGCTGTGTGTGTGTGTGTGTGTGTGTGTGTGTGTGTGTGTGTGTGTGTGTGTGTGTGTGTGTGTGTGTGTGTGTGTGTGGGCGTGGTGATGTGTATGTACAACTGTTATCACGTAATTAATAAATAACTTAAATACCAGTAATGTGTTGTATTTTCTTACAGTAAACTAGTGCAAAGTTCTGCCAACCAGCCTAATGAGATTGTTCGAAAATAATTCCCCACAACACGTCCTATATTACGAAATTATTATACTATTAAAGTGGGTGAGCATCCAATAAGAAAGTCACTCCAATATATACGTATAGTCATTAAGCAATCTGGCATATTGAAGAATGGGTAGACTTGTCTACAAATGGATTGTTCCAAGGAATATGCTCTATTCTACTTGCTCCTTTATTAAACAGTCTCCAGCTACGATGATGAGACCATTTTGTTACACTCAAACCAGAAGGAAGGATAACATCAAACAGGTGACGTAATTAACCTATATACTTTAATGACCTGGAATTCACTACAAACTGAAGGACGGAATGTACATGTTTGCGTGGAAATTGCTTCGGTTTTTCTCCCAATTCCTTACACAAAATCAAGCCGATGCCCCTTCATTTCAAACCCCTTTGACAATCTGGGGAATGCATGCAAGCGACACACTCAAACTACTTAGAACGATAATTTGTAGGTTGATCTTATCATGCATATCCCAGTCAGTATTCACTTAGCACAGTCATGATGTTGTCCGTAGCTCGGGTGACACCCGTCTTCACGCTTGAGTAACTGTCAATTGACGTACTCTCTGCCTGCGGCAGTAGTTACCCACAATAGCTCCTTATCTGTTGGCGTGCAAGTTATGTAGTAAACCAAGGATAGTGGAGAACGCCTATGTAAGCGCAGTGTGCAGACCATGCGGCAGCAAGACACTGTTACCACTTGATCGCCCGGCGCACCGACTAATTACAACACTAATTCTACTCCACTGGAATGCAGTCAGCCACGCTACCAGCACTGCGCGAAGACTATTTGTACACGTACCCACCGCTGTATTTAGAGTATTCTTTCAAGCAGATGAGCAGACGAAGGAAACGTGGAGTGAAATTACACAAGTTGCAAAATGACAACAAGAGGAATTTACAGCAAAAGTTCGGGATTAAACGTCCAATGTGTAACACTACACCACAGCGCCACACTAGTTGACGTATGGTCCACTGCTACAATGACTGACTGTTCAATTTAAAATGTTATATCCTATTGTATACTCGCGAACGCAACATTGTTTTTAAAAACGACTGCTGATTTATTAATACATATACACTATTTAATAATACAGATAATGTCAAAGAAATATTTGATGAATGCTAATTATAAGTTTCGTGGAAGTATAGTATACAGTCGTCACGAAACTTGAGCCACTTCGGTTGATTCACACGTCAGGTAAATAGTAATTTAACTGTTTTTGCACAACCCATTGCGTTACGTGTATTGACGGCATACTAACTAAGCTGTATTTGTGACCTAATGGCAAATACAGCGATACATTTAATAGGGCTTTTTATTCCATTATATCATTAATAATGTTCCGGATGTCCATAAATACATATGAAAAGTATAAAATGTGAAAGCATTGTTTACGACATTACAGACGAACAACGGTTACATTAGTAATGCAATTTTATTTTGAAAGTCACATTAGTACGCAATTATTTTTTTAAACATGCAACATAGACATTTTCTCTTCCTACTACCACTGCAAATATGTTGTTGGATGCAACACTGTTATATAAACACCTGAATCTCAAGGGAATATTTTCGTAACGATAATGTATTGAAGAAAAACATGTGACCTGCCACAGTGAACCGAGTATTAAGACACAAAGACCTATTTTGTGAAAGGTAGCTAAATTTCATAATTTGGGCAGAAATGCATACCTTATGATATCATCTTTCAATGTTCAGTCAATTAATTTCCTCCACAAGTGTTCAGAACCTAACACATGCATTCGATCTCACATATTAAAAACAAACAATAGGCAATAATATGTTGTTATGAATCAAAATGTGTCGTTTCCCAAGAAGTCGATTTTTGACAGTTTGTTGTAATGTTACCAAGAAATAACAAACTACCGAAGATATCTCAACAAATGAAGGATCATGCTAAAGCTTTTGATCGATAAAAAGTAACAATTAGTATAGTACCAGTGAATACAGTTATAAACAGTGCAATATTTCCTTAATTCACCACCGCAAACATATAACACAATTATTAGTATGCAATAATCCATCATATAATCAGTTGGGAATAACTCAATAGAATAGCGACGCGATTACCTTCGTGACATTTTGCCTGGATTTACCCAAAAGTTCCAATGGCTATTCGGAATGTATTAGTAATGATAGTGTCAGTAAGTATATAAAACCATTATAATTTTATTTCAGCTGTCATAAACCTTAAAACACCTTTAGAACAACTACCTATGCTCCATAATCAATCATGCAGGCGAATGCTTAGTGAATCAATAACTGTATTAATTATTTGAAAGCATGTAATCATTTTGCACACTGTGATCTCATTTCTAAAGGATCCATGTAATACCACAGTGATTTTTCACTATCCACACAATGTATCGGTCACATGCCCCGTCCAGGCACTCCACTCAACACCACGTGTTGTCATTTCACTATTTGATGTTGTAAGTTGAGAATACAAACTGTGCTTATTGTTCCCATATTGTGCCACGAAGTGTTTCATGTGAAACGATGATCTGGTACGTAAATGTAACGAATTACCACGACACATGCCGATTGCATCATATTTTACGTAGACGTGTATTACGACAACATTGATTACGTTACCGTTTGTTAGTTCGGTGTTCCCTAAGTCAACGTCGCTTACTACCAAGTTTCCTACGAAGAAATCTGCAGATTACACAATCTCTCAATTGAAAACACCACGCCAGTATTGATGACAGACCACCAAAAATATTATCACGTTACCACATAAATCAGATTATCTATAATACACATGTTAATTCCGGGTTTTGTGCTTTCGCCGTGTTTTGTGATGTGCAGAACGTGTCCAAAATATGATTGTTGGTGCAGATTATATGTTGCCTCGTCGTTGTTGCTATTGGCGCTGTTTCAGTGTTGTTTTCCGTAGTTCCATCACTTGAGCGATTAGTCGGCCTGTCTCCACGACTACAAAAATATAATTACATGTCACATTGTCAATGATACACGGACATGTTTACTAGCTTGCCATCCAAAATAAAATACCTAAATGGCAAATGTTATGAAAACCTTTGACGTATCATTAATCCAATACCTAAGTGTATAACGCCACTCTGAGATACGTCTTAGTGTTTCTTTTAAACATAATCAAGTTGTTGACATTTGCTAAATCAGTACACGATTGGCTTAAATCATGTATATTCATACGAACACGCACTGATTGCTTCGGATGAAAACTGGGTAAAAGTTATAGTAATCATAGATTATCATAGGTCAAAATCTAATAGAAGCATTGTTTATCCTTCGATGATACATTTTTTGTTTTTGACAATGTACATAGAATGGTAATTTTGAATGTCAGCATTGGTAATGTCGATTTTGTATCCAATCCAAAGGAAGACCTTACAATAATTAACTTTGTTTCATATATCGCAGCAATCATTCTATGGATTTCAAGTTACAACAAGACGCAGGTTAAAATTACCATTTGGAGATTCACTTATAGGTGTTCGTAAAAGCATTCACACCCATTAGGGCGACATAATGTGAAATGCTACTTTATGTACTGAATACGTTTTGCTAGGTTTTTATGTTAAATGACACTCACCCAAACGTCGTTGCCTCGCTGTGCGGGGGCAACGCGGTGAAGCATGTCGCCTTGTTGGCCCACGCCGCGCTGTGCAAAGTTTCGCATTATGCTCCAGTCCTACAACAAATCCGGTTCAACAATCTCTAGGCTTCTTCGCTTGATGAAATATGTTATAATGATAGAACGTGGCATCTGTGTATGTTTAGTCTGAAACGGGAGCACTGTGAGTAAAATAAAAAGATAAGTTCGTATATAGCGCAGTATCCAGTATTTTGGACTGCTGAAAACGCATTACACTTTATTCCATGGCAGACATGTTCAATCAAACACTATTTCGACTTCTTTGGAAAGCCTTCAGCTACGCAGCAATTAATGCGCGAAGAATATTCGTTCACAAATATCCATCACTGTCTATGACCAGGTACTCATTCACACAACTAAGTGAACGTACGAATCAACGTAGAATGACAGAATTTGACAAAGGTTCAAATCCGCAGCCCAGGATTCGAACGTGGGTTCTCACGATTGAGAGTCCGATGCTCAAATCGCTGCGCCACTGCGCTCCACAACCACCAATGATACAGCATTTGGCGACTAATTTATTACAAAAGCCCCCTATATATACGAGAGACATTATGCTCTATAAGTCAACATTGACATGAAAAAGACTGCACGCTAACACACCCTCGACCGCGATACTGGATTGAGACAGACAGAAAGCAGCGACTTACGATATGCGGTACTTTGCTCATTGCCTTGTTGACCATGGTCATCCGCTGCCGATCGTATCTGTCTCGCGACGCGTGATCAGCGGTGGGCATCGACGGCTTCCCTTCTTGCCACATCAGGTGTCGATTCGTCGCGGTCGGACTACAACAACCAGGGATAATGATTGTGACTGCACGCCTATTTGATGACAACATCAGCAGTTATTGCCATTATTACTATTGTTAATATTATATATATATATATATATATATATTACTCATATAAAGTAATACATTTGCATTAATGCGTATTATTATTAAAAGGTATTGTTATTATTATTAAATAATATTAAATCAATACTTATCAGCAAGTTCACAAAGCTATAATAATATTCACAGATGTAATTTCTCAACTTTATTGCGTAATGTTTTCTTATTTACCGAGACCACCGTCCTAGCATCAACACTTGTCAATCAAACCAGCATCATTTACGGAACGCCATTGTGGGGCACCTGATTCCAGTTATGAGCAATGGCGTCAATTTTGGATGGGTCCGTGCTATGTCTAGCTTAACTCACATCAACTAAAATGGGAACATATGCATATTTAGCTTCCATGGTAGTATTGCGATAGTCGTTAGCCCATAGCGATAGTTTCACAATAGTATTTAGAACTAATTACAGCTATCACGAAAATATCGCAATAGTAAAACAAACACCGATAGTCACCGCTAATGACGATACGTATGATAACGAGGAGTACCTGTAGCGGGTGCTGACTTCATCGTCCGAGGACTCTCTACGGCGTGACTTGGCTTCTCTGACCTTGCGCACGGTGAAGATAACGAGAGTGACGACGAGGATCAGGAAAACGACGGACAGGATCGTGCCGAGAACCACGGCCAGCCACGGGAAAGCTGGTTATGCAAACAACGTAACATTTATAACAGTTATTACAACAGTAGCTGTGGCAACAACACTGATGAAAAAAGTGATGTAGCATATGGCGGTGATTAATAATAATAATAATAATAATATTAGTGGTAGTAGTGTTGTTATTATTATTATTATTATGTTATTGACATATCACATGTCTTTGCACAAACATTTTCTGCAGGCTTGGTGTCGTCACAGTTAATATAATTATTATTGTTAATTAGTTAACACAGTTTTATTTTTAATTACTAATCAAATCACACAATGCTCAAACAATAGCAGATATCAAATTGTTCAAATTGGTTGTCGCCGTTTGCTTTCTTTACCATTGTTAAGTCACCTGTCTCTTAACAAATTTTAACAATCAATTTATATTAAATAGCACATAGTTACCTGTTTCATCCAGCTTTTTGTCTGAAATAGTAAAATTATATCATTAAACTTATTTATAACAGTATAATAATGTCACACGAAACATAACGTCAACATTTAGCTTAGCGTATATTTGCACGTACATAAGCTGTTTGTGCAAGTATAAAAGTAATGTACGGTAATTATTATGCAAATACGTCTAACTCGAAACAGTTTGTCATATGTATTATCCGCTTTTGATATATTAAAATATGCCGATATAAAATATTATGTAAAATAAAAGTGAAACGATGAATATTCGCAACATTTAATCGACGGCATGTCTTAATAATGTTAATTAGGAGAAGCATGTTGAACTTACTAGATAACCTGATGCTCTCTCGCTCCACGTCGAAGCCACCGATCTTAAAGACACTCTGTTTGAGCAAGACGTCTTTCAGCATTTCCTTGTCCGTGAGCGAGGAATACACCCAGAGGGAATAGTCGACAATAACGCTGCCCTTTCTGTTACATAACACACAGCACACATTGTATTATAGCAGAATATATACATTGTGATGTCTCTGTTTTGACATATTATAGAATATCGCCTATGTTGAGAGGCTGATTTTGCCTGGCTGTTGGTCACGCAAAGCAAATATGTTATAAGCCAAGAAGAAATACACTGGTCAACGAAACGTAAACAACATGCTTCACTTCAAGGATTTTGTATCACTCAGAGTTTGCAATAGCCTTGCTACAATGTGTCGATATATTATGTTTTTAACTCACCACATAATCTCCTATGGCAAAATTGTTCTAATGAACGATAATTTGTTTCAGTATATTTATATCCGCCGTGATGGCTTCCACGGAGATAGCTTAGATGGTAGAGTAAAGTCAGCAGACAAGAATGCACCGCTTTCTATTTCACATAAAGCAATAGACCTGCTAGGGACGTTGTGTGATCAACATTATCAATAAAGTATTTATAGTATTATATGTATACAGATGCCACGGGACATTGGAGGAAAATGCGTCGTTACGTAATAATATATAAACAAAGTTTCCATGCTTCTATCGTTGATACGCTTTCACAACCCATACGTACGCGAACTTTATGTCTGTCACGTTGACCAGCTTTGAGCCAACTCGGTCACTGTCGCGGTATATTCGTGTGAGCTGGAAAACATACATCGTTTTTCAGGACACGTAAATATGCACTCACTCGCACGCGGGGTGGCGTATACGTGCGCAAATGAACACGAAATGGTCAATACTGACGTATCATTACTTGTAAGTACTATAACAGGATTCAACAATGTTAATATTTTTACAGATCGTGGAATTTCCCGATTGTAAGAATGCATTCCTCTGATAAATAAACGAATCTAATGTAAAATGCATCCTATTGTTGTCACGATGTTCTACTCAATGTAAGTACGCACCACGTTTGTCACATTTGCTGCCAAATCCTTGTAGTCCTGCGAGTTGATGTCCTTAAGTCGTTCTGTGTATGTCAACTTTGGCACCCGGAACCTCCCGTAGTACCTGATAGGTTCTAAGAATAGATGAAGTCACAGTTACATTGTTATCACGTTATACTTTTGCATTTGTGTACAAATCCGACCAATGTGATTTAGGGTGTGCTATTGTCTTGGTGTAGGAATTCGCGCACCGGCAGTTTTACCTAGACGTGTACGCGTAATATTAGCGATGATTAACAACATTTGTCAGCGACGCTAACTAACATTCCAAATGACAGCTCAGATCAGAACAGATTTTACGGCTTAAGCCATACCTGCCCTACATATCTACAAATTAATGGCCTGTTCAGCAATTGCAGTACACAGCTGTGTGGAAACGGAGAAATGAGACAACTCAGAATACGATTTTACAGTAAGGCATAAGCTCGTACGCACGTGCCATTACGACGGAACACACTATGACGCGGTGGTCACGTTCAAGTGGCTTGGTCTTGCGTACTACGAAGCTTTATTAAATAATGTGTCCGTATTTAAAATTACAATTATCAAAATTCAGCATACGAATAAGGTAATTAAAGAAATATCGAGGGTAAATAACTCGTTAATATTTTTTTACACAAAAAACAACATTGATGTGAATATTATTTTGTATAGCATTTGGTTTCGCTCACTTGCTTCGCAGTGTTCTCCGATGTATTCAGGCAGGCATTTGCAGGAGAAACTGTTGGAGTCGGAAGAAGAGCAAGTCGCTCCGTTCTGACAAGGTTTACTCGAACACGAATCGAAGTCTGTGAAAATGTCACACGCTTGTAACTAGTGTTGAATATATAATGCATTTATACAGATCTTTGCTGTTTTAATGCGACTGTAT
Organism: Paraescarpia echinospica; assembly: GCA_020002185.1. Classification (NCBI taxonomy): domain Eukaryota; kingdom Metazoa; phylum Annelida; class Polychaeta; order Sabellida; family Siboglinidae; genus Paraescarpia; species Paraescarpia echinospica. Next base: position 7,231,233 of record CM034533.1, on the reverse strand, counting down.
TGTTTTTTACGATCACATTTTAAAAGCAGCATAAATTGGTGTGCCGTTGTATTGATTGTTACTATCATTACCACAGCTGTTACTGTGGTACACTGTCACCCAATATCATGGGAAATGTCGACGAGTTTCGGGTGTCAGCATTGACCGTCAGACTGTGGGTGGATTTAATATAAAGGTCGCTGTTTCACGAAAGTTAAATGCATTTCGAGGCTGCTGCACAGGCGAGACGATGTAGGAGTGGAATTATTATAAACTGATGGTAACGTTGCTGCGATTATTGTAAGTAAACATAGGTGACAGGCACACCAACCTGATTCACAATTGAGTCCAGTGTAGCCAGCGACGCAGACACAAAGGTAGTTGCCGTTGTCTTGACGGCAAGTGCCGTTGTTCATGCATGGGTTGCTATCGCAGATAGCGATCTCTGTGACAGAAGCACAACACAAGTACATGCACACAATTTATTTTGGACATATCCAATACGCCAGTCTTTCGTCAGCGTAGCATTTCAACTTCTTCAGTACTTGTGACGTATGACGTCATCGTACATGTGAGATAGTAAAATACGAAATACTTTACAACTACAAGGTGAAATCAAGTATTGAATAGGTACAAAAATGTTTGCAAAAAATGAATTATCCTGAATAATATGTTCAATAATCTCAACACACTCATACATATTTATTACAGATAAGATTGATCTAGAGGAATTCCATTTACGATAAATCCAAACTGTTTATAATATACACTTTCAAACGTTACTCGCATAACATGGAATGTTGCCTAGAAGCGGTTATCGCATCATTTTGTCACCTGCGCAATCTTTGGATATACACACTTTCATTCTGATTGCATTGTATATAATCAACGTGAATGTCCAGATCACTATTAGGTAATCCGACAAGATATTTTGTTTAATATTCTCGAGCTTTAAAATATGTCATTTTCTTATTTGTGTTTCGAACAAACTGCGGCCGTATATCGTTGCACGTTTCTGGCGGAAAATACTCAGTAAAGCTCAATGTGCGGCTCTGTATTTAAGGAAGCCAATCAGTTCTTCTACCCTGAATTAGCGGCGTAATATTTTGTAACTCTAAGTCTGCTGTGTTGAACGCGGGGCAAAGGAACGACGTTGAACATCAAAGGGTTTTGCAGTTAACTCAGCCCGACTTGCCGTATTGCCAACACATCGTGTTTTGAAATTGGATGTTTGTTTACTATTTGAACATGCTGGTACCTTACAAATTGCAATCGTTGTTAAGAGCTTATTAAACATAATATTTCGCGGGCGGCATACATTCAACATAGTTAGTATAATCTTAAGAACATTATATTAATTAATAAATGAAAAAACTAGGAACAAACTGCCTCCTTTAAAAATAAACACAGGTCATCTATATTGAAGATGAAACTTTCTAACACGGTGCTACTCACACACCACGTACCGGTCTCGCAGTTGCTGCCGGTGAATCCACGCACGCAGGAACAACGGTATTTGTTGGTCAGGTCTCTGCATATTCCGTTGTTCTGGCACGGCGCATTAGCACATTCGTTGATATCTGAAATTGTCACCGATTTGCTATTGATAACATATAAGCTAAAATGCTATTGTGTGTATTGTGACACGAATAGGCTTCAAGTCAGTTTCAGAACATATAGTTTTTATATATTTTAATCATGACTTATAGAAGGCCGTAACTACGTTTGTCCGGATGACAGTTATTAAAAGTAAATTAAATAGTCGAAGTCCGCTTCAATCATAGATTAATGATTGACGGAATGCACTTCAAATTCAA
>CM034533.1:7176937-7224437 GCA_020002185.1 Paraescarpia echinospica | reverse complement strand
CTGTATGTTTTTAAAGTTTTCAAATGTTACATACAATGTTAAACTTTGTGTACACATGCAAAACTGATTTTAGTTAATGCCTTGTTTTTATTTCCTTTAACTCATGCATTCAACTTTCTAGCGATGTGTGTCTATCACCGTGTAGTTGTCACTCGTTGATATTATTTATTATCAATACCGGTATGTCTGGCTTTCTAACCTTCCCAGCCGGTGGAGCAGTTGCACTGGACGATCCTGAATTTCTGCTTCAGCTCGTAGCCGTCAGCGAGCAGGTCAAACAGACACTCTCCGTGGTCGGAACAGTTGCATAGGTTCACAATCACGTCCGCGGACGCGACACCTCCCTTCTCATCCGATGCCGCAAACCTATGTACAGTCACACGTACGATATGTTCACAACATTCTATCTGCGCCAACATTTCTGCTATTATATACAATTTTGCTATGATGAACAACAGTGTGATCGCTGTTGCATTTTGTCCTTGCTCAATGAGCATGTTGCGCTCAATGTCATTCTTACCATGCGTTATTCTTATTGATTTTAACAAATTCTGACAAACCGTTTTACAAGAACTGTTCCAACGCGATCATGATACAACACCATGTTCTTTGCTATGTTATGTCAGCACTATAAACACGAACACAGCAGTTTGCCATAACCTAATAATAATAATATTTTGCATACATGTATTACCAGTATGTCTCACCGGTACGCAGTGATACGTATGCAAACGACTTTTTGACAAATCTATACGTGGTGTTACATTGTAGTTGTGAAGCCTTTTGTTAGGTAACACACCAATTTCTTCAGTGACGTATGGTGTCGTCGTACATGTGAGATAGTACTAGGTAAAATCACGCTTTGAATATGTCAAAAAGAAATTGTTTGCGCTAAGATGAACTGTCGTGAAGCACGGTGTGATATATGTTTGTTGGCTTGATACATACATCTTAATGTCGTGTCATTGGAAATATTCATGATGTTGAGGGTTGTTCCAGTGTACACAGAATCGACACAACAAAATATTACATACGTTATGTTAACTGGCTCCATATTGGCCGGCGTCCACGAGAAAACATTATTCTCCCATGTTGCACCTTGTGGAAATGTTGAATTAAGGCTGAGGGTCACGATGTCCTTGTCCTGGTCGAACGTGCTCACTCTCAGGATGTTGATTTGACCAACAGTCACGTTAAAAACTGGTGCATCTACAGTAATGTTTGGACTCGAGTTGGCTGTAATTAAAACATAGAGCGAGAAGAATAAACTACAACTCAAAACTACACCGAAAATATATGACACAATCGAGCAAGAAAGAAATATAATACGGCAAGCAAAACGGGTCGTAGCAATACACGTCTGTTGGTTAATATTATTACACATATTATCAAATTTGCTAACAGGATAAGTAACTAATATGCATAGTTGTGAAAAATTGACCCAATATATTGTATATCAAAAAGTCCAACATTTGATAACGGGTGCGGTTAGGTATTCCGTGGATCTCGTTATACAACGCTATGATGGGGTTTGACTGAAATCCATGTCATGTTCTCACTAATTATCCCTTCTCATATTAACGAAATAAGTGCAATTGGTCATACGTTTTGTTTAATATAAATAATGTTCCATTCGCAACACGGCTTATACAACCAGCCACATTATGACCATATTCCTAAAGACAACATCGTGTTTCGGCTAGCGTATAATGTTTCTGATTTCTGTTTTGTTTGAAATTAATTTAAGTACACTATGCAGTACAGTGAGTTGTGCTTAAAAGACGATAACATGACAGTTTATGCAGTATACTGTACTTACACAATGCGATGACTGTGGCTTGGTTCTTAGAGTTTGTTGCCAATGTCGCCGCGGCAGCTTCTTCTTTCCCTAATATGCATATATAAATCAATAAAGATTGTAATTGCTATTGTTATTTTTCAAATATAATATTTCACATATTTTTTTTCGAAAACGAAATGTTCGTCATAGGAAGAATAATGGATCCATACGTTTCAAAAGAGATACGTTTTAGACACATAACTGCATATTTCATGTACAACTATTTTGAAGTCAGATAAAGCGAAATATTGACAAAGGTAAATATGTGTGTCTGCTGTAAACAGCAACGTATCGTAACTGCATATAACCATGTACAGCAGGTATTGCAAGATTCGAAAGTATTATAAACGTATTGAGATGTACGTAAGACATCAGAGGAAATTATAATTTATGACCGCAAAAGGACTTTGCAAACATTTCGAATAAGCATTCTTTGGTGATATTCGAATCTGCTAACTTTGGAGAATTGTAAGTGCATCCCATCCCAGGTGCCAAGGTTCCCTCGCCTAGGACAAGGTTCATTCGCTTCCTTGAATGATTGTCGTCTGATCTACCAATTGGATAAGCACTACAACTTTAAGGCTTTTATTTACACTCATATTTATAGTTATATTTTTTTTCTCGGTTGACAATTTTTATGGAGAGAAATTATGCGTGCGTGTGTTGGGCGTTACCCCCGACGTTCCGGGAAATTAGTATCGGCTACATAAAATGCCGTAAAAGACGAAGATGGAAATAAAATGGTCAGTGGGAACGAAGTCAAAATGAGAACAGTGTAATGGGGATAACATTTGAAGTCGTTTGTTACTCCATCAGTAGATGTAAGCTAGTAAATGTTTAGTGTCGCTAGGAATTCACTCACCCGTAATTGCGAAGTCAAATTGACATTCCTTGTTCTCCCCGCACGTCTGTTTTGCCTTCGTTAGTTCTGCTGACGTCATGTTGTTGAGGACGTCCCCAAGGAAGAGAGGTTTGAACTCCGTGTGAGCGAACGTCGAGTAACTCTCGCCCGGCGCGTAGTAGAACAGTGAGTCGACGCGCAGAATTCTCCCTGAGTAGAAATACCACTTCAGATATGTCATTAACAAAAGAACATATTTAAGTGTGAGTTCCCAAAAAACCCGCAAATGTATGATTGATGCCATGCACCTACTACACTTTATCTATGTTCTTTCGTTTCCTCCCCCTCTCTCATTCACTCTCTCTTTCTCTCTTTCTCTCGCTCCCTCCCTGTCTACCTCCCTCCCTCCCTCCATCCCTCCCTCCCTCCTCCTCCTTCTTTCTCTCTCTCTCTAGTTGATAATAATAATGTTATGTATTTAGGATATTCTGATAACGTGATATATGATGTGGTATGACGAATGAATTAAAATAGAGGAATTAGAATATTAACGCCAGGCAAGATATATAATATGTAGTGTTATCAACGTACACAGTTCACCAAACTCTGTGAATATCGTCTTCTCCGACGAGCTGTTTGATAGCGGCATCGCGTTCTCCCCTGGTGGCAGGAGGTCGTCAGTCGGGTCGCCATTGAACACTCCCATCAGACCTTTCGTGTTGTCTTTGAACTTGTCTGGAGCCCCCACTGTGATGTCGAGTTGCTCGGCATTGACACCGATCGTCAGTGAAAACTCTGCAGCAAAATATATCGTGAAGAAGAGATGGCAAATGTCCTGACAATATTCTTCGACAACCTCAAATGTACGGAAAATGCAGATCACATTCACGATAATGTTAAGAGCATTGCCACTGTAGCAAAGTAACAGCAGCAGCGGAAGGATAACCGCAAGTTACGTTATTCTTTCTCAGCCAAACCGTCAGAACGATCCATAGTTACTTGATGGTCGACATAGTCGTTGGCCGGTTATCTACCAAACCACAATAGCTGCTTGGGTGAACAATACAAACATATCACGCATTAGTGGTGGAAGTCTCTTTCGTGTGACATACGACTTTTGTCATATTGTACTATGATAACTTTTGGCTAATGCGTTGTTGTTTTTTACTTGAACATTTGTTGTGGGACGTTTCCGTTGGATGTCTTGAACACGGTAATATCTGCCAATGGAAAAACGACTTAGAATAAAAACAAATTCCTACCCGATTTGAAAGTAACTTCAATTTGGGTAGTGTTCTTCTTCGTCAGAATAACATCCGTGTACTCTTTTTCGTCTGTCACATTTGCAGCATTGAACCAGTCCATAACGTTATTGTTTTCAACGAGAACTTTTATGCCTGCAACACGTTGTGATATATACATATTAAGTGCATTTACTTACATTGCCAATTAATACCGTTGTCCCGACTCAAGGTGTGTATCGCACAGATGCAGGTGTAATAAGCATACGCTGGTTTGAAGTTAATCTTGAACTGAACACAGATATACAGACAATATAAAACACATCGTATCTGCTTAACTCAACTACACACTAATATTGCAATTAATTGTTCTCCCTTCAGATCAATCATCTTTATTAGGATAACACTGAGTCTTTTATGACAATACATATCGGTTGCGTAGAGTTCACTTTATACTGTAAGTTCTCCAAACAATATAATTCTTCTGGTGTTCAGATATTTGCTGTCGTGATCCGTGACACGAAGCATAACGTTTGAAGCATTATTTTTTAGCTCTGAAGTGTTGTGTCATGTTGTTAGAAATTAAAACGGTGTTACTTTAATAAAATAGCACATTCGCAAAGTCGCCATCTTTCTACGTGTTTCCGTCTAACGCAATTCATACCGTCGCGTGTGGATGTCATTTCAACATGGACGGTGTCTGAATCGGCGTCTTTAGCGGCGAATGCGCTGAACACAGTCGCGTCTGTTTCTTGTTCGTTATCGTCGCGAGCCTTCGCCGTGCGGCCCTGCAGTGTGAAGTTGCCGTGTGTCGTCTCTATGAGTATGTACTCGCCCAGGCCGTTGAAGGTGAACTGGAAGCCGTCCAGCGTGCGGATGTGTGGGTCGCCGTAGAACCAACCTATGGACGGTGAGAAAACAAAACACCATAATAACATGTGTACGTACACCCAGTTCATCACTACACAACCGAGTAAAGAAAGAAGTATTAATGTTAGCGTTGCAGTTAATCGTGAGGCGTTCCAGTTTACATGAACAATACATAGGTGTGCCTTCAGGTGGAACGCGAAGCGGTTCTGTTCAGCCACAATACAATAATGCAAACAACTACAAAACTACTAATCAAGGATGCACCGATGTTGTCACCGACCTATGTACAATGGAGTGTAGCCCCAGCAGTGGTCCATCGGTCGCACCAGATAGAAGTACACGCAGTTGTCGGTGTATTCACAACACCACTGTTTTGGCAGGACATCGTACATCTCATGACGTCTCCCATAGCGAGGATGATAGAAGTATGTTTGACCTCCGCGACCGTCCTCAGTGCTGATGAGAGATCCGAATGGTGTGTAGCAGCATTCCTATTGGTGATTGGTGAACTAACATTAACATTGTTGGCTGCGGTTGCTTCATATCACAACTACGAGGAAGTTGACCTGATCGTAACATAGCATATCAGTATTAGTTGGAAAGACATTGATGAGACCTGCCGATGGGACGACATTTTTATCACACTATAAGTTATACGCGACAACGATTGGTGTGATTATAATAACCCCAAACATTTGTGGCAATATCGCCAATTTAACCGACACTGAAAGAAGTAAAAGAAATATACAAACAAGATAATTGCTTATACATACTTTATGTATTTAAATAATAAAGTACGTAAGATATAAGGGTGACTGAATAGCACATTTAAATAAATCAGGTGATAGCAAATAATACATTAGCTATATTATAGTACGGGTTATTAATATGTTACCGTATTGTAGTCTGCATCCGATGATTGTTAGGTTGACATGGTTGCCCTTCCATCTTACCTGAGTTGACTGTCCCCAGGGCATGCGTTCATAAATGCACCACCTCTCTCCGCTTGTTTCAAAGTACTGCTTCCAATCGAATTTCCAGCGGCCGTCCATCAAAGCGAGCCGCAAATCACACGGACAGACCATCGTCGAGCTCCAGTAGTAACGCACGATATCTATCCGTCTCATCTCGTTTGCGAACCAGTTGTAACACTTCTGATCGTAGTTGACCTCATGGCTTCCCGACGCCACGCGGAACATGTAGCGGCCTCGCTTGCCTGTACACAACTTACATTAAATACATCAACATAAACGAGGCGACGACTTCCTTTATGTTTGTGTGTGTGTGTGTGTGTGTGTGTGTGTGTGTGTGTGTGTGTGTGTGTGTGTGTGTGTGTGTGTGTGTGTGTGTGTGTGTGTGTGTGTGTGTGTGTGTGTGTGTGTGTGTGTGTGTGTGTGTGTGTGTATGTGTTGTGTGTGTGTGTGTGTGTGTGTGTGTGTGTGTGTGTGTGTGTGTGTGTGTGTGTGTGTGTGTGTGTGTGTGTGTGTGTGTGTGTGTGTGTGTGTGTGTGTGTGTGTGTGTGTGTGTGTGTGTGTGTGTGTGTGTGTGTGTGTGTGTGTGTGTGTGTGTGTTTTCGTGCGCGCGTGTGTGCGTGCGTACATAAGTGAGATCATTCGGCCACGCGTGCGTGTTTTGATAAATGTACACTATACAACTGGATGCAAATATTATAATTAAGGTTTACTATTCAACGCCAAACGCACAATACCGAAATTACTTGCATCATGCAAACACGTTTTAATAACTGGATAAAACGCTTACCGAAACAGTCGTCATATATAATATCAACAGAAATAGAACAAACTCGCCTGTATTGCCTGTCCGTGTATCTAGACGGAAAGCTGTCGATTTCATGGACGGTGCCAACTCCAGTGATTCTTCCACATCTTTTTTGTATGACAGATGTCCTATCATGCTACGTCGTATCAGGTATTCAGCGTCCCATCCCATGTTTATATACACGTACTGTGTAAAAGTCTGGTACCGCGACGGATCGTAGGCGATGACCAACTGGAAGGTGTTGGGCTGAGGAGAAAACACATGCAGCATTACAAAACCGATAACAAATGTATTTTAACTTAAGCACGCACGCGTGTACCCCTAATGGTAGCACTCCATATGTAGTAACGCAAACATAGTCCTCGTAAATGTACTTTAAGCGTAAATACTCGAAATGGCATTCACATTGATAGCCGTGATGCTTATTCAAAACACTCTAGCAACAAAGACGATCAAGATGTTTAAATGTCAAAGTAGTAGTAACTGCTACATGTGTAAATGCAGCTACATTATAACAGCTGGGATATACAGCATTGTTCGTCAGAATGCTTTGACCGGGGTCAATTAAAGTAGACTGCAAGCGTTACAGTAGGTCTGATCTGATGCAGTTCCGTAGGCAGTCACAAACACAAACGTGCGCTATATCTGTTTGGTCACACTCTGTTACCGCTACTGCATATACATCTGACAATCAATACCCTGAGAATAGGATGTTAAGGGTTCTCCAGGAACCGGTAATTTTTACGGCAATCAATATTTAATCTAACCCGGCCTCAAACTGCGCAATAATTGGAAATACACAGCGATCAATGTACGATCCATGAAGAGCCACCCGATATGTGAAAAGTGGAAAGCACTGTACCCGGGGAAGTGGTTGTTAAATGGTTGGCCGCCACATTAGCAATGCAAATTTGATAGTCTGCACAATGGTCACAATATGTCTATGTAATGCAGGTTGTATGGGTAGAATAACAACGCATTAATTTATACTGTTTCAGTAAACCACTGCGCACGCGTGGTAGTGCATATAATACGTAGTGGTTTCCTGAAGCAGTAGAACTTAGTGACAGAAGCCAGTGGTGGAAGAATGATACAACAATCTGGACAACCCGTGCGTCAGAAGCAGTAACTGTGAGTGAAAATAATGTGGAAAATTGTGTCATTGTTGTTTGTTATCAGCGGTTGTGTTCATATTTAGCAAGGCAGTGACTGGTTCAGATGGTGTTGGTCAACGGTTGTGTTCATATTCAGCAAGGCAGTGACTGGTTCAGATGGTGTTGGTCAACGGTTGTGTTCATATTTAGCAAGGCAGTGACTGGTTCAGATGGTGTTGGTCAACGGTTGTGTTCATATTTAGCAAGGCAGTGACTGGTTCAGATGGTGTTGGTCAACGGTTGGGTTCATATTTAGCAAGGCAGTGACTGGTTCAGATGGTGTTGGTCAACGGTTGTGTTCATATTTAGCAAGGCAGTGACTGGTTCAGATGGTGTTGGTCAACGGTTGTGTTCATATTTAGCAAGGCAGTGACTGGTTCAGATGGTGTTGGTCAACGGTTGTGTTCATATTCAGCAAGGCAGTGACTGGTTCAGATGGTGTTGGTCAACGGTTGTGTTCATATTTAGCAAGGCAGTGACTGGTTCAGATGGTGTTGGTCAACGGTTGTGTTCATATTTAGCAAGGCAGTGACTGGTTCAGATGGTGTTGGTCAACGGTTGGGTTCATATTTAGCAAGGCAGTGACTGGTTCAGGTGGTGTTGGTCAACGGTTGTGTTCATATTTAGCAAGGCAGTGACTGGTTCAGATGGTGTTGGTCAACGGTTGTGTTCATATTTAGCAAGGCAGTGACTGGTTCAGATGGTGTTGGTCAACGGTTGGGTTCATATTTAGCAAGGCAGTGACTGGTTCAGATGGTGTTGGTCAACGGTTGGGTTCATATTTAGCTAGGCAATGACTGGTTCAGATGATGTTGGTCAACGGTTGTGTTCATATTTAGCAAGGCAGTGACTGGTTCAGATGGTGTTGGTCAACGGTTGGGGTCATATTCAGCAAGGCAGTGACTGGTTCAGATGGTGTTGGTCAACGGTTGGGTTCATATTCAGCAAGGCAGTGACTGGTTCAGATGGTGTTGGTCAACGGTTGGGTTCATATTCAGCAAGGCAGTGACTGGTTCAGATGGTGTTGGTCAACGGTTGTGCACGCAATGTGCCATTTTCGAGTTGTTATTAGTGATCCTTCTCTCTTAGAGGCAATAACCGATTGTAACTCACCCTGTCGTAAAATATACTGTAGTACAAGCGAGGAATCATTCTGCTCCAAGTGATCACCATGACCCACGTGACGTCTGTCTCGGACACACCGCCGTTCGCGAGGACATCTTTCTTCGCATGGTCGATGGCATGCTGCAAGAACAACATTATATACTAATGTCTTTACTGACCCAATGTGTGTCGCTTTCACTCAGTAGCCTGCTATGCAATCTTCAGGCATTAATTGCAGTATGAACCGATCAAATACCATTGCTTTGCTGCATGTGAACCAACAGGTGTCGCATCTAAGTTATAGTATTGTCATCAACTTACCGTGACTATTAATGGGTGTTCTACGAGAACAAATGACGGAATCAATATTGTCGTTCAAAGCACTGTTTACAACTGACTTAGAACAGAGTTGGAATTTAACAAAACATTAAGATTTCCTAAGTCGAATAACAACTCAGGGTATAGTATTAATGTACGAGTTTAATCAAACAATTAAATATAAAATGTCAGGTCATGTGTCTCCAGCAATTGACTGTGTAAACATAGTTCAAGGAACATTCTCACTGACCTTTACGCGAGCTTTGTCGGTGGATGAGGATCCGGGCTTCGTTAGGTCGTAGATGTGATAGGAGACATCTCCATATTGGGCGTTGTTATCCGTCCACAGAGGCGCTAGCATGGCAATACCTTGCGCGTTGGCGGTTTCACGTTTCGTGTATCTCAACATGTCCTTGGTGAGTTTGTCAGGGTATCGACTCTCGAAATTCAGCCCGAATGTAACGTAGCCATTCGTATATATCTGACGAGAAGAGGCGCATTATTACACTGACTTTCGTAACTCGAACAAACGTACGGATGCATACAAATACCGATATTGCAATATTGATCAAAGTGAAATAGTTTACATACTTGGATTTACCGTGACGGTTAGTTCCATCACAAACTAGATAATACACGAACAAGTCAGTACAACGTGTCCAGTCTGTAAAACGCAATATAAGGCTTTCCCACGCCGAATGCAAAACTTGTTTCTAGTCGGAATAAGAATTATCCTGTTTGCTTACACGCATTTGTCCTGATAGTATTACGCAATACAAAATATTGCAATAACAAACAAGGACATTACAAAAATTTGTAATTACATTTATTCGAAATAATAAACTGTGCAAATAATACAATAATATAATTAAGGTGTTTGGAATCGTGATGGATCGGCATGCTGTCACTGTCATAGGCTGTTCCAGTCTTTTTGATCCATGGATTACCTTCAACACGCCGCATGTGCGCGATATCATGCTTTATCTGACAGTAGAATTAAATAGGCGAGTAGCAGGTTCTCCCACCACAATTGTAGACAGCAATGGGACAAACTGAGTAACTTACCTTCATACGCCTATACAGCCCATTGAAAATCTGGACTTTCGGGATTTGAATGAAGTCAGACGTACAACTTTTGCTGTTCCAGTCGCAGCTGTAACCCAGTGTCGACTTTATGCTGACGTCGCCTTGCCGTTCACCGTACAAGTAGTGTGTGTACAGCATCTCTGAATAGTAGCACCAATATAATACAATTATTACTAACTTTCCAGTCATCGTATCATATTTACAAAGTATGACACGAGCTGTATTAGGTTCACGTGATAAAGAGATGAGACTATTTCAGCGATTATTTCAATTTGCTGAATATTGATTTTGTTTGAACACGCCAACAATATTATTTGTAGTCAAAAGTAGTACAACAAGGAGTGATTCGCTGGGTTGTTGCTCTACTCTGACGTCACATATGACTGGAATATGGATTCCAACATGTGGTTTTACTATGCACATGATTTAGTCCATGTTTTCATTAAACTTTCACATGATGAAAACAGTATATACCTGTACTGCTATTATGCTATATAGGCGATGATAACTAAATGTTGTTAATACAAAAAATGTATATACATTTCCTGTGATATGTGACAATCTTCTTGAACAAACGGTTGAGATGAGTTGTTATTACTGTGATTGGTGTCGCATTAATATCATATCAACCATCATACAGTTTGGCGTACACGATCGTATTTGCAGTTACTTAGCGATTATTACAACCATTCCTATATAGATCATGCACCCCATAGTTGAACAATTGGATCTGTTTTTTTATGTCAACTAACGGAACATTTCAATATAATTTCACGGAAACGTGGTTATCACAATCTTCACTATACTGGATGAACTATCACATGCTTCGTTTTAGTATGTGAACGCCATTCAATCAAGCAGTGGTGTATGTAGGTTCTCGGAAAAAGGGGCCAAGCTTAGTTATCCGTATCATATCATGCTAAAGTGTAGGGGGCAACACTTTTTGTAGGGACAAATATATTCCACGCGCAACGTTTTACACAGGAACAAATGAAAACAACTACCTAAGGCGTCACGGTTCAGTGTTCACTTTCACACACGCTATTATAATAAACTTACCTTCCTCGCATGTTTTTCCTTTGTAGAGGTCTGGTAAACAGTGGCACTTGTACCCTTTCGACCTGTCTTCACACGTTGCACCGTTTTGGCAAGGCTTCTTTGAACACGTATCCGTGGCTGGGGCTATCAGTGTAAAATGTTAAATAACTTACAAGTTAGCATATCAAAAAGTGTAACTCAGCAAGTTCTTAGTTTATCACATAGCCACTGTTTAAACTTTTTCGGATTGAAAGGTCGATGATCTCTGGTAATTATATAACGATTATATGATATATGTAAGCACAAGGATATTATCGCTAACTGACCGATAAGCAATAGTGTGGATATAAACAATCGTATATCGCGCAAACATGACCAGACGTAAACATACAGGGCACCACTCAAATATGGAAGAAGAAGAAGAACATACAAATATAATTAATTAAATACAAATGCCTATACACATCATAAAAGTACCTTTGTTCAATTATACTAAACATAATATCACACACAATGTCACAAACTCTTATACTTGCATCACATACATAAACAAGAACTATCCAATACAGATACACGAGAGGTCTCATCACTTCGCAACGTCTGAATAAACCACGCCACCTCCACCAACACGCCAATATATTACCCACCACCGGTTCGCATATTCACAAGAGCAGAACTATATATTTCAATCGATAGGCGGCGCCACTGTATCGTACACTTCCCCGCAATACGTGAGACGACCAAACAACCAATTATCCGTTCGTAATGCTATACGTTTGGGTGACATTACGAGTAGTGCGACTGTGCGTAACAGAACCATAATAAACACACGCGAACATAGACAATAAACCGGTAGCAGATCTACTAGAGAGCGACTACTTTATTAATGTTAATATGAGTCTCCCGTGTCCAATTTAAACTGTGCAATCGTTCATCAGTGCACACATTGCCGCTCATATTGTAAACATTTAAGAGAATTTTATCACTGTTTTGTTTTACTGGAGATGCATTAATTGGTGCGTTTACGTAACTAAAGAGTTTGGATCGCTGAACCCGAAATTTTAAAAACAAAAACAGTTTCGAACTGCCGACAGTGGAAGACCATCACAGAATATCGAGAAAGATTAAAATAAATAGTATGCAAAACAGAACGGACCACAGAGTGACGTGAACCCAACATGCAAAGGAGAAAAAGGGGAAGAAAAACAAGACGAAGAAGAAGTAGAAAAAAGAAAAGAATGAGAAGAAGATGACGATGAAGAAGGAGAAGGAAAAGACGGAGAAGAAGAAGGAGAAGAAGGTTATGTGAACACGGACACTGCTTATCAATAACTTTGTTTGCAGCTGTGTATTTTGACAAGTTACCCAACCCATTGTACAAGGAAGTTACTGCTATGGTGCACAGTGTATGAAGATTATTACCTACCCACATCACAATTGGTGCCCGTGAATCCACCAGCGCAACTGCACGTGTAGCCTGTCAGGCCGTCTTCACACGTGCCGCCATTGTGACAAGGATTGCCTTGGCAGTAATCGATGTCTACGAAGGAAACGCCTCGATTCAGTTGCGATGATTAGGGGTGAATATTCGAGAATATTTTTACGATTACGATACTATTGTGATAGTTGTGTTATCATAGTAATACCATAGTGAAAGTATCATAACTATTGCGCTAGCTTCGCGACAGTATACTGAATTGGGTTATGACAATGACCATAAATATAGTATGTTTGCTAATACCTAGGAATAGCAGTCCCCCAACAATGGTATGAAAACATTTTTATTGATTTTGTTATATTGATGAGTGTATTATTATGATGTGTGCAGTCATCTGCCATTATGATTAATTTGACCGTGCTGTCGTTATCGATAATCGTTGCAGAACTACTCCGAGTGCATCCGCCTTTGTCCACAGTGTGGCGCCACCATCTTCTACAATTCCACTGATTGGCAACAATACGTCATAGTAGCGAGAACATCAGTTACAGTTCATTGTTGGACTTCATTCTTGGCCTGATAAACGTTTCGCTTCCGTCGTCCGTGTACCCCTGTACACACTGTTGTATGCATACATGTTATCATATCCTGATTTGTCTCAAAGGGAGTTAATAAGAAACAGACTAAATCTGCCTGGTGCATCCACAATGTATCGGTGCATCTAATGCGGCCACTATATCGGCAACAAAGAATTATGAAGTTCGCCGCTACAAAAATAGTGGGCCGAACTGTTATTGTAAGAACAATAACCAGACAGATCATCGCGCTGATGATATAATTTGTAATAACCACTGATGACAATATCGAGGAATATAACGGGTATGTTATGATGGACAGCAATTAAAGTCTCCTCTTGTGAGATAGGGCTAACATTATATAAAAACATTACGTAGTATGACGTACTTGTTTCACACCTGGTTCCTTCAAATCCTTGTGCGCACTCGCAGCTGTACGCGTTCACTTTGTCCGTGCAAGTTGCCCCATTCAGGCACGGGCTATTGGCACAATCGTCTATGTCTGAATGTACGGAAACGAGTGACAACTTTTTTATACATCACTTTTTCTGGAACTAAAGGCGTTTACAATCAAAACGATCTTTGTGTATGGACGTTGACAAATCGTCGCTGGGCTGACCGCTGCTGTTATGTAAGGGGAACCAGCCTCTTCGTCTACTAGGAATTTGCGGGCGTACTAATTTGTGACGGGAAGTATGCTGTATTGAACGTGGGAAAGCTGAACATCAAAAGGTATAGCATTTACTCAGTCCGATTTCGCCGTGTTGACAATAATGCTTGTTTTGAAACTGGGTGTTTTGTTTACTATTTGAACATGCTCCCATGGTCGTAACGTCAAATTACGACATTTGTTACGGGCTTAAAACATAATTGTGCGGGGAAAATACCTTCAACATAGTTAGGTAAGTCTTAAGAACATTACATCAATTAATAAATGAAAAACTTGGAACAGACTGCCATCTTTTAAAATCTTACTATCTCAGGTTTAACACAATTTGTTATAGTGTACACCAACCAATCACTGTAGGACTCGCAGAAAAAAACTGTCGGAATATGTTATAGTGATATTGAAACGTACTTGTTTCACACTTGGTGTCCGTGTACCCTGCTGCACAAGTGCACACGAACCCGCTGTCTCCGTTCACACATGTCGCGCCGTACTTGCACGGATCACTGCTGCAGTCGTCTGTCAAAATATCTACAACGGTTTAGTGCAAAAACTCGGTTAGTCCTCACCAATATCACAATTTCGTTTACAATGTGCATGCAATGCAACATGTCAAACATACACACCGTTATACATCAAATGTAATGCAGAAAGACTTACAAGTCGCAGCATTCGATTATTACTTTTTATTATTATTAATTACTACGACTGTTTTTTCCACGAAAAACGTATTGGTTTATGTAACATAGCCCGTAACATGTGCAATCTTTATAACATCAGCCTGTGCCGTTGCATTGCAATAATTTATTATTTCAGAAGACATTTATAATTTAGAGGTAGAGTTGTATTAGCATGACGTTTGTGAGTTATCATTAATCGTTATAACATTGTAGAGCGTAATAAATATAATAATTACCACGTAATCATCAGAAATACTACCTGGTGTTGTGCCAGTATCTCCATATTGTTGTGTGGTTGTTGCCACACCAGGGGACTTTGTTGTTGTATCCTTAGCATCAGGAGCATTTGTTGCGGTGTTTGCCGTATCAGAAGGAGCTGTAGTTGTAGTACCTTGAGCATCAGGAGGATTTGTTGCGGTGTTGGCCGTATCCGGGGGGGTTGTTGTTGTTGTATCCTGGGCATCAGGAGGATTTGTTGCGGTGTTGGCCGTATCCGGGGGTGTTATTGATGTACCTTGGGCATTAGGAGGATTTGTTGCTGTGTCGGTCGTATCCGGGGGTATTGTTGTTGTACTGCCTTGACCATCAGGAGGATTTGTTGTGGTGTTGGCCGTATCAGGGGGTGTTGTTGTTGTTTTACCCTGGCCATCAGGAGGATTTGTTGCGGAGTTGGCCGTATCCAGGGGTGTTGTTTTTGTACCCTGTGCATCAGGGGGATTTGTTGCGGTGTTGGCCGTATCCGGTAGTGTTGTTGTTGTACCTTGACCATCAGGAGGATATGTTGCGGTGTTGGTCGTATCAGTGGGTGTTGTTGTTTTACCATGGCCATCAGGAGGAATTGTTGCGGTGTTGGCCGTATCCAGGGGTGTTGTTGTTGTACCCTGGGCATCAGGAGGATTTGTTGCGGTGTTGGCCGTATCCGGTAGTGTTGTTGTTGTATCATGGCCATCAGGAGGATTAGATGCGGTGTTGGGAGTGTCCGGGGGTATTGTTGTTGTACCCTGGGTATCAGGAGGATTTGTTGCGGTGTTGGCCGTATCCGGGGGTGTTGTTGTTTTATCCTGGTCATCAGGAGGATTTGTTGCGGTGTTGGCCGTATCCGGTAGTGTTGTTGTTGTACCCTGGCCATCAGGAGGATTTGTTGCGGTGTTGGCCGTGTCCGGGGATGTTGTGGTTGTACCTTGTGGATCGAGAGGATTTGTTGCTGTGTTGGCCGTATCCGGGGTTGTTGTTGTTGTACCCTGGCCATCAGGAGGATTTGTTGCTGTGTTGGCCGTATCCGGGGGTGTTGTTATTGTACCCTGGCCATCAGGAGGATTTGTTGCTGTGTTGGCCGTATCCGGGGGTGTTGTTATTGTACCCTGGGCATCAGGAAGATTTGTTGCGGTGTTGGCCGTACCCACGGGTGTTGTTGTTGTACCCTGGGTATCAGGAGGATTTGTTGCGGTGTTGGCCGTATCCGGGGGTGTTGTTGTTTTACCCTGGTCATCAGGAGGATTTGTTGCGGTGTTGGCCGTATCCGGTAGTGTTGTTGTTGTACCCTGGCCATCAGGAGGATTTGTTGCGGTGTTGGCCGTGTCCGGGGATGTTGTGGTTGTACCTTGTGGATCGAGAGGATTTGTTGCTGTGTTGGCCGTATCCGGGGTTGTTGTTGTTGTACCCTGGCCATCAGGAGGATTTGTTGCTGTGTTGGCCGTATCCGGGGGTGTTGTTATTGTAACCTGGGCATCAGGAAGATTTGTTGCGGTGTTGGCCGTATCCCGTAGTGTTGTTGTGGTACCTTGGCCATCAGTAGGATTTGATGCGGTGTTGGGAGTGTCCGGGGGTGTTGTTGTTGTACCCTGGGCATCAGGAGGATTTGTTGCTGTGTTGGCCGCATCCGGGGGTGTTGTTGTTGTACCTTGGGTATCAGGAGGATTTGTTGCGGTGTTGGCCGTATCCGGGGGTGTTGTTGTTTTACCCTGGGCATCAGGAGGATTTGTTGCGGTGTTGGCCGTATCCGGTAGTGTTGTTGTTGTATCCTGGCCATCAGGAGGATTTGTTGCGGTGTTGGCCGTGTCCGGGGATATTGTTGTTGTACCTTGGGGATCGAGAGGATTTGTTGCTGTGTTGGCCGTATCCGGTGGTGTTGTTGTTGTACCCTGGCCATCAGGAGGATTTGTTGCTGTGTTGGCCGTATCCGGGGGTGTTGTTGTTGTACCCTGGGCATCAGGAGGATTTGTTGCGGTGTTGGCCGTATCCGGTAGTGTTGTTGTTGTATCCTGGCCATCAGGAGGATTTGTTGCGGTGTTGGCCGTGTCCGGGGATGTTGTTGTTGTACCTTGGGGATCGAGAGGATTTGTTGCTGTGTTGGCCGTATCCGGGGGTGCTGTTGTTGTACCCTGGCCATCAGGAGGATTTGTTGCTGTGTTGGCCGTATCCGGGGGTGTTGTTGTTGTACCCTGGGCATCAGGAGGATTTGTTGCGGTGTTGGCCGTGTCCGGTGGTGTTGCTGTTGTACCCTGGTCATCAGGAGGATTTGTTGCGGTGTTGGTCGTATCCGGGGGTGTTGTTGTTGTACCCTGACCATCAGGAGGATTTGTTGCTGTGTTGGCCGTATCCGGGGGTGTTGTTGTTGTACCCTGGGTATCAGGAGGATTTGTTGCGGTGTTGGCCGTATCCGGGGGTGTTGTTGTTTTACCCTGGGCATCAGGAGGATTTGTTGCGGTGTTGGCCGTGTCCGGGGATGTTGTTGTTGTACCTTGGGGATCGAGAGGAATTGCTGCTGTGTTGGCCGTATTCGGGGATGTTGTTGTTGTACCCTGGCCATCAGGAGGATTTGTTGCGGTGTTGGCCGTATCCGGTAGTGTTGTTGTTGTATCCTGGCCATCAGGAGGATTTGTTGCGGTGTTGGCCGTGTCCGGGGATGTTGTTGTTGTACCTTGGGGATCGAGAGGATTTGTTGCTGTGTTGGCCGTATCCGGGGGTGCTGTTGTTGTACCCTGGCCATCAGGAGGATATGTTGCTGTGTTGGCCGTATCCGGGGGTGTTGTTGTTGTACCCTGGGCATCAGGAGGATTTGTTGCGGTGTTGGCCGTATCCGGGGATGTTGTTGTTGTACCTTGGGGATCGAGAGGATTTGCTGCTGTGTTGGCCGTATCCGGGGATGTTGTTGTTGTACCCTGGCCATCAGGAGGATTTGTTGCTGTGTTGGCCGTATCTAGGGGTGTTGTTGTTATACCCTGGGCATCAGGAGGATTTGTTGCGGTGTTGGCCGTATCCGGGGGTGTTGTTGGTGTACCCTGGCCATCAGGAGGATTTGTTGCTGTGTTGGCCATATCCGGGGGTGTTGTTGTTGTACCCTGGGTATCAGGAGGATTTGTTGCGGTGTTGGTCGTTTCCAGGGGTGTTGTTGTTATACCCTGGGTATCAGGAGGAATTGTTGCAGTGTTTTCTGAATCTGACGGTGTTGACATTGTGCCCTGTACATCAAGAACATCAGTTACGGTGTTTGCCGTATCTGCGGACATCTTTTCTGTGTCCGTGGCGGCAGGAACATCGGATGCAGTCGTTTCCATATCCGGGAGCTGCGTTGACGTGCCAGAATCCCCAGAATTTGTTGTGGCATCATTTATGCTCACAGGCGGCGTTGTGGTGGCTGAATCACCCTCCGCTGTTGCGTCATCCACACTCACGGGCTGTGATATGGTAGCTGAAACACCTTCCGCAGTGACGTCATCCACACTAACGGGCTGTGATATGGTAGCTGAAACACCTTCCGCTGTGACGTCATCTACGCTCACGGGCTGTGATATGGTAGCTGAAACACCCTCCGTAGTGCCGTCATCCACACTGACGGGCTGTGATATGGTAGTTGAATCACCCTCCGCTGTGGCGTCATCCACACTCGCGGGCTGTGATATGGTAGCTGAAACACCTTCCGCTGTGACGTCGTCCACACTCACGGGCTGTGATATGGTAGCTGAAACACCCTCCGCTGTGACGTCATCCACGCTCACGGGCTGTGATATGGTAGATGAAACACCTTCCGCTGTGACGTCATCTACGCTCACGGGCTGTGATATGGTAGTTGAATCACCCTCCGCTGTGGCGTCATCCACACTCACGTGCTGTGATATGGTAGCTGAAACACCCTCCGCTGTGGCGTCATCCACACTCACGGGTTGTGATATGGTAGCTGAAATACCCTCCACTGTGGCGTCGTCAGTATTGAGCGTCTGTATTGTGCCGTAATCTTCCCCCGTTGTGTTCTCTTCCATTGTCGGTGGTTGTGTTGAAGTGGGTGAATCCGCGTCTGTTGTGTTGGTTTCTTCATCAGGAGGCGCTGTTGTTGTGCCTGTCAAATCGTCCATCGTGGTGTCTTCCGTTGGTGTGAAATCTGTATATTCCGTAGTATCCGTTGTGGTTTCTGAATCAACCAAATGCAACGAAGCGCCTAAGTTTCTTGCTTCACACGCAAATACACGCAAACACACGCAAACACACGCAAACACACACACACACTATATACACTCACACACACCCGCGCGCACACGGACGCACGCAGACACGCACAAACGTATACGCACACGCTACGCAAGCGAAGACGGACATACACGCACAAACACACGCACGCGCTCACGCACACCGCGCATACAGGCACGAGCGCGCACGCACGCCTACTCATACAAACTCGCGCGCGCATTCGGCAATAACCAAGGTATTCGTCGCAATCTACTCAAGTAAGGATGGAAGTCTATATTCCTGAAGCAAAATGCAAGATGTTCAAATGTTATCAGTTTGTTGAAATTAACGTTTTTTGGCGAACGAAAGGTAAGTCGCTATTACAGATGGTAGGCTGGACGAAGAGAAGAATATAAATGATTGTGGGGATGATACAGATTACAGATATGATACTCGATTTCCTGCAAACGAAGCTCGTTGTCATGTCGTTTTGCAACGAATAATACTAATATAATTGTTGTAGGATAATGTAATCCTCTATGGAGACAACTCACCATACTACCAAATTACTTAATTCATCTTTTCCTGTGGGTTGACTGACAAAAGTCGATTTTCAGTACACAATTCCAGTCTAATATAATGTTAGTAACACTGCGACTACGTCAATGTTAAAAGAGAAAATGAAGCTAATAAATAAATTTAAGGAATAGGAACTGGAGACATACACGTTTTGTGTTGCGGCTGCAATCACACCCTAAGACGCAAGACTTACCTTGCGCGGAAATGGCGTGAGTCACCACTAATATCACCACCAGGAGGCACCACTGTTTCGCTGCGCTCCCCGCCATGATGGCGATATTTCCCCTACAAAAGAACAATATTTGGCAACCTACATCACAACAATTTTATCAGACCCCTACCAATTATGAACCGCAATCACATTCCTAATGGGATATACCACAACACAACACACGTACAATTCAATCTTCACAATCTTCACAATCATACACGACCACATAATACCATTTTTAAAAGAACTGCATTGGCTGCCGGTTGTGAGTCGAATTGTGTTCAAGGTATTGTTGGTGACTTACAAATGTATTCATGGTTTAGCGCCGTCTTATCTGGCAGAACTTGTGCAGCCACGAGAGCGTGATGGACGCCTACGCCAGGACCATGCGCCAACACTGCACCAAGGCATCACGAAGAAATGCATCGGCGACTCGGCATTTGACGCAGCAGCACCGTGACTATGGACTGAACTACCGGTGGACATTCATGCTTCAGGGACACAGAATATGTTTAGAAAGTCTTTAAAGACTCATCTTTTTATTATATATTTTAATTAATTTAAATTGTTTTGTTCCGACGGACATTATTTTATAAGTTAAGTATTACTTGTCTTAACGTTATTTTTTATTTTAATGTTCAGTATTATATGTCTTAAAATCAGTGTTTAGTTTTTTAATATATTAATATACATTCATATTATTGCTTTGGATGGCGGGAATTAGTGGTAAAGAAATACCGTATTATTCGTTTTATTTGTAGTAGTTTTAAACGTTATTAATATACCTACGTGCATTCCAGAGGACCGTTCTCTAATCAACCGTAATGGGATAAACAATTTCCATTGTGGACATATGTGTTGACGTTGTTGTCTGCTGACGCAGAATAATGTATACTCCAATTCTTTTATTAGCGTACATGTTCAAAAAGTATCGCTACAACGTTATCATTTCGCAAAATATATGTTTTGTATTTGACTGCGCAAGCAAATTCACGCGCGACTACTAGCACCTTTATTGAGAAACATTATGTCCAGCAACAGAACATTTGGGGCAGCTATTTATTCCTGCTTTACTTCAATGTTTATTTCAAAGACGTTGTTTATACAGAAGACACTGGGATTGAAATAAGTTGACAAAGGTCTTTACAGAAGCGAGAGGAATGGAAGCCCACTGCTCGAGTTTGAAAGGGCGACTCTTCACCATTGTCCTACAAGCGCGACGTAGATAGCCGGCGCCTGAGAAAGTACGGAAGTCGCTAGAGGCAGTCACGCAACGACACACATTTGCTTTTCTGCTGCACCGATCCGTTACCGTCAGGTGTATGTCTCCCGTTCAACTGATTTGCTGATGTAAAAACCGAGTACAAGATATAGCCTCGAATCTTTGATGTGTAGCACATATTTTCTTCGCATGTTTAACTTTTGTGCAGTAGAGATAGTTATCTACAAAATTCAAATAGTAGGCATAGGATAAACACATCGATTGATCAACTTCGCCCCACACACGTTTCCGTCTCAAGACACAGTTCAAAGCGTCGAAACCCGGGGGGGTGGCTTGAAGGGGGCTCACCCCTATTATTTTTGATGGAGGGTCTGGAGATAGGAATAGCCCTCAATATTTATGGAAGGTGTACATCTTAGGGTGGAAATTATTTGTTGGGGTGCTGCACATATAATTAGCCTCAAGATTTAGGGAAGGGGTGCATTTTTTGATGGAATTTGATGTTTTGGTGAACCTGAAAACGATTATGTGGCATGCCTCAAGAGAGTGTGTGGAAATCGAGGTTGTTGGTGAGCTTCTAAAATTATGAACGTCGCCGCACAAAAATGCCAACAGCACTCTCTCTCCCCGTCTTCCGTTGTCGTGAAACCCGACAACGACAGTGGAGGAGTGCTGAACTGAAGCTCCAAGGTGGTTCACCTCCCTCAATACTAATTTAGTTCCGAATGCCGGTGAGAGTATACAATGCACTAATCACTGCTACACCATCCTCGCAAGCCAGGGCTGTTTGCCATGCAAAACTAGCCCTGGCTGATATCCGACGCGAAGTGCGGAAGTTAGCTGAGTCAAACTACAGTAATTAACTTCGCCAGTCGCGACTGCATCACCCGTGAGAACAGCGCAAATACCCGTCCCAATTTGAAGACGGATAAACGACTTCTGGGAATCCCAATATATATTGACACGTTCGCCGATTAGCACGAGCAGCTGAGCGGTATTGTATATTCGAATAATTGCTTCTACTTCCTAAACATTGCATGTAACACGATCCAAGGTTGGTTGAAATTAGATTTATTATGACCACTTGACCTGCCGAGATCCACTGATCTAGTGAGCGATTTCACAGGTTGAGCTTAAATTCAGATTTTCGCAAAGCGATCTGCCAGGGGGTACTGCTGGCTGGCACTGACGTAATTAGCAGCACCGACCCCTGGCGCGCGAGGATGTGCTTCTGGGTTCACTCCACTTTTCACCATTCGTTTCTTGTTACCAAGACATACACAATTGGTTACAATATTGTTTTATGGATACAAGCTGATTTACCTATTCGATACTTGATTCGCCTATTTTGAAACCAATCGAGAAAGGTAGGATTGAATTAAACACTATGAATGTCATGCCTTTTTTTGCTTGAATTATTTAGGCACGTGCATTTATAGCCACTCCCTCCAGTCTCATGGCAATTGATATATACCGTTATACACCCATTATCACGTAACGCATGCTTGTGTTATGACTTTTAGTTTTTTATTATAGCGATGTGTTGGTACGTGTTAATTGCGTCAATTTGCCAACTTGTTTTTTGTGATAATTGTGACTAAAAAAAATTGACATTTGTTTCGTCAGAAAATTGTTGTACAGTTGTTACCGCATAGGTTTCGCTAAATTAGAGGTGTGATCTTTTAACACATAATATAATAACAAAACTATTTTTGTTATAAAACTTTCGTTTAATAAGTGCGTTAATATAAATTGTGTCGCGTTCACGCTCACTCAAGCACACACACACACACACACACACACACACACACACACACACACACACACACACACACACACACACACACACACACACACACACACACACACACACACACACACACACACACACACACACACACACACACACACGATATATTGTGTTCTTGAGTAATTATCACAATATGTTTTAGAATTTGCATATTATATATTATGTAAGTGTAGAACATACATATTATTTTTTATTTCATACACAGAATAAAACGTTTGTTGTCCCAAAGCATCTAACCTTGTAACAATAACGTTTTGTATTACTATTCAGGGAAACGAATATAGACAATTTCTATTCGACCCGATACACAATACCATGTTCCTGTCACCAGTTTGTCAACAAGAAGTGATTAATGAAATTAACAAGCTAGCTAATTCTAATGTATCAGGTATTGATAATTTCCCTTCAAAAATTATCAAATTGTCATGCAATTTCATTTGTAAACCTCTGACATACATTTGTAATTTGTCGTTCTCCGAAGCCACGGTACCACGAGCATTAAAGGTGTCAAAAGTAATACCTATATTTAAGAAAGGATCAAGGTGTGAACCATCCAACTATCGACCAATTAGTCTGATGAGTGTATTCAATAAAATCCTAGAAAAGTTAATGTTGAAGAGGTTATTAGACTTTATGGATAAAAATTACGTTTTGTCCAAATATCAATTTGGATTTCGTAAAGATCACTCGACTACGTTAGCGATTATTGAAATTATAGAAAATATTACAAATTATCTTGAAAATGGCGAATTAGTTGATGGGGCATACCTTGACCTAAGTAAGGCTTTTGACACCATTAATCACGATATATTGTTGTATAAGCTGGATCATTGTGGAATAAGAGGTCATGTATGTAAATGGTTTAGACATTATTTAAGAGATAGACAGCAATGTGTTAGCATTAATGGCACAGTTTCAGAATATGCTCATGTTCAAACTGGCGTCCCGCAGGGCTCCATCTTAGGGCCAGTGTTATTTCTATTATATATTAATGGTATATCGAGTGCTGTGGATCACGTATCTTTGCGATTGTTTGCTGACGATACTAACTTGTTCATTACTGGAATGGATGCCAATGATACTGTGTATACGGCTATGGAGAAGTTAGAATCGCTTAGTGTCTGGTTCCGGTACAATCAATTAAATCTAAACTTGAGTAAGACAATCTTCAGTAGACATATGGAACGTGAAGTCGTGCCATTATTGTTGCAGGGCCAACGCATTGAACGGGTTAACTCTGCCAAATATCTGGGTATATATCTAGACTGTAAGCTGTCATGGTCGGAACATATTAAGGAACTTTGTTCAAAGGTGTCTAAATTATCAGGTTTATTTTATCACATGGCCTCGTTCATAAATGCCGATATGGTCAGGCAATTATATTATGCCTATGTATTTCCCCATATTAATTATGGGATTGAATTATATGGATCGGCTTGTAAAACTAACTTATCTAAAATACAAGTTTTACCAAATTTATTACTTAAAACATTAGCAAAACGTCACCGCCGTGACAGTGCCACAACATTGCATAGGGAACTTAATATACTTAAAGTTCAGGAACTATTTAAACTAAATGTTCTAATATTTGTGTATAAACAGCGTACGAATCAACTTCCTAGTCTATTCCACCAATTTTACCAATGTAATAGTGACTTCATAATCAGAAGTTCCAGACAGGAGAACAATTTATATATACATAGATGTAATTATAGAACTGGAGAGAACTCCTTGAAAGTAATAGGGGCTCGTCTTTGGAATAAACTACCTGTAGACATTAAACATTCGAAAACGCTAAATATGTTTAAGCATAAAGCCAGGAGCTTTATAATTGGCATTAACTAAAGCTTAAATCTAATTACATATTGTAAGAAATTCGCTTGTGAAATTTTTATTATATTGGTACAACATCTCTAGCTTTAATTTACAGAAGTCGTTAACCTGAAGCTATTGCAATTGAATGTAACCTTTATATACGTAATATTATGTATGTGGGAGTAACCTATATGAGTTTGATTTAATTGGCTACCAGCTCGATAAGTTATACTTCTCTGGTAGCCACCTCATCTGTGTTACATTGCTCTTGAATTGTGCTGTATATTATCTGGATGAGGAAATACATTTACTTTACTTTACTTTACTATACCAAGTTTCCTGTATATCAAACACTAATATAAGACACTCGCACAGTACCATGTGTGACCTGAAGAGGGCGTTTCTAACACATTAATTATCCTATAGTAACATATGTTTGTGTCATGAGTGTAACCAGGTGAACAATACTGAATAAATGTATACGCAGTTTCGAAGACTTTGATTGTCAGAACTATTGTATGTAACTAGTGCACTTGATAGCAGCATGAACATGGGTTAACGATCACACACGAGCGTGACGTTTGCAAGACTGCCATCCAAAGCAAACAAGTCAAATTGCATGTAATGTGCACAAAGAAGACGTTAGCTTTTTGAGTGTCGTGTCTCTGTAAGATATTTGCTACTTTTGTTTTTAAAAGCATCCATACCGTCTAGCAATCAACAGAGCATATGTTCCATTGTAATTTCCTCTGCCACCGTGAATACTTTCTTATACGTGTGGTGTACACTGTTCTCTTGCAGACGTTACGTCGTGCCCTCTGGTTCATTTGTTTTTCTCATCTCAAAAATATCTACCTGCATTCAATGCTCACACACAAAAATAACCTGTTCAGCTGCGGTCGGCTGCTTCTAATCTACATTTTGTTCCCGTAGTTAAGATTGACACAGGAACTCACGCTTTCTTAGTCGCTGCACCATTTTTTTGGGAACTCATTCCCTGGTAGCGTTAAGTCAGTAGAAAATGTAGTTTCACTTCGCCGTCATCCAGAAATCTATCTTTTTAATAGGGCACACATTCCTTAGCTTCGTAGCAATTCCGTCCACCTGTTGATGACGTCTGCTACGTACGTGATTAGGAGAATGCTTAATACTTCGTTTTTGTATGCCAACGAAATATAACTTTCCGAGGATTTTCGCCGTAAGGAAGTCATTTTATTATTATTAAAATTATTAGTATTATTATGTTTTAATAACCAATCAATGTCTTTAATAACTCGATGTCCCTCCATGTGTCCTTCCCATGACATGATATCAGATAGTTTTCATTCCACTCAACTACACGCACCAAATCATTTTCAACCTAATAACCTAATGGTCATTGTGGTGACTACTATCTCTTGGCGATTTGAACGTATTTGATGCCAATTGTATTAAACCGCGTGTTTGTGTTACACACCTACTGTTTTCTTAACTACTATCTTTTTAATTTAATATTATTATTAGAAAATATAAGTTAACCGTTGTGCGTCCGCCTTTTGATCAGTTCCAGTTAACCTTTCATGTACCTGTAGTAGTATGCTCCATGACCCGACCGTTTAACTGGAAAATGTATTTAGCACAGCGTCGTCATGCCTCTACGGCGCAGATCCACCACCTACCTGACGCGAACTATGTCTTCCAGATGTGTATACACTTGTATCCTAGCTGAGCGGATAAATGTGGTTTATTCCTGTTCCAGGGCGAAATGAACGTGCGTCTTCTTTGAAGCCCGACAGGAGAATAGCTACACGGGCAGACGGTCGTGTCTCAAAAAATTATTTCACAATAGCGGGTGGGGTTGAATAGACACGCAGCATGCGCATGACATTAGCAAAACCAGCGCGTTAGTCACACAGGAAAACGGTCGCGTCTCCAAACATAATTTCTCACCAGTGCTTGGGGTTGAATGGACACGCTGCATGCACATGGAATTGGTAAGACCAGCGCGTTAGTTTCATGGGGAGGCGGTCGTGTCTCTAAACATCATCTCACACAAGTGGGTGGGGTTGAATGGACACGCTGCATGCACATGAAATTGGCAAGACCAGCGCGTTAGTTTCATGGTGAAACGGTCGTGTCTCTAAACATCATCTCACACAAGTGGGTGGGGTTAAATGGACACGCTGCATGCACATGAAATGGGCAGGACCGGCGCGGTTATTAATGCTCCCTCGGTAGACGGTGGCTTGGACCACCACTCAACCACTTAGGACCATTGAAGCGGCGCAAAGCGTCTGCCTTTTTGGATCCTATCAGGTTCTTTCAGATGTTGTGATTATATTAGCGGCTTTAACATTATGAATATTTATAGCTCAAACGTAAAAATGACAATCGTAGATTCATGACCTGTTTTATTGTGCTTGCTGATTATTCTGATGAAATATGGCGAATACCCACAGATGAGAAAACATGCACAGGGAAGATGAATAGATGAGGAAATATGCACAAACAAGAACAAAATGATGAGGAAACAAGCACAGATTAGGAATCATACAGAGATGACATGTACACACATCCACATAGATGCACTTCTGCGAACGCCTGGTTCCAGAAATAGATATATACTTTCAAGAGTAGCGGCCAACTTGTTGTGTTCTTCAATTGGTGCATGACGACACATATCGTCTGACTTTCGAACACACCATAAGGGAGTGCATACCCTTTCAAATAGCTGATACCATATTGCCTTTTTATCAGCACACATACCGCTAATGACTTGGTACGACTAACCCAGCTTGACAATTCACCTCTTCGTGCTACCCGCAAAAAAAAACTAGTTCAGCTGGTCATTCACTAGGCGTTGGTCCTGCACGAATTACAAGGACAAGACATTGTAATCGTCCAAACAGGAAAACATGTAGTAATGACATTGAACACACTATGCATAATACACACATAAACAGGTCCGTAGCATGGTTGGTATTTGGGGAGATGCAATTTTCGGCCTGTCTGTCTGTCTGTCTGTCTGTCTGTCTGTCTGTCTGTCTGTCTGTCTGTCTGTCTGTCTGTCTGTCTGTCTGTCTGTCTGTCTGTCTGTCTCTCTATTGCTATATCTCTATATCTCTCTATGTATATATATATATATATATATATATATATCTGTTGCTATCTCTCTATATCTCTCTATCTATGTATCTCTCTCTCTCTCTCTCTCTCTCTCTCTCTCTCTCTCTCTCTCTCTCTCTCTCTCTCTCTCTCTCTCTCTCTCTCTCTCTCTCTCTCTCTCTCTCTCTCTCTCTCTCTCACACTCTCTCTCTCTCTTTATCTATATATCTATCTATCCGTATGTCTGTCTGTCTGTCTCTCTCTCTCTCTATATATATATACATCTTTCTGTCTATATATATATCTGTATATCTAGCTATCTATCTATATATCTATCTATCTATCTATCTATCTATCTATCTATCTATCTATCTATATCTCTCTGTAAAAAAGTAAGCTGGCGAATAAATTATTACGAAGAGAAACAAACACATTCCGTTTTGTTTGGCAAATAAAACCGGAGTGGTAATTACGATGCTGTTGGCTCCCTCAAGAGATAACAGTGTCAAGAAGGTTAAACATTGCTGCTCTGGATCTATGGGAGACAGCAGAAATAAGTCGCAGACTCCGATTATGGTCGTTCTCGAAACAAAAATATTTACTATCTGTAATGGCTCTCCCTCCGTGACGTTCAGACTAAGCTATCAAAACCCACCACATTGCGCGCACACGTGCGCACGCACGCACACACAGAAAACAAACACAAACACAATCACACGTGCTAAATTGCCGCGCTAAAAGTAAGTCTGCTGGGCTTAGTTAGGCCCGCAATTGTAGGTGGACCAGCAGCGTATGGAACGATATTAGGGCCATAATTCCACAATGCTACATTGTCGAATTCTGACTTTAGATTTTCCATTTACGTCGACATTGTCGAATTCTTTATGTCCCAAATTGAGACGGGATCGACATTAATGTGATCACCGAGTCACGAGGGATACACAGTCCCCAATTTTGAGAGCCAAATTTTTGTACCAAATATGCCTGCTCGGTCCAGGTTTCCAACTAAGTTGCTAACCACTACACTAGCCGAGGATGTATATGTTGCTTTCACTACACAATTATTATTTATATTACATTATATATGTGTCTGGGTAAATATATATAGATGCTCAGAGCTGCATTGCACAATGGTTTGTAAATTGGACTCTGTGCTGTGACGATGCAAAGTTTATCAAAAGTAATCTCTTATATAATAACGCAGTATACAGTCCTTATGACTGCTCAAAGCGCTTTACATTTTACTCCCTGGCAGACTTGTTCGATCGAGCACCATCTCAACTTCTCTGGGAAGCATTAAGCCATGTGGCAATTAATGCATAAAGACTATTCGTACACAAATATCTACCACTGTCTATAGCCAGGTACTCATTCATACGGCTGAGTGAACTGGAGCAACGTAGAGTGAACGAACTTGGACAAGGTTCAACACAGCAGCACTGAATTCGAACCTGGGTTCTCTTGATGGAGAGTCCAACGTTCTAGACACTGAGCCACTGCGCTCTATTTTAACCATGTGCATTGTTTCAATGGAGCACATGTAAATACAGATGTATGTATGTATGTTGAATTGAAAAGCATGGAAATAACTAACCATTTCATCTTTCAAGTACTGATCTTGTGGAGTTAACTTCAAGTAGTTGTGGTCGTTGGCAAGGGCACGTGGATTGGCAGGAGGGAACAGCTGCATCACTGGCATTGGTTGACTTTCCTGAAATATGTAGAGATATAAGCAACATTGTATTATTTGCTTTATATATAAAGCCAGAGACTGCACTAATGCCCATGTTTTGACAAGTACCTATTTTCAATTGGTCTGCAAAAGGAATATAAGATTTGTTTCGTCAAATATAGTGAACCTGTCAGGAATAGAGTCGGTGTTCTGCAATTGCTCTTATCGAGGATCATATAAAAAAGGTCTGCATTGTCCTTCCCACGAATTGCATGTAATCTGCTGGATTTGATAGGAGTTCCTTTAAAAGGTATAGCATGATGGAACGTCTGGAGGACCTGCAGGTCAAGTCAAAGTGTACATTCATGTACATATTTGTGAATTGTATATGCATTTTAACCCTTTCATTTATTTACTGCTGCTGATATGTTGACAAGAGCGTATCACATTCTTGAAACTGCCCAGCTTATTTTGCCAGTTTAATAACATTCACTTAAAAACAGCCTACCCCATTCAAGACATAGACGATCACGCTTCATAGACGAGACTGGCTGCACTGACCGTTTTATATACATATTAAATGGATGTATATGTTGCTTTCACTGAATTGTACACGTTATAGTACGAATAAATATTATTATTGACAGTTTACGAAACATCATGAATTATCGCTCACTCACAGTACCAACCTACCTGACAATCAATTCGCGTTTTCTGCCAGACTGCTTGGCACTTCGTTTCTTCCGTTCATCTTTGAGTTCTTTTAAACTCCAACTTTGATAAAACAGCTCATAACGTGGGTAAAAAATGCTCTATATAAGTATTCTGTACACTACGTCGTGACGTTGGCGACTGACAGCGCAAGGCCTGACTTGCAAGAGATACTTCAATATTTGCAAGTTTGTGTAGTTCGCTAGAAGGCAGCACATCTGTCAAAGGTCAACGAGTCCATTTTTGATATGATAATTTGTTGCAAACCGTATTCGGGTAGACTTTTTTGTGTCAACTTATTTGACCAAACCGACATTTCTAGTTAATTATTTGACAAAAATCTTGTACAATGACAGCGTAAATGGATAATCGAAAGTCAGAATTCGACAATGTAGCATTATGGAATTATGGCCCTAATATCGTTCCATAGCAGTGGGGCCGGTTTCATGAAGCGAACTTAAACTACGCGGTTACTTAGCGCTATGCAGTTGCATAAACTCCAATTCTTGCGTAGCTAAGTAGTTGCGTAAAATTAAGTAAAGCGGGTTTCATGTAGCGCGCATGACCTATGTCTTAACTAAGTAGGCGCGTAAAGCTCTCACGTGGTTAGATTAGCGTCATGATACGGGTAACCCCGGGATTCCCCTTCCTACTTTCCCGATAGCAACATGGCAACAGCAAGCGACGCTGCCGGTTCCGGAAAAAGAGAAAGAAAATATAATTTCAGTGATGAGGAGTTGAGCTGTTTGCGCTGTTGTGCAGCATTTGTGATGTGGATAAAAGGCGTAAGCAGCCATTCTTGGAGCATGTAGCCGATCGACCGCTTGTGCTAAAGGCACGCGGGCCAGAGATTGATCCCGCATATCCAAATCCACCAACAGTGGATCAAGCCCCGCATTCCCGTTAAGGGGTTGTCTCATATCTTTGCTGCCAGCTGTGCATGGAGTACTGGCGTTAAATTATTCCCTAGCAAAGACATAAACACACTTTTGTCTGTTTACAGAAGTTTGTATTTCTTTTGTCTTGCTCGTATTGATGTGCATATCATTATTACACTAGACCACTGCGCAATAATGTCAGCAGAATCCTGTATGTCAGTATGTCACGGTGTATGTAAATCGTTGATATGGATCAAATAATTTTTTGGTCCCGATAAGGTTCCCTGGGAGCCTTAATGGGGGGTGTTCCCCATTAGGGTAGTTTGGTCTTGACACAGCGTCACAGATCTTAACTTTCTGTTCACGGTCTAGTAAAACGGACAAAGTGTGCTGGCACGTCCACTGCAAACAGTTTATTAATGAAAATATTATGATTAATTGTATCAAACGCTTTGCTGTAGTCAAGACATAAAACTCTTACAATATTGTTAGTCACATCAGTGGCTTCATATCGTTTGTGAAGCATTTGTACCAGCGCGTCCGTGGTACAAGTTCCCGCAATACCTCCGAAATTCGTGCCGTCCATTTGGGGTTTAACATAAATATCGACCCACTTCAGCATTAAAGATTCAAAAACCTTAGCCAGAATTGGAGTAAGCGATATAGGTCTAACATCGTTTTCAATTGTATCTGGTGGGTGTTTCTTTGACAATTGAATAACGGTTGCTGTCTTTCACAATTTTGGCAGTACACGTGCTCTGAGTGAGCTTATGAATATTGCTGTGACTGGTGGTGCGAGAAGGTGCGAATTGTCTTTCAAAGTCCATGTAGTAATGTTGTCCGGTCGTGTGGCTTTGTTCGCTTTGACCTTATTACGTGCCACCTCATTATCAGTCATGCTAATAGTGAATTAAGCAGGCAGTGTTTCCTTGATGTCAAATATTTGGTGGGAAGACTGCAATTCCGCTCAATGACACAAAGAAACTTCATAGAGTTGGCCAAGCTGTCCACATCTCCACCAGTAAATTTATTGGCTAGCCTCTGCATTTTGTTGATGCTACCAGATGTCGTTCCCGTGAGAGCCTTCATGTGCTTCCACCAGTCACATGTCGATGATTCCTCGAGTGGTGCGAATTTTGATTGGCAAAACTGGTGTCGCAAATTGGGCTCTGTGCGAATCACTAAATTCCTAAAACTTCTGGCTTGTTCCATGTCACCTGACACACGAGCACGTTGGCGCTGTCTGATCAGGTGGCGGAAGCCATCTGTGACTCATGGTTTATGAATGCTACGACGTGACGCCGTGTTGTATGGGAACACGTACCCATCAATAGGTCCAAGGTTTCCTGGAAGAAATTAAACTGTTCCTCGCACGTAGTCAATGTGCACATATACTCTCATCTGGTCTGTGACAGCGCCGGCTGCCTGCATCCAGGGATGTTATACATTCAACGATCAGCAAAGAGCGGCCAGCGAGTCACCATGCGCACCGCCGATAAAAAACCGACGTCTTACATAATTCATAATCAGGTCACGGACGACCGCAGATCGACGTACGTATTTCCATCGTAGTACGTACTTGGATTGTGGTACGGACGTACTACCTTTCTTGTCTAAACGGATCTGTGCTTATAAAAGTGTAAGTTGATTTGTAATTCATTGGCCAAAACCACTTAATAATCAACCAGTTACATCCAGTGATTCACCAGACGTTGCTTCCCAGAAACAACTCTCGGAAAGAACGATGTGCCATGTTTAAGTATCGGTGAGAAGTGTTAATCGGTTTTGAATAGGCTTACGTAATTGGAAACCACACTACTCGGGATGATAGGCATGCTCTAATATTGACACGTTTTGTAGTAAATTTTATTTTGCCTCAGTTTGGTGAGAGTTTTACCTAAATTCTATTGCATATTTCTAAGATAATGATCAAGAAAGTTCACCCCCTCCAGTATTCACCAGCCGTCCTTGGATTGAAGTACGGGCGTACTTCGTTTGACTATGGGCATTGCGATGATTCCTCGAGTGATGCTTTCAGTATAATCGCATACTACGTGACTCGCCTCTCAAGGATCTCTCTTTCTCTCTCTCTCTCTCTCTCTCTCTCTCTCTCTCTCTCTCTCTCTCTCTCTCTTATATATATATATACATATATGTATATGTATATATAATGATTAACCTATTTTAATATATGATGGTTTATCTGTTCCGGGTACTATTATTCCAATGTCATGCAATATGAAATATCCACAATAGTACGTGTGCACTTTTACGGGTGTAGTTTTACTAATATGCCGGCCATCTGATGATAATTATTGATTTTTAAGACATCTGTTACATCACGATAATTGTATTAAACCATGGTCTAGTGAACATATATTAACAGACTGAAACTGTCATATGGACAAAGGTCTTTTAATATACTGTGAGGAGTGTACTGTTATGATGCATCAAGGGTGGATCCAGCATTTTTAAAAGGGAGACCAGTGAAGATATTAGTGTGATAAATTTAATAGTACAAAACTGTTTTAGTTTGGCTTAAATCAAGGTGCGATTTGCACGACAACGTCGTTAATTGCACACAGTGTATTAAGTTCAAGCAATGATTAAATACGTTACAAAGGAATATAGTAGATATTGTGTTGTTATAAATACACGGCAGAGCATGAAGTTCTTAACAGGTGAGTGAGAGGTATTAAGTTGGGAGGTTGAGACAGCAAGTATCGGATTCTAACTGTATAAAAGTTTACGTTTCTTTCTCAAAATATAATACATGTCCAACAGTATCATTCGTAAGTACACTTTGAAATTGTTTTGCTTGGCTTCCCTAGGAGCTGGTTGACATACGAGCTACTCGGAGAATGATATGACGAAAATTGAGGCTAATATATGCAACTTTTCTTGTCGCAGTTTGTCAAGAGGTGGGTGGGGACGAGAAACATTAAATACATTTTGCTTGCCCACATCTTAAATGAAAGTACGATCGTACGTCAATCGAACTACGCACCAATCTGATCTTTGCAGGAGCAGTTTTGTTTAAGTGATTTTTCAAAAAATATGCAATGCGATCTCTACAATTGTTGGTGCAAATGAAACCTAGGATAAAGATGTCAACAAAAAATTATATTTGAGATCATGCCAATGATCAGTTAATTCTATTTTGCGAGATTTATTTGGCCCTGCCAACCTTGACCAACCTTTCACTAGTCGTAGGGGAAGCCTGTGAACTGAAATCATGTCATATCCGGTTTCTAAATATAGCCTAACTATTGCTCAGATTGTCTCAAAGAAATAGTACAAACAAATCTACAAGGAATGGTTCACCAAATATCCATAAAAATAAACTTAGATGTGTATGCTTAAATGCCACAAGCACAGTAAATAAGAGAAGCGATTGAGACATCATGATAGCGGACATAGACCCCGATATAATAGGCATCACAGAATCATGGGCACATGAAGACATGGCACATGCTGAATTATGTCTATCGGGTTATGTCATGTTTAGAAAGGACAGGCAAGAGAGAAGGGGAGGCGGAGTCATTCTGTATATTAAAGAATCCATACAGGCTTATGAAGTACAAATGAAAAGGGAAGCAGATTGCGAGGAAGATATTTGGTGCAACATAGTTACCAAAAAATCAACATTAATAACAGGACTAGTTTATCGTCGTCCTAACATAAGACAAGAGGATGATGTAAAACTGCACAGTGCTATAAAGAAGATAAGTAAAGGGGAATGTGTTATAATGGGTGATTTTAATCACGGACATATTCAGTGGAAATCACTAGAGAGTGCTGGAGATGATGACCAACAGTTTCTACTTCTAATATAGCACAGTTTCCTCTCCCAACATGTTTTGGAACCAACCAGAGGTGGGAATATGTTGGATTTAATGTTCTCTTTTCAAAACGAATTAGTTGATAATGTAAAAATACATGAACCTTTGGGATCTAGTGATCATAACCAGATCCATGTTAGTATAAAAGTACAATCAGGGAATAATGGTAAAAAGCGATGGAGGAGAAACTTTAACAGAGGCAAATATAAACAGATGAGAAAATATTTAACACACATAGATTGGACTAACTTAATGAAGTACAAGGCAGCAACAGAATGTTGGACCATTTTGAAAGATTAGATTGAGGGCATTATTGAAAGATTTGTTCCCCTAATAAAGCATGGGAAACGATCTAGGAAGAAACACCTATCAAAGAAGCTATACGAAAGATTGCTTACAAACAACTTATGTGGAATGTTTACAGAAACACTAGAAATATAGAAGACTGTAGCAATTACAAAGAGGCTTTTAACCTATCTACAACCGAAATTCGAAAATCCAAACGAACATTTGAGCAATAATTGGCGAATGATATAAAAATGATAGCAAGAGTGTCTACGCTTAAGTAAGGGGTAAACAGAAAATTCGTGATAAAGAGGACCATCAGAAAACAGTGCAGGAAACGTAATATCAGATGGGTTTCAAATGGCAGAGGCCCTCAACGAGTATTTCAGCTCAGTATTTACCACAGAAGATATATGTTTACTGCCATTACCAGTTAACAAATTTGAGGGGGATGAATCAAATTAATTAAGGCAGGTGTTTGTTACTCCTGAAATAATATCAAAGAAAATTAAGATGATGAAAGAAAGCAAATCACCTGGAGTTGACGGGATACCACTAAAACTGCTTAAAGAAATTGTAGACCAAATCAGTACACCACTTGCTATATTCTTTAACTTGTCATATAAAGAGGGAATCCTTTCACTAGAATGGGAAGAAGCAAACATTACACCATTATTTAAAAAGGGATCGAGGAGCAAGACAGATAATTACAGGCCAGTGAGCTTAATATCAGTTTTATGCAAATTATTAGAAACACTTAGTAAGACCACATGGTGAAATTTCTTGTAAAACACAATTTAATAAATGAATCTCAACATGGGTTCCTAAAAGCGAAGTCTTGTCTAACCATTCTCTTATGTTTTCAGAAGAAATTACAAAGTGGGTAGATGATGGGTCACCAGTGGATGTTGTCTACTTAGATTTTCAGAAAGCATTTAATAAAGTGCCACATCAAAGATTGTTACTTAAACTAAATGCCCATGGTATAGGGGATGGTGTGATCAGTTGGATAAAAACATGGTTGACAGACAGAAGACAGAGAGTAATAGTAGAGGGAGAGATTTCAAACTGGAAACCAGTTTTGAGTTGAGTGCCACAGGGGTCGGTGTTGGGACCTGTATTATTCTTGATATATATAAATGATTTGGATGACGATGTATCAAGCAAAGTACTGAAATTCGCAGACGATACAACAGTATTAAGAACAGTTAAAACAGATGCAAATAAACACACTTTACAGGGTGATCTAGCCAAATTGGTCAAATTGTCTGAAAATTGGCAAATGTTATTTAATTTTGGGATGTGTAAATGCATCCACACAGGACATGGAAATGTGAACAAAGAATGCATAATGGGAGATACTATATTAAGTAAAACTGTAAAAGAAAAGGACATAGGAGTAACAGTTAGTGCTGACATGAAAGTTTCGGAGCAATATGGAATTGTTGCTTCAAATGATAACCAAATACTAGGGCTAATTAGGAGAAATATCACATATAAGGAGAAACAGCTAATTATACCACTGTACAAAGCAATAGTTAGGTCATATTTGGAATATTGTATACAAGGAGGCCATATCGTAAGAAGGACATAGATAAGCTAGAAATAATGCAACAAAGTGCAACTAAGCTGATTCCTGAACTGAAAGATCTTGGTTTTGAAAGACGCCTATTAGAATGTGAGTTGACAACACTAGAGACCAGGAGACTAAGAGGAGAGCAAATAGACGTTTTTAAGATATTGAATGGTTATGAGGATATCGATAAAAATGTTTTCTTCAAACTGAAAGAAGGCAGTATAACCAGAGGGCACAATGCAGCATTAATAAAGGAACAGTGTAGGTCGGATATGAGAAAGTACTCATTCTCTCAGAGGACAATAAATGACTGGAACAAATTATCTGATGATTGTGTTAATGCTAGCAGTGCGAATATGTTCAAAAATAAAATTGACAGCTATCTGGCGAGGGCGGGTTATATGTAGGTGGAAAATTGTTGGACTCTCGATAAGCCAAAGGCTTCCTTATCTGCACGCCGTCTGGAGCTTACAGCTCTGTACGGCAATCTCGTTAAATCTCGTACGCCAAAGGTAGTACTACAATGTAGGTACGTACGTCGATCTGCGGTCGGTCCGTGACGTAATAATAGGTCCTAAGCACGTCGTGACGCTTGTAGATTATTTCATACTACAACTCGGTTATACCATTTACACATCGTGTAAGTGAACATATAACATAACTATTTGAGTTTCATAGTTTCACTAAAGCTATTTTGGGTATGCGAACATGAGCACCATACCACCATTTGTTTTTCATATTGTTATCAACGACAGTTGATTAAAATTAACCCGTCGTGTTACATAATGAATGAGTTTCAGTGTAGACTATTTGTACCATCACAGGCGGCGTCACATCGTCCTGCTTTATAATATTCATTTGATTTAAACGATGACAATATATTTTAATATAACTGTGTATCTTAGCAGTCTCTGCACATCTACTTCACATCTACTTTATAAATTATGTTAACAATTCAAATCTGATTTGGAATTGTCACTTCTGTCTTTTTGAAAACGATAGTATTTTTCAAAGAGGAATGATACACTGATGGCGTAGCTACTATTTCGGAAAGAGGGGCATGGGTAGCAGGGTTGGTCACACATTATTTTGCCCTGTGAAAATGCAGTGGAGAAACAGGTTGTTATTATTATCATCTTTCTGTCCCAAAAACCACAAAATGTACACGACAGAAGATTACATTGAATCACCAGAATTGAATTATATAATGACATGATATAATAGTACCGAGATAAGAAAATAACAGCGTCACATTCTTCATGAATTAAAACAGAGTCTTAGCTACCACCATTTTACGAATCACATGTGCCTGATTGTGACATGTAACACTTACATTGACATTTCATAAATGAAATAAATCATATATCCCAATGGCGAATGGCCGGAACGTTGACGTAATCCCTCCTCAACTAGGCCAGTGTGTGGAACATCAACACCGTTGTTCTATTTGTTTTCTCCTCTAGCGACGCATGTATAACGTTCTCAACAAAGCAACACATATAATGTGTCAATCAATAACACCCCCTTTAAAGCACACTGTACCGCCCATGTACAGTGCACCATCGGAGCGGAGCGCAACATACAAAGTGATTGTTATTGAAATTGTTGCGATTTCCGTGTGATAGTTATCCGGAATGCCGTCGTTTGTGACTCAACTGCGCGGTGAGATCAAAGTGAGGGCTATCATCCCGTCAGTTATTTTGC
The DNA here is from genome assembly GCA_020002185.1 of Paraescarpia echinospica. Taxonomy (NCBI): domain Eukaryota; kingdom Metazoa; phylum Annelida; class Polychaeta; order Sabellida; family Siboglinidae; genus Paraescarpia; species Paraescarpia echinospica. Next base: position 7,185,974 of record CM034533.1, on the reverse strand, counting down.
AAAATGGAGGTTTCCTTATTCAAATGTGTTGTACATCGTGTAAAACAAACTATTTCCTTCAGACATCTAGTCGACTTGTAGAATGCAGTTTTGCGACATTTAATGTAAACTGGACCAATACATGAAATATTTAACACTCTGCCTGTTGATTTGGTCTTCATTCCAAACTAAAACTGTTTTGAGATCTTTCTGATTAACTAGATAATGGTTCGTAGGGAATGACAAACACAACGTTATAATGGGGGTCACGTAAGATATGGCGTTATATAAATACGGTTACTACAAAGTAGCTTGCAGAAGTATTTAATGGTTTCCTATGGAAATCGGAAGATTCCTCTTTTCAAAAACATATTGTTTGAAAATTATACACTTAACAGCCAAACAAATTATTACTATCATCAATGATCTGGATATAGGTTGTTAAGTCTACTGCATTCAGTTAACTGCACGCCCTGTCTCGGGGAAGTCTTCCATAGCCTACTAACACCCTGATCAGTTGATACGGCACACTCACAAACCTTGGCTTATCTCTGTCAGCTATTCAGTCTATTCGGCTGCGATTGTAAACATGACGTTTTGAAGATAGAATACGGATCGCTGGTCACTTGGCACTAAGTGGTCATATTGAAGAATGCTGATCATTTCAATAGCAATACTTTGGCCCCGCAAACACCAGTTCTCGTTGTTCCTATATGTCAAGATTGTAATTTTAAGAACTTAACATGGGTTGGTAGCGTCGGTAAAAGACTGCATTTATGGTTACAATGTAAAGCTATGGTTGGCTGACTAGAGTTAGGGTTGCCCTGTAGGCCATTGATGGCTACCCAGAGGTTATGCAATACTGTGAAGGAACTGGAGTGATGGCCTAAGGTCAGATTTTAAAGAACCGGGCAAATATAATTATAGAGGGTAGACAGGTAGGATTATCGAATACAACGTGTTATATTTATAACATGATTGGCCGTTCCTTGTGAACAGATATGGTGATACGGTCGTAAGTTTAAATGGGATAATGTTACTGCATATAGGGATGTAGTTATAGTGAAGATTTTATACTTGTTGATTTAGAGTATCACCTATTGGATGGTGTTGAAATTGTTACAATGGCGTCAGCATCAGCAGGGATCACATGATTAATGCTAGGCATAGCGTGGGGGTGCTGAGGTTTGAAGGTAGAATAGAACAGACCAGTCCAGAACTCGACAGAGCAAAGAAATGTAATCTGGTCTCGTCCGTGGAGAGAAACCATTACGGTGCGGTTAGCAAACATGACGTCTTTACCCAGTAGTGGCTTTGACGTAGAATTTCTCCATGCATATATAGAGTAGAAGAAATACCGGAGGTATGTGGATTATATATATTATGGGTGAATGTTAGATTATAAATATTGGTTTAAGCATCTGGTTTTTACATTGTTATAACTGTGTCAAAGGGTGTGGCCAATAATAAATGAATATGGTCAGCGCGATGATACTGGTATTTCGAGATGTCTGCGGGGTGGCGAATCGTCGCTCTGTTATGTGAATGGTAGATAGTAACAAGAAGCGAACGTAGATTGTATTACGGTGTCACAGATAATGGTTATTGGTATATAGTTTGTTGGGAATTAGAATACGTAAGGTGGTGGGGTTGTTTATTACTGATTGGATATTAGGTCCGGATATGTATATATTTATGACGAACATTAGCTACATATGTTTGTGTGTAAATACTATGATTGTATGTGGTGTCGGTGGAAAAACATATGATATGAAGGGTGTAGCTTACACACCAAGGAATAAGAATATTTTAGTATTATAGAGTTATCATTTATTGTAGTGTCGGGGCGGGGTGAAGTCTGACAAAGTGTACTCGAGGGGGGTAGAATCGGAGTAACACTTCGTGTAACAACAGTGCGAGAGTAGACGGCTTACGCGACAAAGGAGAATTCACACCCGAAGAGGGAATTCCCGACGAACCGAGTGAGAACCACTTCGCTCGACTACTGAGGGACAAATTATCCTCAAGTTGACGGTGATGACGAAATGTGGCATCGTTCTTTATAAACATTATGTTCTCTCATCTCTACATTGCGAGTGCCACGCAGACAGCCGTAGGGTGTGGAACTTTTGTGCCTATATGGCGAGTATGTTATAGAATCTTTTGATGAAATAGTATAGGATTGAAGAACTGGTCAATCCTTGTGTTCCTATTAAATGTAATGATAGAGATATGTGTGTACGTTAGACTTTGTAGGATAAGAGGTTAGGGAGGCTGACGAGTCTTACTTGAAGAATCGCTGTATTTTGTTGTTTGAAAGATGGGTCAATAAATTTGGAAAATTCTTTAATTATGTATAACTACTTCCCTTCTGATTTATCTCAGAACCCGGATATTTATTAGCAAGGCCGTTAGTAGGTAGTAAGACCTGTTCAACCTCAAAAGCCTACTTATAAAAAAGAATTTAATGACCACTCAACGAATCGGGCACACCGCTGAGTCAGCAATAATGCGAGACTAATCCTATGTATAAAAAAAGATCAAAGGCTTTGTGTTTGACACTAATGAGTTTGGGAAACCTACTTATAAAAAACGTGATTGATGAGCGATGTAATTTGATACTAATTGGATGATTGACAGTACACTAGAGAGATGCCACCTAGCGGTGAGTGCAGAGAGTATTTTAGTCCTAGCGATCAACGTCGTACCTAGAGTGCGCTGACGTAAGCAATAATGCGTTTAATAATAAAGTATATAAGTTTAGTTTCGTACTTTATAACCACGCTAAAGTATATAAGTTTAGTTTCGTACTTTATAACCACGCTAAAGTTAAGTGGACCATCTATAACTGGGTAGGAGTTGTGCTGACGTAAGCAATATGCTGGGGTAGGAGTTGTGCTGACGTAAGCAATACGCTAACCACGCTAAAACCATTGTATATTAAAACCATTGTATAAACGTTGAGATGTCCCCGTATGTGATGTTGACAGCAAGAGTGACGACGACTGCTGCAGCGATAAGGGCTGCTGGCCTAGTGGTCTTTGACCCCTGGATGACAGCATAGCTGGCTAACGGTAAACAACGTTAGTAGTAATAGAGGTCCCTTACCGCGCAGGGTGTCGCGTCGCGGTGGAAGTGGAAAAGTAATCGGATGTATGTCAAGGTCAAATGTCAAGGTCAAGTACCCGGATGTAGGTCAAGGTCACGTGGCGCCCCCTACCGGAATTTCCCGGAACTATAACAGCGCCACCTAGCGGATAGTTCGTGAACTAAATATTTCCCGCAAAAACTGTAATAGCGCCACCTAGCGGATAGTTGGTTAACTAAAATGATTTTCCCGCCGAAAAATAATTTCCCGCCAAAACCAAAATAGCGCCACCTAGCGGATAGTTGGTGAACTGAAATATTTCCCGCCCAAAATAATTGCGCCACCTAGCGGATTTTTTCGGAACTCAAATATTTTCCGCCGAAAAATATTTTCCACCAAAACTATAAAAGCGCCCCTTGACGGATAGTTGGTTAATTAAAATAGCTCCCCCTGGCGGGTAGTTGGTTAACTAAAACAGCGCCCCCTATCGGAATTTTTCGGTACTAATTATACAAGTGGTGTCATCTTGTGGACAAGTTGTAAACTAAATGTTCTAGTACTGCAAATATTCGTGTCTCTTGCACGCTTGCGTGCAATAGAGCCCCCTGACGGGTACATCACGAACTACAAACATCATCCCCTAGTGGACAAGTGAGCGAACCACATATGAGTACTGCAAATATTCGTGTCTCTTGTTTTTTCTCGTCCATAAACACCTGGTGGATATATAATCATCAACTGATAGTACCCCTGTTAGATAAGTGGTGAACTAAATAACTACTCAGCAGTCCGCGCTTGTGTACATTCTACTCAGCAGTCCGTGCTTTTGAATTTTCTACAATCCGTGATCTTTCGGCACGCCCACGTGACTTTTCGGCACATTCTCTAACTATATAAGCGCAGTGTTTTGCCAATCGGACCGTCATTCGTATCACGACGACAGCACTGCTATCAGCATCATCATGTTGAACATACCCTATTACCAACCTTCCGATGCGGCAGACTCGAGCGATGAGGACGAGCCAACGATCCAACCCATCATGCCGGTGACCAACCGTCCTTCCGTTCCGACGGGACCAGAAGTCGTGAACGTGTCAACTGTAGAATCAACGGTAAGCGCCGACCCTCCTATCAAGGTCAAAGGGCTCCTCATCGATAGAGTACGCCAGCACACTCCCTTCTACATCGGGTGCAGGTACTGCAAGAAGGGTATGATTGTCGACGACAGGGGACATTTGCAATGCGAACGACACGGTTATGTGGCCTCTGACATGTATATCATGGTTCAAACGATTGCGAGTGATGAGAAGGCCCTGCCGACTCCGAGATATCTACCACCATCGCGGAGGCCCTTCACCTGCCCAGACTGTGGGGTATCGTTCACACGGAAAGATAATAGCAAGCGCCACGTCACCAGCGGATGTTGTGACCGTCGGAAGAGGACGGCCAATGAAGCCAAGTTGTATACGCCAGTGGTGAGTCATACTTTATATTGTTTTACTATACTATACTATACTTTCACCTAAAATGTCGTTCCCCGTGTCTATACTTTCCCTAAAATAGCGTCCCCATAGCTTCTGCTATAAGGTGTCCACTGTGTCTTTACTTCCGCTAAAACTTCGCCCCGTTTTATACTTTATGATCATACAACTTGTCACCTTACTTCCTATCACGTAACTTCTTATCGTTGTTTCCTACCGGTCCTTGTATCACCGTACACTAGCAATGGTGTACTATTCCCATGCAATCTTTAATATTTTTTAATGTTATTGAAATATTCTTGCAGGACTACATTGAAGGTCAGCTACCACCAAAGCGGCAACGAAAGGTCTCTGTGTCGTCAGAGACGATTAACGACAACAGAACATCATCGACACCAACTTCCGTTCCTAACGACGTCACAACTACCCATGCTGTCAATGTCACAACTTCTACCCAGCCTGCCAACGTCACAACTTCTCCTCCTGACTTTACTGGTCCGAACTTTACCATTGATTTCCCTGTGATCGAAATGAAGAAGACGCTGGCACGACACATAGCATGTAACATCTTTGAACTCTCAAGACGACAATGTCGTGGTTGCAAGATAGACCATCCTAGTCAATGTCATCACGATTATATGTTATCTGATGACATTCAAATTTGCATGCACTTTGACGAGGCTGTGGAGACCATTAATTCAACCGCAGTGGTGAAAGACTGTTTGAGTGTTTTGTTAGACGCAGGTGTGAAGCTATCCGATGTGACAGTCGAACAGTTGTGTAATATCAATACATGGTTGCAAGAGTCTGTTTCGAAACAGTGGCGAAACACTATGAAACATATGGTTCTGGCAGTAATGGAGGGTGACCTGTAAAGAACTTTCTTTTGTCTTGTACACGATTAAACTTTGCAAGACTCCGTATCAATGTCTCTGGTTCTTTTAGTTATGGAGCGTGACATGTAATTACGTTTGTGTTGTTCACGAATAAACTGTGCAAACCTCATCTTGTGTCTTTTTCATAGTGTAATACAAAGCATATGTTGGGAACCTTACTAATAGTCTTACACTTCACAAGTATTTCTGTGTAGTTCAGTAGAGATGATAGCCACTTATGTCTGTGTAGTGCAGTACAGTTATGTTAACCACTTATGTATGTGTAGTTCAGTACAGAGATGACAGCCAGTTATGTCTGTGTGTAGTTCAGTACAGATATGTTAACCACTCATGTCTGTGTAGTTAATGTACTCAGATCAACTAGCTGGACAAACGAAACAGTATGCTTTGACCAACACGCTGCACAAATTTGTCAATTCGACGTGTTATCGCGTCAAACCCTTCAAAAGTGAGGAGGAGCGACTATGACCGAGATATGTCACGAGACTACGGATGACACATCACATGAGACTATGGCCGAGATATGTCACGAGACTTCGGATGCCACGTCACACGAGAGTACCGACGAGACAAGAGACGAGACTATGACCGAGATATGTCACGAGACTACGGATGACACGATACTTCGGATGATACGTCACACGAGAGTACCGACGAGACAAGAGACGAGACTATGACCGAGATATGTCACGAGACTATGGATGACACATCACACGAGAGTACGGTCTATAGACACGAGTTGTACAAACGAAACACTACACTTTGACCAACACGTGTCACAAATTGAACTCAGATCAACTAGTCACGCACACGAAACACTATGCTTTGACCAATACACTGAACGAATCGATCTATAGACACGAGTTGTACAAAGGAAACACTATGCTTTGACCAACATGCGGCACGAATTGAACTCAGATCAACTACGAATTGAACTCAGACCAACTAGTTGCGCAAACGAAACAGAAACTTAACCGATTACGCTGCACAAATTGAACTCAGACCAACTAGTTGTACAAACGAAACACTATGCTTTGACCAACACGTGTCACGAATTGGACTTAGACCAACTAGTTGGACAAACGAAACAATATGCTTTGACCAACACGTGTCACGAAAACGAAACTCTATGCTTTGACCAACACGTGCCACGAATTGAACTTAGATCAACTAGACACATCACACGAGACTATGACCGAGATATACACGAGACTTCAGATGACACGTCACACGAGAGTACCGACGAGACAAGAGACGAGACTATGACCGAGATATGTCACGAGACTACGGATGACACATCACACGAGACTATGACCGAGATATGTCACGAGACTACGGATGACACATCACACGAGACTATGATCGAGATATGTCACGAGACTACGGATGACACATCACACGAGACTATGGCCGAGATATGTCACGAGACTTCGGATGACACGTCACACGAGAGTACCGACTATGACCGAGATATGTCACGAGACTAGGGATGACACATCACACGAGACTACGGATGACACGTCACACGAGAGTACCGACGAGACAAGAGACGAGACTATGACCGAGATATGTCACGAGACTACTATGACCCATCACACGAGAGTACGGACGAGACAAGAGACGAGACTACGGATGACACATAGACGGGTTATCGCGTGAGATTCCACCACATTGAGGTGGAATTCCACCACAATAGACGGGTTATCGCGTGAGATTCCACCTCATTGAGGTGGAATTCCACCACAATAGACGGGTTATCGCGTGAGATTTGCTTCAGAAGCAAAGCAAAGCAAAGCAAATAGACGGGTTATCGCGTGAGATTTGCTTCAGAAGCAAAGCAAATCAAATCAAATAGACGGGTTATCAAAGCAAAGCAAAGCAAATAGACGGGTTATCAAAGCAAAGCAAAGCAAATAGACGGGTTATCAAAGCAAAGCAAAGCAAATAGACGGGTTATCAAAGCAAATAGACAGGTTATCGCCAAAGCAATGCAAATAGACGGCATCATACACACAACACACATGACGAACAAGAGACGAGACTATGGATGAGATACGCCACGAGACTACGGATGACACATCACACGAGACTACGGATGACACATCAGACGAGAGTACTGACGAGACAAGAGACGAGACTATGTCCGAGATATGTCATGAGACTATGGCTGAGATATGTCACGAGACTATGACCGAGATATGTCACGAGACTATGGCCGAGACTACGGATGACACATCACACGAGAGTACGGACGAGAAAAGAGATATGCTACGAGACTACGGATGACACATCACACGAGATTACGGATGACACATCACACGAGAGTACCGACGAGACAAGAGACGAGACTATGTCCGAGATATGTCACGAGACTATGACCGAGATATGTCACGAGACTATGGCCGAGATATGTCACGAGACTATGATCGAGACTACGGATGACACATCACACGAGAGTACGGATGAGACAAGAGATATGCTACGAGACTACGGATGCCACATCACACGAGACTACGGATGTCACATCACACGAGAGTACGGACGAGACAAGAGATACGCCACGAGACATTCAAAGAGGTGACCATCATGGTTTCCGACGCCACTCAACGGACACCAATGTAATTAGTCAGAGTATAGCCATCTATCGAACATGATAGTTCTCTATTCGTTGACACACATATTCGTTGGGAATAGCGGAAGCGTAGAGGCCGCCATGTCAGGTCGCCATGACATTCAAATAACGTCCGGTACTACGTTACTTCCGGCGTAGCGTCCCTAGTGGAGGCCGCCATGAGAGTCAAGTGACTTCCGGTACCACGTCACTTCCGGCGTAGAGACCCGTAGTGGATAATCGGAGTACCACGTCACACACGACCATAGCAAGCGAATTTGAAAACTGCTACGATCGAAAACGACTATGTCAATAACATGTAAGGACAACCACCTGACAGGACTTCATTCAATGAGGTGCCAAACATCGCATACCTTCATGTCAAGAGACGATCAACTGTTCGGATTCACGTCCAACGAAGCGACCATAGGACTCGTATGAGGTATCGCTTCTTTTAATGGAAAACATGTATATGAAGCAGCCGTCTTTTCAACGTAACAATTCCATATTTTCAAATAGTGCGAGCGACCAGATACGATACGACCTTCTCGAGAGTCGAAAAAGGAAAGACCAGAATCGTCGGAAGCACGGTATATACACTAGTTTTCGGCGTGATCTCATCTGCATAATCAATCAGACCGAACGTACATCACGTGACTTCCCTTAACACAAAAACTGTGCACGTTCATGAGACAGGCGACATCTGATGGCCCCAACGGATAGCAATGTAACTACTCAGAATAACGCCAACTACCGGCCATGATAGATTTATATTCGTTGACACACTTCCGGGAATACCGGAAGCGTAGAGGCCGTCATGACAGTCAAGTAACTTCCGGCGCGACGTCACTTCCGACGTGTCGTCCCTAGTAGAGGCTGCCATGACAGTCAAGTAACTTCCGGTACGACGTCACTTCCGGTGTAGCGCCCCTAGTGGATAATCGGAGTACTACGTCACATGGTGGCGCCATCTAGCGGTTAA
>CM034533.1:7112049-7175937 GCA_020002185.1 Paraescarpia echinospica | reverse complement strand
TATATATATGTATATATATATATATATATATATATATCATAGGTGGTACAAGTACATTTATGTTGTACTTGAGTAATTAAGGAAAAAAGTTATTAGGAAAAAAGCTATTAAAGTAAAAGCAAAGGTACTTTTTGAAAAAAATTATTATATATATATATATATAGTGTTAGAATTATTTGGCACTTAGGGGCTTTGTAAATATAAAAAATTCCAATAATAAAAAATGGGATGTGGTTGGGTGGGTGAAGGGTTCATTTCGAAAAGAAAATTGGAAATTGTGGACAAATTTTGCTCTTTATATACATTTTCAGTTGTGCCTGTAAACGTGTTGTTAGTTTTAATATAATAAACCTTTTGCAATTCACTGACGTGTAATGTGTTCTAACCATTCTTTTCAATAGAAAGAATTGTGAACGTGTCTGTATATATGCCAGGTAATTATTTTTAGTAACTCCGTCACTTAAAGACATATATATATGTCAATGTATCACTTCAATTTGTAGGCCTTTCCAATTGTTTTTATGGGGGTGAGTGGGTGGCATCGATTCTATCCAATTTGTTTATATTTGCAAAGCTCCTTAAACAAAAACATTTCTAAAAATCATGTTCCAAATGGAAAATTATTCACGTGTTCGCCTGAGGGTACTCTAAATTAGAAGCATTCCTCAAGTCAACCAGATGACCTTTCGGCATAACTTGAGGTTTGTACACTGGACTGGGATGTGATTGAGCGTCATATATGTTAAGCTTATACAAAGGAACCATATCGTTGGCGCGAACCTTTTTATCGTAAGCTTGTGACCTTCTCATACGGGCCCTTGTGCGTGTGCCTTTGTTTGCACGCTCGCGTGTGTTCGAACCCAGACTAATCTCCGTGATCACTGCTATTCTTGTTGGACTTTGGAATAAAATCCCTTTGATGGTGCCCACATGTCCTGCCCCTGTAATTTATCAGGGGGACAGACATATGGTTCTGCCCCCCATAAATGTGAGCGTGAATGTTTGTTTTTGTGTCGAGCGTCAATGGCGGGTGGAAATGTGAAATTAATGAGTCGATTCATGTTTTTTTTTGGACTGTGAAAGGTGTGTGTAATTGGAGGGCAGATATATGGTGTTCTGCCCCCCTCCCAGTAATAGGCGGCGCAGCAAAAAACTGCATCGCCCCGTGCGTGCGTTAGGGATGTGTCATCATTTCAGCTGATACAGCGGAGAGAAGGTGGAGAAGGTAAATTCACAACAGCGGCGCGACGTAAAAAATAAAATTTTCAACAGGATTGTCCCCCGTGTTCGGATGTCATGAGTTCACAGCCGATACAGCGGACGTAGAAGCTGAAGTTATAGCGCTGCATCGGCGGAAAATGTCCAACAGCACCGCGCCCCCACCCACACCCCACCCACCCCCGTCTTCAGATGTCACACTCGAGCTAATAGATACCGCCACAGCCACAGGTGAAGGAAGATGTGAAGATATGCCGCGACGCGGCGGCGACAATATTTTAGTGGTGCTGAAGCTCCGGTAGCCCCCCCCCCCCCTATATGAATTTCGTTCCCGTTATATATATATATATATATATATATATATATATATAATAGTATTTGAATAACTTGGCACTTACAGAAAAACAGTTCTAGAAATCATGTTCTAATGGGATTTCTAAATTAGGAGCATTCCTCAAATCAACCAGACGACCATTTGGCATCACTTGAGGTTTGTACCTCAAAATGAGTATTTGTGCACTGGACTCGGATGTGGTTGAGCGTCATATATGTTAAGCTACGAACCATTCTTATTGGCCCGAACATTTTAATCGTGTGTCTCTGCGTTATCTTCTCAAACTGGCGCTTGTCGTTGTGCCTTTATTTGCATTCTCGCGTGTGTCCGAAACCAGACTAATCTCCTTGATCAATGTTATTCATGTTGGACGTTTGACTAAAAAAAACCTTTCCTCCTTTCTGTTGGTGCCGAGTTACATAAACAAAGATGTGCTTGTTTGCGAAACATTCATCGTCGAAACATTCACCTGGTGGCTCAATGGTGGCTCAATGGGTGTTGACCTCACATCGTTATCGCAAAGTACTGGACTCGAATCCGAGGCCGGCGGTCAACCCAGCTATTTTGTCAACGCTAGTATATTAATACGCCAACGTGGAGGCACTGCAAATGTATCTTCTCCCGGGTGTCGAGGTCTGCACGCATCTTTATATGTGCAATCGCGACCCTGTATTATTGAGATCTGCTCATCAAACTGGCGATAAAACGCCTCCTCTGTGAAATAACTTACGTGTTGGCTTGTTCTTGGCAATTACTTTCTCGCTGACTGTTTCTTTAACTGATTGTTTAGTGTAGTTGTCAAATACAATGTTCACCCGTCTAACACTTACAGTCTCACAGCTGGTTACATACATGTTGACAAAGGGATTTATTATGGGAGTCATTGTGTGATGGTCATTGGCCGGTGCCTGGAGAACTGGAAGCACACCAAACGTTGTGACAGTATGACCAATGGTGCTTATAGTTTCAATGAAACTGGACCAAGGTGGTAAATTTAGTTGCATCATTGGAAATATTGGATAACGCCCATGCATGACTCTCTGCAAACCAGTCTTCTACATTTATATTGTTGTCAGAGTGAAATACAATGGACAATCTAGTACCATTGGCCAGTTTGGCATGGTGCAATGTGTTAGGCTTAGAATCTATCGTTTCGTGTTGAATGCTTTTGATCTACCAATCATCAGGTCGTTCAGGAACTGATCCTCGTTGTTGTCAGAGACTCATCTTTCTACTCTAACATTGGAAGGTGTTCCCTCCGTCGATGATTTCTTCAAAATTATCATAATCCAGTAGTTATCTTGTGAACGCACTGTGTTATAGCCATTAAAGCACATTAAAACCATCTGATATGGTTGACACGTTACAACACTGGTTACATTCTAACATGTGAGGTTTAAAATGATTACTTAAAATATGTTGATCAAATACATACGCAGTAGACCACACGTAGGCTTTTGCCCAATTCTGTGTCAAATTTGATATTCCGCAACATTAGCTCATAATGGGAAGAAGTTCACATAGAGGAGTTAATCTGTAGGTTATGTGTTGTTGTCTATATGCACTTGGGGGTGTCAATCAAACCGGACCCACTGAGCACCTAATCCGCCGGATTAGTAACTTTTTTGTGTTACAGGTCCGTGTGATTGCCTGCATTTTATTATCGCAAAACGCTGTGCTCAAGAATTGTGCATGTTTACTGAATTGTAACGTTAATAAATCGCCCATGACGTACCTAAAGGCGATGTAATGTAATTTTGGTAAATCAAAACGAGACGCCATCGAAGTGCAAACATCGTATTTAAACAAACTACGCAGATTCGATTTTTGGGAAAGGGACATTTTGAAAGATGTGAGACGTGAGGTCCTGCTATCCAGAACGCTGGGCTGAGGCATATACAACTATGAACACAGTTGAACCATCACATACAGGGGGTGGGAGGGTATTTGTTAAACATATGTCTTGCAATTTCAGATATCTTAATTGTGATATGAGAGGGTGCAATGGATGCGTATGCACCCCTACGCTGAGGCAATTTTGCTTCCCGCACCGTAAACATTGAAACATGTGGCCAACCATATCATATGATTAGCAGGTTGCACCAAACCGACTACACCCTGAAATATAATGGATAATTAGTCATATAACCATAATTGTGGTTATTTCGTTGAATAAACCATCTTTAACCAACAATCCAAAATCTGACCGCCTACTGTGTAACCAGTGACCTATGTACAGAATCAAATGGCTAGTTGGCGATTTTAACATGGGTAGTAGGCCTCATGTTGACACATTTGTTTTTAAACTAACTTTTTCTGAAATTTCATGTTAAGCAAAAATTAACCATAATTAACAAAAAAACATCAAAATCTTGTCTAGCAAACGCCATGTACGATAACCGTTGACATATGTGGACAAAATATAAAGTGGTTGGAAAGTTGTAACCCACTGATTACATTCTGAAAAATAATAGTTACCACGGTTGCTTAACTACATTTTGGTCAAAGTTTGCATTTTTCGGGACAAAAATTACCCATACTGGCTAAAACCCCAAAATAGACCGGCAAAAACTCCGACTGTGTAATGTGTGGCCGTTGTAGAGAAACTTTAAGCTGATTTGGAAATATGTAGCATTGTTATTATGTCCAATGGGGCCGTAATACGGTTTTTATTACATTTATGTCAAATTTTACATAAAATAACATTTTCTGGCCTAAAATAAAAAAATCAGAAAGTCCAAAAACCCATACCATAATCACTAACGTTTATATAGAACATATACAATGGTTGCCTGTTTGTAACACAAAAATGCCTACAAACTTTTTTCTGAGCACATCTCTTGTCCTAGGCCGCCCGTCTATAATGCATGTAAATGTTTCCCATAATAAAATTCAAGTCACCAAATCAAAACGAAAAGCGTGACGGTGGTGTTCAATGGGGAACGCCGCGCAATGATTTATACAACTATCTCGTGTTATGGCCGTTATGCCACCGACAGCTACAGTGATCGTGGAATGTTATAAATTACATTAGTAATTCTTATAGTATGTGCGTTGTTAGAGTTGTGTTTATGTAAAAGTATTACAATACATATATGTGGTGTACTACTAATTAATTCAGATAACCCTCGACTTCATTCACATGTTTAGAGGTGTACCCATTAAATGCTTCCATTGAGCATATGTGTCACACCCAATAACTTAATTGATATATATCTCGAAACTTTTTGCATCAAATGCAATTCATAGACTGTCAAGCCAGGCACAAAAACTACGCACTGTAATCACCGCCTTAATTATATATGATAACGTGTGTTGCAGTTCAGCAAAGCCCACGTGAAACTCGGATATTTCAGTATATCTATTCGTCGACGACAACGATTCAACCAGTAACCCTTTCGTGAATATGCTACCATAACAAAAGAAGTGCACACTACTGTACCACACACGAAACATATTGTACAATGTATTACAATCAACGATTCTCATCTTCACACATATTCTTGAACTGCGCATTTTGTTGTCCAAAATACACCGACCGACCGACCGACCGACCGACCGACCGACCGACCGACCGACCGACCGACCGACCGACCGACCGACCGACCGACCGACCGACCCGATAGGCAGTCAGGCAGCGAGCCATCCAGTTGACCTGTCAACCAAACAGATATACAGACAGACAGACAGACAGACAGACACACAGACAGACACACAGACACACAGACACACAGACACACAGAGACACAGACACGCAGACACACAGACACAGAGACAGATAGATATACAGACAAAGAAACACAGACATACAGACACACAAATATACAGACTGATACACAAACAAACAGACATACAGACAGACTGACTGACAGACAAGCAGAACGATAGTCAGACAAACTTACATACAGACGCACACACACTCACAGACACGCACGCACGTACACACGCACACACACACGCGCAAACATGAACACACGCACACACGCACACACATATATATTATATATATACGCACACACGCACACACACATACACGAACACACACACACACACACACACAAACACACACAAACAAACATACACAAACACACACACACACACACACACACACACACACACACACACACACACACACACACACACACACACACACACACACACACACACACATACACACACACACATATGAGCGAAGTAACGAAAAATGGAACACTTGCATAACAATTAGGAGTGAAAAATTTTCTTTCCTATTAGGCCTTGAGCCAAGACCCAAAATTTGGGCAACCGGTACATTTATAGGGACGAATGCTCATAGCGATTTTTGGCTAGGCCTACATCCCTAGATATGGAAAATAGGTGATAGCATTGCAGCACTACCAGCTTTCTGTGAGAAATCACTCTTTTTTACACTATCCCCATATCCGCGACAACATGTTTTCTATGAAATTGCTAACGGGAGATACACACAAACTACTATGGAATATTTACTATACATCCCAGTAGAACAAAAATTGGATACCATGTGGTTTAAATGTCATGCTTTCCAAACGTATCAAATTATTTTCATATCTTGAGAATAGTGGATGTTGTGGTATTTTATCTACCACAACTCAAAATGCAATCCACGGCATTCAGGTTTTCAACAAAAATCACTTAAAATTCTGGCTAATAACCACATGTATCCTCATTCGAGGTTCTTATTGCACCAGAATGTTGGCTTACACCCTAGATATGGAAAATATGTGATAGCATTACAGTACATACATTCTTTTGTGTGAAATTACTCTTTTTAATCTTTTCCCCATTTCGGCGAAAACTATTTTTCTATGGAAATTGCTGAAGGCATGGTCACGCACAAACCATTATACAATAGTTATTATACATCTTATGGGTATGATAATTGTAAATAACATGGCTGACGTGTCCTGTGTCATATACATGTGAAAATGGTTTTAATACCTTGATAAATGTGGAATTTAAGGCATTTTATCTACCGCGTCTCAACACGCAATCCACGCCATTCAGGCATTCAACAAAAGAAATCACTTACATGTCTGGCAAGTAACCTCATGTATCCACATTCAAGGTTCTTGTTGCAACAGAATGGTCAATGGACTTCAATTTTTATTATGTAGGCACATTCTGTACATTTTATTGCAGTTATATGTATTATCATGACATTGAAATTTGTAGCTGTTGTCATTGAGATAAAATTACATTTTCTTATTTTCGCCACCTAAAGTTCTGACTGTAACACTAACCTACATACAATGGACTTGTTGTAGACATTCAAATTATACAGGTACACAGTATTGACTTGTAGCTGTAGTAATGCACACTATGCACTGTGAACATTTCACATGCTTAATTCACTAAGTCCTGTATGTACTGTAATGCTATCACATATTTTCCATATCTAGGGATGTAAGCCAACATTCTGGTGCAATAAGAACCTCGAATGAGGATACATGTGGTTATTAGCCAGAATATTTTAAGTAATTTTTTGTTGAAAAACTGAATGCTGTGGATTGCATTTTGAGATGTGGTAGATAAAATACCACAACATCCACAATTCTCAAGGAATTAAAATAATTTTGATATGTTTGGAAAGCAGGACATATACCACATCTTGTCCAATTTCCATTCTTCTGAGATGTGTAGTAAATATTACATAGTAGTTTGTGTATGGGCCCCCATTAGCAATTTCATAGAAAACTTGTTGTCGCGGATATGGGGATAGTATGAAAAAGAGTGATTTCTCATAGAAAGCTGGGAGTGCTGCAATTCTATCACCTATTTTCCATCTCTAGAGATGTAGGCCTAGCCAAAAATCACTATGAGCATTCGTCCCTAAAAATGTACCAACAAACCCTCTGGCTCATGGCCTATATGTAATGTTGTAGTATAGGGTTGAAAGTGTACCAGGGTGATAAGGAAAAGATAACATGTTTGTCCAATTTTTCTGGAGGTATCAACTGAGGAAGGGTTTTGTGACAGAAAATAGTTTTATAATTGTTCATTTAGCTATATTCCTTATTTTTGGATTGACTAAAGTACAACTACCTCAAAAACTATTTACTTTTGAAAAAACAATGTCAGGTTCTCACCTCAATATCTCAGCAATGGGTTTGAATGAATATAGATAAAAATACATTAGAAATAATAAGCAAAATTTGTCCAAGGGCTGAAATGTGTACCTTTTCTTCCTTCATTTTTGTTAATATGTTGGCCGCCACATTTCTTTTTGCAAGGTATTCGTACATGCCACTGCCAGATTCCATCACGTCTGGTTCCATCATGCGACAGGTTTCCTTAAATTAAAAATACAATGCAAATTATAGATAAATCAGGAAAGATGAATGTTGGCCCTACTCAGACAACAACGGAGCAAAGACAACAGTGACCGTGTTCTGCATAAAACAATGTGACAGCACTGTCATTTCTAGGGACGTTTTTAGGAGGTTTCTTTTAAGGCATATCAAGCAACATTCATCAAGGTTTATAAACCACCAACGGAAAATTATTTATAGGCTTCCCAGAAATTTTGCTACACGAAAATTGGTCTTCATTGGAGAAGCACTGTGGAATGTATTAGACGACCTGCATATAATAATAACAATAATAAATAACTTCTACCGCGCCAATATCCTCAGACAATCCGAGCTCAGTGGCGCACCAAAACCAAAGGATTAAGCATTCTCAAACTCGTGTGATAGGCGAAAGTCGTCAACAAATGGATGGATGTGCTAGGAAGCTAGGGAGGATAGGCGATATTGAAAAGATAGGTTTTGAGGTGTCGACGAAATGTAACAATATTTTCTGCTAATTTAACATTAACGGGAAGCGAATTCCATATAGTTGGCGCAGCAACTGAAAAAGCTCGAGTTCCAGCCTTTGTCTTAATTCTAGGAACAGATAGCAACTTCGAACTAGACGACCGAAGTTGTCTGCCTTGTCTAGCTGGTGTGAGCATTGATTGTAAATAACTAGGTTGTTTGGATGAAAGGGCTTGGTAGGTGATTGTGTAAACATAATGCGATATCGCACGGGGAGCCAATGCAGTGATTTTAGAAGTGGCACTGAGCGGGAGAATCGAGGAGATTGTGTGACTACCCTTGCTAAACAATTTCGGACGCGTTGTAGTTTTGCAATATCCTTGATAGCAATATTATGAAGGAGGGAATTGCAATAATCTAATCTGCTGCTAACAAGAGCTGTTGCGATAGTCTTAGCGACAGAAAGCGACATATGCCGGCGAATGCGGCGAAGATCACGGATATAATAAAAACAGCAACGGCACGTTTGGGATATGTGTTGTCTGAAATTGAAGTCGCAATCAAAAGTCACTCCTAGATTTCGTACTGCTGCTGCTGGTGTGATATTTTGACTCAGGATGCATGTTGGAAAAAAAGTCATTAAGTTTACCTCGCTGCATTGGGGTACCAATGATGAGGAATTCAGTTTTGTCTGCATTTAACTTTAATTTGCTATCGGTCATCCATGAAAAAACATCTTGCAGACAATCGTTGAGTCGGTTTAGAGAGTGACTTGTATCGGGCGTGGCCAAGGAAATGTAGATATGTGTGTCGTCTGCATAAAGGTGATGATCCAAGTTATGACTTTGGATTACAGAGCTGAGTGGCGTAGTGTAGAGAGTGAAAAGCAAAGGCCCAAGAACGGAACCTTGGGGAATGCCACATGAAGTGGGGAGTGAGGTTGAAAAGTAATTATCTATCTTTATACATTGATGTCTATTGGTTAGATATGAAGAAAACCAGGTCAGAGCTGTGCCAGATATGCCATACCACAATGATAAACGTTTGACAAGAGTGTTGTGATCAATGGTATCAAAGGCGGCAGACAGATCAAGCAAGGTAAGTGCAGTTACTTTGCCTTTATCAATGTTTAATATAACATCATTGTGTACTTTTAGGAGAGCAGTCTCAGTAGAATGAAATTGTTTGTATGCTGATTGGAGCACACTGGATAAACAAGTTGAGCTAATATGACGCCTTAGACGGCTTGCTACGACTTTCTCAAGTATCTTAGAAATAAAGCTAAGATTAGAAATTGGCCTATAATTTTTGAAATCATCTTTTGGCAGAGAAGTCTTCTTGAGAACAGGATTTATATGTGCGTGTTTAAAATCATCTGGGAATTTACCCGAACTTAGTGATAAATTTATGATATTCGTTATTGTACTAAGTAAAGAGTCAACACATGCTTTTAGTAGTATGGTTGGTAATGGATCGAGATCGCATGACTTATTTGGGGAGGACATTATTATTTTCCTCACTTCATCAACTGTGGCTGGCTCAAACAATACAAGTGGAGAATTTACTTGTAGGGAGTCCACATTTACAGTACTTAAAGTGTGACATGGAAAAGCAGAACGTATAAGACTTGTTTTTATCTTTGAAATGACTAGAAAACGAGTCACACAGAGATTTGACTGACAAATGACTAGGTAAAGATGGAGGCGACCGTCTATGTAAAATATGATTTATGCAGTTCCATAGCTGACGTGGGTTATCAGAGTTACTCGAGACCATGTTTGTGTAATAATATGATTCAGCTTTGGCCATTTGTCTGTTGCAGTAGTGACACTGTTTAGAATATCGTGATCTGTCCAAAGGCGAGCGTGATTTGCGCCATACACGTTCAAGATAGCGCCGGCGCTTTTTAGATTGTAGAATTTCAGGAGTCATCCAAGGAGCATGTGGCTTTTGGGACACATATTTAGATCTCAGGGGTGCATGTTTATTAATTAAATCTTTGAGTACTTGACAGTACTGTCGACACAGATCTGACAGATGTTCTTTGGGTTTACTGATGAGGTCGGATTTAAGGATGTCTGTCATTAATGCGGCAATGTCAATCTTATGGATCGGTCGGTAAAACACTTTATTTTTGGATTCTACGGGAATTCTAGGAACTTTGAGATCAGCAATGACAGTGTGGTGGTCTGATAAACCATCTGAAGCAGTAGGTGTCTGAATATTGTTACAATCTGAGCGGGTGATTAAGAGATCGAGCCAGTGGCCATGTATGTGTGTTGAGAAGGTAACATGTTGTTTCATGTCATAGGATGCCAGAATGTCATTAAATGTACTTGTTGTTGATGAAGGTGTGTCCAGGTGAAGATTAAAATCACTGAGTATATAAAATTATGAATAAATAGTTGCCAGATTTTCAAGTAAATCCTGGAATTCTTCAAAGAAATGGGCAGGGTGTCCTGGAGAGCGATAAATGCACACAAAATAAGCAAAGAAAGATGAATCTGAAATTTTGGCACACATGGCCTCAAAGCTGGAGTAATCAGGATTTGTATGCAAATTAACTTTGAACTGTTTTGAGACGAGAAATCCAACACCACCACCTCGTCCAACTGAACGTGGGCGATGATGGAAGGTGAAACTGGAAGGAGAAATGTCAGCAATGCATGCAGCTGTGTCGTGTGGTCTGAGTCAGGTCTCAGTGACTGCAAGGATGTCTATTGTCTTGGAAGTTAATAAATCGGTAAGCGAGGCTGTTTTGTCTCGAATAGATCGAACGTTAGTGGTGGCTACTCGAATATTGCGCATGATAGCAGGTCCAGGATTAAGACTTACATCTCCTGCTAGTAGTAAAATAATTGCCAATTTAAACGTTGGCTTAGAGCGGGGGATTGGCAGTAACTTTCTATTAAAGCAAAGATTAAGACATGGCAAACTGTGAAGATGTGACAAGGAATGTTGTGTTCTCATGTACTGAGAAACTGTTAAAATGACAGCCGACCGTTGGGGACTAAGTGGCTTGCACAGCGTAAAATCGTGACCTCTCAAAGCAGCAGAACAGGATAAAAATAAAACACACAATAAAAATGCTGGTGACGTTGTCTTTCCTCGAAATGGTGAAGAATAAAATGATAGTGTCTCATAAAAATAAAAATAAATTGAAAATAATAAAATATTCTAAAACTGTATAATTGTACTAAAAATAATGTAAATTTCTAGGTTATTAAAGAGTGGGTTGGCGATAATCAATGGCAATATTACAGGTCGTATGATTGTTCGCGCTCAGCAGGCCTGTGCAAAGTAACAAGACGTTTAAAAAGAACGTCTTGTTGAAAAGGCCTGTTAGTATATAGTTTATAAGGGGACTGCCCCTACCTTAGTATGTTGTGTACGTAAGCCTGCTAGCCCGAAAATCAAATCGACCTTTATTATCGCCCAACTAATTTAAGTACAAGATTTAACAGCGTTGGTGGTGACAATTTATAAAATGTTTGTTTAAGCAATACGTTGACACTAATTCTACAATAGTGTCACATACAAAATTAAACGTTAAATTGCAAAAATGATTTTGAATCACGCAGTGACAAAATAAACAAATACCACCTTACGCTACCTAGCGACCATACACGCACACACACACACACACACACACACACACACACACACACACACACACACACACACACACACACACACACACACACACACACACACACACACACACTCACACACACACACACACACACAACACACAAACACCCACGCACACACACATAATCTCGATGTTTAATAATACGATGTGTCTCTTAAAGTTCATAATTGGAGTAGAGAAATTATGTCGAATAATTATTGAAGGTAGCAACATAATTTGTTATTTGAATCATTATTATTATTGTTACGACTTTATTAACAGCATTATGTTTACATAATGACGCTGAAGCATTTTATTGTCTTATTGATGGTGGTCAAGTTTGCGACCGCCACTATATTTGTACAACACAGTGCTACCACCTGGCGAATAATGAATAAACTACAGTATAGCATGCATGCACACACTGTTTCCGTCTCTTTTGCCCAGTTACATTTTGTAATGTGTTACCCAATACATTATCGAATAAATGACGTGTTTAGTGGATGGACGGATCCAGAGAGGTTCATACGTATACCGGAACTCTTATCCGGTCATTTGACACATTGCGTCACCTTTTGCCTAGCAACCAATTTCGATAAGTTTAGTAATATTGTCTCGACGTTCAGGGTAACATTTTTATTTCCGTTGAAAAGGTTTGTCCTTGCTGCGTTCGCTGCATAAAAAAAGATAGAAAGAATAAATCATTGATTTAAGCTAGAAAGTCGTGCAGAAAAGGTGCATACGGCAGATTCCGTCACCCAATGTAAATGTATATATATATATATGTAGGCATTGTTGCTACGACGAACCTTCTAGCAAATTAATTGGATAGTGACGTCAATGTCTGGAAGCTTGAAATGTATTACCATGACACAAGATTTAACAAGATTTAACAAGATTGCCACCCAGAGAATTAACTCTAGGTGGCAGGTGGACAAGGAAGCCCTTTGGCTTATCGAGAGTCCGAACCATTTATCTATGTGTATCCCGCCCTTCTGAGGTATGTGTCGATTTTATTTTTAAACATATTCACGCTACTAGCACCCCCACAATCAGCAGATAATCTGTTCCATTCATTTACATTCCTTTGTGAAAATTAGAACTTTCTTATATATAATCTACACTGCTCCTTTGTTAATGTAACTTCACGTCCTCTAGTCCTTCTATCTTTCTTAACTGAGAAAAAATAATTCTATCAATATTTTCATAACCATTCATTATTTTAAACACTTCTATCTGATCTCCTGTCAATCTCCTGGTCTCTAGTGTTGTTAAGCCGCATTTTTTAGGCGTATTTCGTAACTAAGATCCCTCAGTTTTGGTATCATTTTAGTTGCTCTCCTCTGCACTCTTTCTAGCATATATATGTCCTTCCTGTGATATGGCCTCCACACTTGAATACAATATTCTAAATGAGGCCTAACTATTGTTTTGTATTGCTGTATTATTAGCTCTTTTTCCTTATACGTTATGTTTCGCCTAATTAATCCAAGGATTTGATTTCCCTTTGAAGCTGCAATTCCGCACTGCTCTGAAACCTTCATATCAGCACTAATGGTTAACCCTAAGTCCTTTTCTTTTACAGTAGTACTTAGTACAGTACCCCCCATTGTATATTCTACCTCTTCGTTCCCATGTCCTGTGTGGAGGCATTTACATTTCCCAAAATTGAACAGCATTTGCCACTTTTCAGACCATTTGATCAACCTGTCAAGATCATCTTGTACATGCTGTCTATCTCCATCACTTTTAATCCTTCTAAACACTTTTGTATCATCCGCAAATTTCAACACCTTGCTTGTTATTTCATCATCCAAAACGTTGATATATATTAAGAATAATATAGGTCCTAGTATTGATCCCTGTGGTACCCCACTCAATACCGATTTCCAATTTAAAGCCTCCCCTTCAACTTCTACACGTTGTCTTCTGTCAATCAGCCATTGTTCTATCCAGTTTATTACACCATTTTCTATGCCATGGGCCTTTAGTTTGAGCAGGAATCTTTGATGTGGTACTTTGTCGAAAGCTTTTTTAAAATCTAAGTAGACGATATCTACTGGTGATCCCTCATCTACTCATTTAGTGATGTCTTCCAAAAACATAACATAATTGTTAAGCATGACCTCGCTTTAAAAAAAACCATGTTGAGATGGGTTTATCAAGTTATGTTGATATATACGTCAAACAGAGGTTTCAGTATGCGATTTCCATATTTGATGCAACACAAAGGGAACACACGGACAGAAGACTTCAACAAGTTGTGTTACTTGTAAAAAGTTGATCTTCCTTCCCGCATTCACTGGATGCGGCGGAAATGGAGACGTAGCAACGCTAACGGTAGGATGTCGACTGCAGGATGTGCCTGTATCTGCATTGGACGCCTTGCGTCTCGTGAACCAATAATTGTGTGCCAACATTCGCACTGCTGTTGCCTTGCTGAAAGTATGAAACGTCTTACTCACGACTGCGATGTCGAAGACCTTACTTACTTATACCTCTCGCTCTATGTGGAGCATAGGCCATCCACGACGACTCTCCAGCGCATACAACTTTGGGCAATCCTCTCTATCTCCTCCCAGGTGTAGACACTCCTCTTTACTTCTGCAGCTGTGTCCCTTCTCCTGGTATATGATTTAGTCTTCCTCGCCTTCTTTTTCGTTGAGGATTCAGGGGCAGAGACTGTCGAACTTGGATATAATAATTTATAATGACAGCACAGGTTGCTTAAACTAGCTACAATACGTACCAACTAAAACTTGTAGGTCGACATCGATGCCGCGATCGACTTCAATCAATTAGCATATATCGTCAGCAGGGGAATAATCACGTGCCAGTGTTGTGCTTGGATATGTAGGTTATATTTGTCAATAAATACTTGAAGGCATGTGCAGGTACGCTTGCGTTGCTCTTTTGCGACCATTGTAGCTATCATGCGTCATGACTACTCTAGTGTAATGTTCGAAATTGGTCAACATTTACACATGTATCCGTTTCCGTTCATACTGGTTTCTGTTCAACAGATCGCACTGCAGGGATTACCGTTCTGCATACGTATATCTAGTGGCTTACTTGACTTAAATGCCAATTTGACCCCTCGCTGTCCTCATGGATGTCAAACCCTTCAATTTCGTTCTGCTAAGAGCACATCGGTCTACCTCTTTTTTCTGTGTCCTTTTAACTTTTTCATTGAAAGCTAACTTAATGACGGTTTTACTTGGTATACAGCAAGTATGTTCAAAACACCTGATTCGTTTATATCTGATGACATATTAGATGGATTCAGGGGTGAATATCTCCTCTATGACATGGCCAATTCCTAAACTGTCTGCCCTGTAACACCTCTGATAGCCCGCAGGTGACGCATCTAAACAAATTCAAGTGTCCAGGTTTCTGCGTCATGGATTGTTGTAGGTATAGTAAAGGTTCCATATAATGTGGCTTTTATTCTTATTGATATGATTATGTTTGAATATGTGTTAAATGTTAATCTTCCAAAGGCTGCTGATGGTAAAGTTATTCGTCTGTCAACATCTCTCTCTGAAGAAGGTATTACGTTGCCTAAGAAGACGAACTCTTGCATTTGGATAAGTTGATTCTCACACCCCATTTGTCAGGGGTTTTGAAGCTCTTCAGTGGCAAATTGTAGCTTCTCGAATATTAATGTTGTGTCATCTACATATCTGAGGTAGGTATCCAATTTGGACTATTTTGATAAGTTCTTCACTTGGAGCCGTTTTCAGTTTTCTGTCACTATCCTTTGCAGCCAAGCCATGTTTACGATGTTATTTACTACGTTCTCGCACGTTTCTGAACAGGTTATGCAGAGTTGTTCCTTGATATCCTGTTCATATGTATTATATGTTCCTAATGCTCGTTTCACTTATGAATTCGTAGTAATTTTTTCACCAGTCTATTTTTATTTCCCCTTTTGTTGTTACGGCTCTAGTAATACACCGACAAGAAGTCAATGTGTGTGGCTCGCGGCATGTCCTGTCACCGTCTCCAAGATACGAGGCGACACGTGCCGGAGCTATTAGTACTTCAAACTCCGCCACACGAACCCAGTGTTAACAAGATATGACTTCCGACACCTTACCTACCTGGGTACAAGCGTCGTCTTTTGATCAGTGATCGTAGTGTGTGATTACATGTCTATGGCCTCCAGCCATGACGAGATAACGCCGCTTATCGGGTGCTCTCTACCGTGACGGCCCGTGCGGCTGGAAACAACTTGTCCCCTGAGGGAGCTGTAGCAATCGTCACAAGTTACAGGCAGGCTTTTCACAATGACTAGAATTAAAATCGCCTTAATTGGTATTTTTGTGCCTGCGTGAAACACTTGATTTAATCGCTAACGTAAATAGCACCTAATTATATATACATATATATATATATATATATATATATGTATATTATGTATAAAATGTTTTATATATATATATATATATATAAAACATTTTATGTTATGGTTAACGTGAAAACAACCATACGCATAGCGCTTCGTACATGGTTACAATCAGTGTTCAGACATTCCGTAATATTTGTTGTGGCCGCTAATTTGTATGTGCAGAGAAATGAGCCGTTACCCCTTTCATTTTCTACAACCACTCAGCAAGAAATGTAAAATGAATTTGGTATTGAACGTCTACGCGTGATGGCATAGTATTGTTTGCGGCAATAATGTTTCTTCCTATATATAGGTGTGTGCAATATATGTGTCAGTTATTTTCCGCTAATGAGGGTAGTAGAACGAATTGTCCTCAATTATATTTTACTTGCTCTGATAACAGGCAAAACACATGTTTTTATATAGCACGGTATCCAATCCTTAGAACTGCTTGGAACACTTAACACTTCATTCCCAGGCAGACCCGTTCAATCGAACACCACCTCGACTTCTCTGGAAAGTACATACACATTCGCTGGGTAGTAAAATATTCAATTAAATGACTACCAAATTAACTGTTTCGTTTTATCCCTTGCATTGGTACCACCAATGAGTATTAACAACAATACCCACACAAAATGTGTACGTGTGAGCATTTACGTGAAACAATAACAATGCATATTCATACCATCAACAAGTTGCTGCCGTGGTCAAACTGTTTGTTGAATAAGAACTCTAGCTTTATTGTAATTATTGGGAATACGAGAAACATTAAACTTCTGACATTCATTATATTGACGTGTTACCATGCTATTTCAATAAAATCAAGTTATATATTATTTATTAGCACAAACACAACGTTAATTACATCATTCGTAGTTAATACATTATTTAGTTTTTAAACAATGGAACAAATACCTCCAACTATGTTTGATTTGGATTTGGATTTAAAACAAATGTTCACTTGTTTAATATGCATTATAGTATCAACATAATAAAATATAATAATATCATTACGGTGTCACACAATGGTTAGTGTCAAAGGACTGCACCAACGATAGGAGCATTTCTCAACCAACAAAGGCAAATATATCAAAACAAACCCATGCAAAAGAAAACACATGTTGCACGAAGAACCCATCCACTCATTGAACCAAGTAATAAACAAACATGTGGATAATCTTCCATTATAGTGATACGGTTTTGTTTACGTCACAAAGGAAACGTAACGTAATTGATAAATCTTTATGTTCTTGTACATTCATATTTATTCCCGTGAGAACATGAGCTGTGCGTCAATGGACAATGTGTAACTCGACCTCTTTGTTGGTGTTCGCGATCAGTTGCCATTACTTTGTGTCTGTCCACGACTGAAACAAAATCATCATATATTTAAACATTGCATAAACACTATTTTCATTATATACTGTGTATATGGACAAGACATGTAAGAGGCAATCCAACTTTTAACTGTTTAAAACAGTGGATATAAGATTATAACAAATTTAAGTTGTTCCAGATGTCGACGAATGACATAGGCGTAATATACCATTAGAAAATCCAGCTTTAAAAAACTTGTTGCATAGGAAATGCAGTGTGCTAAATATACTTGTTATAGATAGTGGTGATTCTAAACAAACGAATTAACTTGCCCATTCGTCGCGAACGACCCGCCGATGAAGCATATCGTCCGGCTTGTCGACGTTTTGCCGCGCGAAATTACCCAATACGCCCCAGTCCTACAACATCGAGCAACGTGGATGTCGAACATCATTATGCTACCTCAATTAGTGTATAGTGTGTCCTTGTAATACAGTGATACATGTGTGTTATACATTTTAATTATATACGCTGCCGTCGGAAATGCAGTCGATGTGTGCTTTCGACATTTCGGCCAAATAATCCAGAAATAGTCGACACTTTGTTAATGCTATTCCTATGTGTTTTATTATGTCGTGCACGTTTTGCTCGCGTTCATACAATAAAGCGTAGGTGTGAATGCTCAAAGGACGACTCACAATGTTTGCCACGTTCTTCATCGCTCTGCTGACCATGTTCATTCGCTGACGTTCATACCGCTGGGCGATATTAAGGTCGACACTTACGGTCGCGGAGCGAGCTTGCCAGATCATGCGTCGCTTCAGCAAAGTCGTGCTGCCACAACTGAATATACATGCATTATGAAGCAATTCATTTAAGTACACATATACGTTAAAAGTAGTGCATTTAAGACACATCTTTAGATTGGGATAGTGTTAGTAATGCATTACAGTTCATACGAATCATTAGTCGGCATTATTAAAAATGACATAATATGTACTTTCAGAATAAGGCACGGGTAAAATAATTTGTAGATGCCACCTTGTCGTGCTATTGTTAGTATATTGTAGCTGGGATAAACAATTGAATTTAATACGTGCGCTTCAACTGACATATATTCAATAGAGCACAATATAAACATATTTCACCAAGTTGTGTTATGTTTTCCAGGTTTCTCTTCCGCTTTTCTATTTTTCTTTAACTTGTTTGCAATCTTACAAAGATCAACATTTTCCTCGATCGGTAACCTAGCAGTTATCATATTATTACACTATTCACCTGTCTACCATCATAGTGCAACCACAGTTTCTGTGGACGTTTGTTTTGTTTTGACAATTATGACAACAAGGTATAGATGAGTACCCAAAAGTGATGTTATCTTCAATATCCGATTCAGCTTCACGCTCACTTTGACACGTGCGCACAGTGTGAACGACGAAAATCGCGGCAAGGAATAGGGCTGAAAAGCCTATGACCGTGCCAAGGATCACGGGAATCCAACTGACTTCTGGCGGCAAACACAGAGATGCTGCCTTAATATAATGCAACAATAGCTATAACAATAACGTTGATTGTGCTTAGGCTAATATTATTACATGACACGGATACTCGACTATGCTTTAGTTAATATCTATTATTTTTGTGTAATTTCCTATTATCTTATATATATATAAATACTGCTAGATCGACACGTACAACAACATTTGTGAAATAACAATTAATAGGTAAACATTACTAAATACGTCAACATGTCAATATATAATAGTTACGACGACGCAGCTACAAGTCTGATAAACGTTTTCATATACGTGATTCAAAATAAAAAACCTTTATACGCAATGTGTCTTTATAATGAAATAAGTCATACCTTTGAGTCCTGACTCAATTTCTGCAATAATCAAACAGTTCACAGTTATTAAAACGTTATTTTGTATCATCGATCATTTGATAAATAATGTTATTGGTGTATCCATCACGTGACCTAATGCCTAGCAATGGTTGCATTTAAGCAGGCACAATGGTTGACACAAATGTGAGTCGGTCGAGCATTACGTTGTTTGTTTTGTTGACAATCTGATCCCACGTTTCTTTGCGACAAAAGACATGTGTAACTTTGTCTAAGCGCGAACATAATGCTAACAAGTTTCATATGACATATGCCATGCCGCCCTACAATCTCAGGAGAGGCCTAAAATACAAGTTTCTTTGTTCAATCCCGTTTATTGCATTATTTGGAATCACAATGTCGACATATCTGTTTATTTCCCTTTTTTGCATGTCCACAATTACTCATAAATATATTAGATTTCATGACATATCGATTACATGTAGCATACATGTTATGTTAGGCTCGCTTGCCAAACGTTGAAGCAACCATCATGCAATAACAATTGAGCTGAATTGGCGATGCACTGCGCCCCTCTGACTCGATACTGCCCAAGCAAGTTTTCTGCTCACAGCTGAGTCATGGCAAACGGTCTAAAGGAGGACAACGCAAACGCAATAAAGACATCCTCAAATCCACCTTGAAATTACATTGACCCGAACACCTGTGAATCTAAAGCTCTACCACGAACCAAATGGCGGTCGATTACTCGAAGCGGAACAGAGTCATTCAAGGCCGACAGACTATCAGACGTAACCAAGAAGCTTAAGGCTAGGAAGATTAGAGCCATGTAAGATATGCAAAAACCACCATCACCACATGCAGGTTATACCTGTTCGCGCTGAAGGAAGCTTTGTCGAGCAAAGATTGGCTCATAAGCCATCTACGAATACGCACCAAATGAATCCGACAAAACATGGAAAGATCATCGTCGCTACGAGGGACTGTTGCTGATGATGATGATTATGATATTAGTATCCAAGAGAATGTGGAATTTCACTCGTAGAAGATTCGAAAAAAGGCAAAGTCCGATATGGCCGCCACGTAATGAATTTAAGCATTTAAAATTAACTGATATTTATATATTCGTACTTAGATAATATATCTGCATGAATAAAATATGTGTTTTACTCACACACACACACACACACACACACACACACACACACACACACACACACACACACACACACACACACACACACACACACACACACACACACACACACACACACACACACACACACACACACACACACACACACACACACACACACACACACACACACACACACACACACACACACACACACACACACACACATAAGTAATTAGATGACTTGTTGTCCAAGAAAAATGTATGCATGAAAATGTGACATTCAACAAATTCTGACAGTTTTGCAACCAGAAAAGTACACACACGAATAAGCTTTCTTTTTATGGAAGGTTATGCATAAATAGGTAATTCGGTGATACCGTGATATATTAAAAAATAAATGTAAATAAGACAAAATGACGGCCGTATGATACTAATAATATTTCTGCAACGAAAACGTAAAAAAATCAACGTATTCTCATATATTCACAAACATCCACATTATAAAACAGCGTATTAAGTTAGTGGTGTACGAACTTCGGTCATAATGTGGTTTATAAACATCGAAATTAATACCATGTTTGTTAAGTGTACGTACCAATGTTGCATCTTAACCCGGCATAGCCTTCAGTGCAGTTGCAGAGTAAGCCGTCCAGTTGGTTTCGACACGTGCCGTCGTTCATGCACGGATTGCTGGCACACTCGTCAACATCTGTCCAGTCACACCAATGACTACACACTTTTTAAAATATAACTCGTCTACGGATGTGCTACCACTACTTATTCAGTGCGTAGATTTGCACGTTGACTTTCCGGATAATCGATATAGCCAGATTGCACAGCTGACGAATTAGTTAACATCTTACTATAATTGAGCTACAGTAATTTTGTGTTTGGTGGTTAGTTGAAGCTTTCTTTCCAGACATTTTGAGTTTCGGGCGCCATACTTCCACGGACGACCCTTCGCAAAAAGGCGACGCCTATATTTCTTCGAAATTGTATGTTGGTTAACGTTTTAGGGGTCGTCGCGCACGTTAGATAAACGTACACTGACTGTTCATAGAGCTACACATCATTTGTGCGATCTCTCCGAGGAGCAGCGATCACTTAGGGCCGTTTAACGTAACTTATATTAACACGAACAAAATTCACATTTCCATCATAGCAAACGTCATTTATGAATCCTCATATTCGATCAAAGCTATCAAAATAAAATTATTGAGCTCGATTTGAAATAGAATAATTATAATATAAGTTCTTAACTGTTTACGTGTTATCACAATATATGACATATATGTCTTTGTAAAAGTACTGGCAACGTAAATAAAGTCTTACCAGCTGCTGTAACTGTGGTACTCATTGACGTAGAATCTCCTGTAGTAAATGTTTTTCCTTGCTGCGTTGTCGGCTTAATTGTATATGTTGTTGTTCGTCTTCTTACTATATCAACTATTTTAGACGTTTCTCCTGGCTGCATGGTCGACTCAACTCTGTCGGTTGTTCTCAAGGTGTCAGAAGTGGACTCATCCGTAGCAGACGTCGACACAACAGTGTTTGTTGTTGGCGTGGAAGATGTTTTGTTTTGTATATATTTTGTATATGTTTCAACACGGTCTGTGCTTGGAATGCTAGACTTAGTTTCATTTAAAGCAAGCGTATATCCATAATTTGTATTTGGTTCATTAGTACTTGATATTTGAGTGTTAGCAGTTCCCTTTCTGGTAGTAGATGATTCTGCTGCCTCCTTAGTCGGTTGATGGGGACTTGTTGTTAAATTCGTTGTAGTTTTGTCAGTTATTGTAGACAATACTTCTGGTTGCACGGATGCCTTAGCGGGTCCTGCTGTTGGGATGTTAGCAGTTACTTCCATTGCAGTTAACGTGTTGGTTCGTCGTGTGGTTGACACAACAGTACGTGTTGGTGGTGGACTGACTGTTGTTATTTCACTCCCAATAGACAATTCTCCTTGTTGTGTGTTAGTTTGAAAATTACTTGTTTTCGGAAAGGCTGCATTTATAGTAGATGATTCTGCTGGCTGCGTTGTCGTTTCAAATATACCAGTTGTTGGAATATGTATATTTGTTTCGCTTGTTGACGATTCTCCAGGCTGTGTGATTGGCTCATCTGCACTTGTTGGAAAGTTGACACCGGTCTCCGTTGTTTCAGTAATTTCACCTGACTGTGCAGCTGGATCACGCGTACTTATTGTTGGAATAGCATATGTTGCCTCACTTCTAGAAAACAGTTCTCCTCGTCTTGCGGTCGCTTGAAATCCAGTTGACGTTTGAACGTTAGAAGAGGTTTCACGCGTAGCAGGCATATCACCTGGTTTCGTTGTTGGCTGAACACTACCTATTGACGGAGCGTCAGAAATGTGTTCACTTGTCGAGTTATATTCAAGCGGCGTGGATGGCGTGATGGCACTTATGATTCGGATGGAATAAACAGTTTCAGCTTCACCAGCCGCAACTGCAGACTGCGTTGTTGCCTCTAGCGCGTTACGACTCGTAGAAGCAACAACAGTGTTGGTTTTATTAATCACACCGTCCGACTGCGTCATTGTGTTTTCTGAATCAACTTCTCTAGTTGCATCTACCACCTGTCTGGTCGGCGCGCTTTTAGTTGTTGATACAAAGGGAAAATTACTCGTCCCACTAGTGATACCATCCGGCAGTTTGGTCGCGTCATCTGCGAGTTCAGTGGAAGCAATAGAAGAAGTTCTGGTTATTTTAGTCACTTCTGACGGCATAATCGAGTAGTCTGTGTTTGGTGTCGAGACAATCGAAGAAGGACCAATTCCACGGGTAACATCTTCCGACTTCATGGTCGCGTGATCTGTACTAGGTGTTGATACAATGGAAGACGTATCGAATCCATTTTTCATTTCTTCAGAACGCGTGGTCGCTTCGTATGTACCTGGAGTTGACAAAATGGAAGAAGTATTGATTGGAGTCGAGAGAATGGGAAAAGTATCGATTCCGTTAGTCACATATTCCGACTGCGAGGTCACGTCGTCGTGTGACATCGATGCAATCGAAGAAGTATCGATTCCACTGGTCACATATTCAGACTGTGGGGTCACGTCATCTGTAATTGGTGTCGAAACTATTGAAGAAGCATAATTTCCATCGGAAACATATTCCGACTGCAAGGTCACGTCATCGTCTGACATTGGTGTCGATACAATAGAAGAAGTATCGATTCCACTTACCACATATTCCGATTGCGTGATCGCGTCGTCTGTACGTAGAGTCGGGATATTGGACGAAGTATATATTCCACTGGGTACATATCCCGTCTGCGTTTTACCGACGTCTGTACCTGGTGTAGTAACAATAGAAGGTGTTTCGATTCCATTAGCCATTCGCGTAGACTGCTTGCTCGCTTCTTCTGTACTTCGAGTCGAGACAATTGAAGCGAAATCGATTCCTCTTGTAATATTCTCCGACTGCAAGAACGCGTAGTCTAAACTTGTTGTGGGAACATCGGAAGAAATGTCGATTCCATGGGTGACCTCTTCAGAATATGTGGTGGCTTCGTCTGTACGTGTCGCGTTAGGGGAAGAATGATCAATTCCACTGGTTACAAATTCCGACAGTGCTGTTGCGTTTTGTGTATTTGGTGTCGAGACAATGGAATCAGTATGATTCATATTTTCCGGCTGATTGGTCATTTCGTATGTTCTTGGTACCGGGGCAATGGAAGATGTTTCCGTTTCATCAGTCACCTCTTCTGACTGCGTCGTCACCTCGTCTTTATGTGGTGTCGAGGCAAAATAATACGTGACTGTTCTACCAGTCACATATCCCGGATACGCGCTCGTGTCAACTATGTTTGGTGCAGCGGGTGCGTCATCTGCATTTGGTGTTGAGACAACGGAAGAAGTATCAATTCCACTTGTCACATATTCCGCCTTCGTTGTCGTGTCGTCTCGACTTGGTGTCGAAACAATGTGAGAACTACCAAATTCACTAATCACATGTTCCTTCTGCATAATCTCGTCTTCCGTAGTTGGTGTGGTAACAATGGGAGAAGTATCGATTCCACTTAAGATATATTCTGACGGCTTGGTCGCTTCGTTTGTACTCGAGACAACGGAAGAAATATCGACTCCATTAGTTACATCTTCAGAGTGCGTGGACGCCTCACTTGTATCTGGTGTCGACACTGTTGAAGAAACATCAATTCCATTGGTCACATATTCCGACTCCGTTGTCGCGTCGACTGTGCTTGATTTCGAGACAACAGAAGCAGTATCGGCTCCTTTGATCGCATCTCCCGACTGCGTGATTGCGTCTTCTGCAGTTGATGGCGAGACACTGGGAGAAGTGTCGATTGCACTAGTAACAAAATCCGACTGCGTGATCGCGTTATCTGGAGATTCTGTCGCGACAATGGAAGAAATGTCAATTTCACTGGCCATACCTTCCACCACCGTGGTCGTTTCTTCTGTACTAACTGTCGAGACAATGGAAAACGTTTTGATCCCACATATCACATATTCGGACTGCGTGATCGCATCGTTTATATGTGATGTTGGAATACTGGATGAAGTATCAATTCCACTGGTTGCAACTTCAGTATAGGTCGGCGCCTCGTCTGTTCTTGGACTCATGACAATGGAAGATGTTTTGAATCTGTTAGTCACATCTTCCAACAGCGTGGTCGTGTCGTAAGTACGTCGAGCCAAGACAATGGAAGAAGTATACATTGCTCTAGTCACATGTTTCGGCTGCGTAATTGCGTCATTCGTAGTTGGTGGCGAGACACTGGAAGAAGTACCGATTCCACTAGTTCCATATTCCGACTTCGTG
Organism: Paraescarpia echinospica; assembly: GCA_020002185.1. Taxonomy (NCBI): domain Eukaryota; kingdom Metazoa; phylum Annelida; class Polychaeta; order Sabellida; family Siboglinidae; genus Paraescarpia; species Paraescarpia echinospica. The sequence goes on along the minus strand of CM034533.1, from coordinate 7,150,473 downwards.
GTCACGTCGCCTGTGCCTAATGTTGAGGCAGTAAAAGAAGCATCGACTCGGTTAGTCACCTCTTCAGGCTGCGGGTTCGCATATGAAGTGTATTCAGTATGCATCGGGGCCTCGTTTGTACTTGGACTAGGGACAATGGGATATGTTTTCATTCCGTTAGACTCATATACTGGCAGCGCTGTCGTGTCGTATGTGTTTGGTGTTGAGTCAATGGAAGAAGTGTCGATTCCACTGGTCAAATAATCCGACTGCGTAATCCCGTCCTCCGTATTTGTGGTGGCAACAATGGAATCAATATATATTCCACTTATTATATTCTCTAGTGGTGTAGTCGCGTCGTTGGTATTTGGTGTCGAAGCGATGTGAGACGTACTAATTCCTCTGGCTATATATTCCAACTGCCATACCGAGTCATCAGTTCTTGGTGTCGAAACAATGGAGGAACTATTGATTCCATTAATCACTTCTTCAGACTGCGTGGTTTGCTCATCTGCATATGACGTCAAGACTATCGAAGACGAATCGATTCCACTGGTTACATATTCCGTTTGCGTGATCGCCGCATCTTTATTTTGTGTCGAGACAACGTCTGAATTTTTGGTACTATCAGTCACATCGTCTGACTGCTTGATCTCTTCGCTTGCACGTGGTGTTCTGATAATGGACGAATTATCGATTCTCAACTGTGTTATCGCGCCGTCTGTAGGTGTGTTTCCAATTGTTTCACTTTCTAGCTGCGTTGTTTCATCTTCTGCGCTTGCTGTAGTCTGATTATCTGCAGATATAAGGTGTGTATGTCATACAAGGTATTGGTGGTTAAAATGCGTGTAGGTTATAAATGAATAGGTACTCTTGTTGCAAATTATTCTGCCAGTAGGATTTACAGTCTTGTTTATCCCCCGTATTTAGGACTATTTCTTTTAATTCGAAAATAAGTACTATGTGCAGCATTCGCCTGAATTGTATCAATAACTGTGAATCGTATGTATCGGTTATAATTATGATTATATGTGTTCTGGACTAATTTCCATTCCATTTTTCATGTCCAACATTCATTTCTATGTAATAGTATATATCGAAATGGACGGTCACTGTTTGGAGGCAACGTTCTCGTGGAAATATGTAGATTTCTGTGAAGCTGATTAGCACTAACCGACGGCAGGCAGACATATCCATATCAGAGCCGCCAAGTGACACCACATCTTTCTGCGGCGTTCCATGTCGACAGAAGAGCTTTCTGGCTATCTTTATTCTGTGTGTCTCTCTCTACCTGGACATTATTTCAAAGGAAACAATAAAACAAAACTCGCTTGACGTATCTAGTAATATATCATAAATTGTTAGTGTTATTTTATTGTTCCATGCAATTTAATTGCCGCACGCTCGAACGCACGCACGCGCGCACACATGCTCGCACGAACGAACTCACGCACTCTCTCTCTCTCGTCTCTCCCCCTCTCTCTCTTTCTCTCTATCTCTCTCTTTCTCTCTCTTTCACACACACACACACACACACACACACACACACACACACACACACACACACACACACACACACACACACACACACACACACACACACACACACACACACACACACACACACACACACACACACACACACACACACACACACATACACACACACACACACACACGCACAGACACTCACCAGTTATAAATATACAACAACAACAAACAACTATCATGTATCACATTAGCTAGGAAATGCTGCTTATGATTCTACTTATACATCTGGCCTTTGTATTTCTATAGATGTATGGACAATAATATTGTATCAACTACCTTGATGCAGCGAGTTACGAAAGCCGGTACATCTAGAGCTTGTTCGCGCACTTATCCGTCTTCGCCATTGACACCCGTGTTGACATTATGATCGCCGACGTCGTATTTACGAAAACTGGTGCAGAAGGTACAACGACTGCCGCTCTACCCTCTTAGGAATGTATCATCGGGTCTCTCACCAACGCCACACAATGGTAGACAAGTAAAGCTTGCACGTTGGGTTCAAACACTCAGCAGGGTGCAGATACAGGCGTACGTCGTGAGATGTATTAGGTGTCATCAATACGCGACCACGAGAACAGTTGATCGACGTGGGCACTCTAAATGTAGAATAAGTTCATGACAGCTCACTCTCGAGTACACATACTCACGTGAAGCAATGAGGTAATCTTTAGTAAGTCTACTTGTTATCGGCAAATAAGACCCTCGATTCGGTCGAACTTTGGTTACGACCGTTTTGTGTACACGTCTATGTTCATTTATCGACCGATATAACTTGTTTTAATTGAATCTAGACGAAGACAAACCATGCATAGGCCTATATGGATTAATCTGAAATGAAAAACGCATGCACACGTAATAAGGACAATCAAGTGATTTCCCTATGACATTAATCATATTATTGATTCGTGGACTGAACGTTTGACTAGCTCAACATCTATCTCCAAACGCAACTAGTTATCTCACGCAGTGCCCGAATAAAGGGGATTATTTAAACAGAATTCTGACAATACGATCATCCGGATAGTGCATAGTACAATACACTATATTAGCTGGACCGAAATAATCCCTTATTCCAATTTTTATTAATATGCCTTGTTTAAGTGAATAAATAATATGGCTCTTTTTCCGCTGTAATACGACCGATCACGTACTTGTCAATATGCCACATTCCAACGTCTCAATGTATGTTCCGACCTTTCTCTCGAATTCACCACATTCGCATTTTAGTTCACCTTGTATAAATGTTGATATCTGCGTCGCAGCTGAATTTTCAGGAAATCTTGTCTTGGATTGGAGCCAGGTGGACCCTTTTAAGGCCGTATCTTCACCATGGCCACTTCTTCTTGCGTGATACATTTCACTACTACAAAATGCTAAACATATAGAAGAGCATATAGAAAAATATTTCAACACAACAGCAATGGTTATCTGTAAAACACTTCCTAAATATTATGTAATGCGCCGTGTTGTTCAATTATTAATAGAATAATAAAGTATTTTTATTCACATTGTTTCACCAGATGTGTGCAATCAATAAATTTGCTACAATTCTGCTAATTTACGTCGGAAACCTGCGCGTAATTTCTGCGGATATGACGTAACTATTGCAACATCTGCTGGTGCATAGCAACGTACTGCATTAAGAGATATCGTTCTGGATTAACTAGGAATACAACTGCACGCAGCAGTCGGCAGCAAAGGAAAACATTCACGGCATAAAAGCATACAAGTTGTACTTGCCAAATAAAGTAATTGGTATTGGTTTTTCTCTTCGTGTGCGCTTTTGTGGTTGGATAACGTTTGTGTTAAGTGTTTTGTATATATCAAATATAAGTTATGTTTATAGTGTTCACGTAGCTCACTGAATTCGTGAGCAACAACTTGATAGATTTATAAAATCAGCATACTGCTGATAAGTGACAGATGACATTATATTTGGCTGATGATCGGTTTCAATTTTTATGTGATGTGTGCTGTATCTAAACAATACATTTTTAAACAAGACAAGCGTATATTTGCCAACGATCACCATCCTTCCTCACTTATCCGTATAATTTTTCGACGCTTTATTTGGCGGAGATAGATCGTAGAAATTGGTGGTGCAGAAAAGTTGATAAACAAGTTGAATTATTGATTGATAAGTATTATTCTTGCCTTAATATAATTCATAAAGTTGCAGTAAACATATATTGAGTAGCAGTTTTGCTTAATGTTAGTTAGTTATACATAGTTAGGGTAACTTAACTAAGATATAGACCCTCACATAATAGGTATAACCGAATCATGGACCACCACCGATATATCAGATGCCGAATTGGGACTGACAGGATATGTAATGTTTAGGAAAGATAGAATAGGAAGAAAGTGAGGCGGAGTTATTTTGTATATTAAAGAATCTATCCAGGCTTATGAAATAAAATTAGAAAGAGAAGCAGATTGCAAAGAAGCAGTTTGGTGTAACATAGATACAGGAAACTCAACGTTAACAGTTGGGTTAGTTTATCGAAGTCCAAACATAAGCATAGAAGAGAATGATTAAAATACAAAATGCTATATGAAAAGAAGTGAGCAAACGGGACTGTATTATTATGGGGGATTTTAACCACGGGCATATACAATGGAAATCTCTACAGAGTATGGGGAGTGAGGACCACAAGTTTTTAGTTTTAGTTCAATATACTTTCCTTTCTTAACATGAACCAACGAGGGGTGAGAATGTGTTAGACATAGTTTTGTCCTCACAGAATTAATTAGCTGACAATGTCAAGATGTGTGAGCCACTGGGGAGTAGTGATCACAACCAGATACATTTTATCATCAAAGTAAAATCAGAGAGGAATAGTAAAATGCACTATAGGAGAAATTTCCACAAAGGAAGGTATAAGGACATGAGGAAATAGCAAAGATAGACTGGAATAACACACTGAAAAATAAGACAGCAACAGAATTCTGGAATATATTAAAGAGTGAAATTAAGAGCATAGTCGATAAATTATTACCCTTCAAAAAACAAGGGAAACGGTCCAAAAAGAAACACTTATCGAAAGAAGCCATTAGAAAAATTAAGTATAAATAAATGATGTGGAAGTCATATAGATGTACTGGAAATGATGAAGACTACAACAGTTATAAAGAAGCACTTAACCAAGCTACAACTGAAATTAGAAATTCAAAGAGAAGCTATGAACAACAATTAGCTAGTAATATAAAACATGACAGCAAGAGTTTTTATGCGTATGTTCGAAGCAAACAGAAAGTTCAAGTTAAGATCGGTCCTCTAGAAGATAGTGCTGGAAATATAATATCACAGGGATTCTTAATGGCAGAAGACCTGAATGAGTACATTAATTCAGTGTTTACCTGGGAAGATATTAGTTCACTGCCAGTACCAGAGGCTAAGTTCAAGAGGGCAGATTCAGACTATTTAGGACAATTAATTGTAACCCCGGAAATGGTAGCTAAGAAAATAAGGGCTATGAAGGATAATAACTCACCTGGAGTGGATGGGATTCCGCCCAAACTACTATTGGAAATTGTAGAACAAATTAGCGTACCGCTTGCAACAGTTTTAAATTTGTCATTAGAAGAGGGAGTGGTTCCTTTAGAATGGAAAGAGGCAAACATTATACCGTTATTTAAAAAAAAGTTCGGGAAACAAGTAAGAGAACTAGAGACCAGTGAGTTTAACATCAGTGATTTGCAAATTATTAGAAAGACTAATTAAAGATCACATGGTGGATTTTCTTGTTAAACAAACTTGCTAAACCCATCTGAACATGGGTTTTTTAAAGCGAGGTCATGCTTAACAAGTATGTTATGTTTTTTGGAAGACATCACTAAGTGGGTAGATGATGGATCACCAGTAGATGTCGTCTACTTAGATTTTCAAAAAGCTTTCGACAAAGTACCACATCAAAGATTACTGCTTAAATTAAAGGCCCATGGAATTGGAAATGGTATAATAAACTGGATAGAAAAATGGCGGATTGACAGAAGACAACGTGTAGTAGTTGATGGGGAGGCTTCAAACTGGAAATCGGTATTGAGTGGGGTACCACAAGGATCAGTACTAGGACCTATATTATTCTTAATATATATATCAACAATTTGGATGATGAAATAACAAGCAAGGTGTTGAAATTTGCGGATGATACAAAAATGTTTAGAAGGATTAAAAATGATGGAGGTAGACAAACATTTACAAGATGATCTTGACATGTTGATAAAATGGTCTGAAAAGTGGCAAATGCTGTTCAATTCTGGGAAATGTAAATGCCTCCACGCAGGACATGGGAACGAAGAGGTAGAATATACAATGGGGGGTATTGTACTAAGTAGTACTGTAAAAGAAAAGGACTTAGGGTTAACCATTAGTGCTAATATATGAAAGTTTCAGAGCAGTGCGGAATTTCAGCTTCTAAGGGCAATCAAATCCTTGGATTAATTAGTCGAAACATAACTTATAATGAAAAAGAGCTAATAATACCGCTGTACAAAACAGTAGTCAGGCCTCATTTAGAATATTGTATTCAAGCGTGGAGGCCATATCGCAGGAAGGACATAGATATGCTAGAAGGAGTACAGAGGAGAGCAACAAAAATGACTCCAAAACTGAGGGATCTTAGTTACGAAATACGCCTAAACAATGCGGCTTAACAACACTAGAGACCAGGAGATTGACAGGAGATCAGATAGAAGTGTTTAAAATAATGAATGGTTATGAAAATATTGATATAAATTTTTTTTTTCTCAGTTAAGAAAGATAGAATGACTAGAGGACGTGAAGTTACATTAGCAAAGGAGCAGTGTACATTAGATATAAGAAAGTTCTAATTTTCACAAAGGACTGTAAATGAATGGAACATATTATCTGCTGATTGTGTGGGTGCTAGTAGATTTAACAAGATTTAACAAGATTGCCATCCAGAAAATTACTCTGGATGGCAGGTGGACAAGGAAGCCTTTTGGCTTATCGAGAGTCCAATACTTTTTATCTACATGTATCCCGCCTTTTTAAGGTGTGTGTCGATTTTATTTTTAAACATATTCACGCTACTAGCACCAACACAATCAGGAGATAATCTGTTCCATTCATTTACAGTCCTTTGTGAGAATGAGAACTTTCTTATATCTAATCTACACTGCTCCTTTACTAATGTAGCTTCATGTCCTCTGGTCCTTCTATTTTTCTTAACTGAGAAAAAAATGTTTCTATCAATATTTTCATAACCATTCAATATTTTAAACACTTCTATGTGATCTCCTCTCAATCTCCTGGTCTCTAATGTTGTTAAACCACATTCTTTTAGGCGTATTTCGTAACTAAGATCCCTCAGATTTTGTATCATTTTAGTCGCTCTCCTCTGTACTCTTTCTAGCATATCTATGTCCTTCTTGCGATATGGCCTCCATGCTTGTATACAATATTCTAAATGAGGCCTCACTATTGTTTTGTACAGCGGTACTATTAATTCTTTTTTCTTATACGCTATATTTCGCCTAATTAATCCAAGGATTTGATTTCCCTTTGACGCTGCAATTCCGCACTGCTCTGAAACCTTCATATCAGCACTAATGGTTAACCCCAAGTCCTTTTCTTTTACAGTAGTACTTAGAACAGTACCCCCCATTTTATATTTTACCTCTTCATTCCCATGACCTGTGTGGAGGCATTTACATTTCCCAAAATTGAACAGCATTTGCCACTTTTCAGACCATTTGATCAACCTATCAAGATCATCTTGTAAATGCTGTCTGTCTCCATCACTTTTAATCCTTCTAAACACTTTTGTATCATCCGCAAATTTTAACACCTTGCTTGTTATATCATCGTCCAAATCGTTGATATATATTAAGAATAATATAGGTCCTAGTACTGATCCCTGTGGTACCCCACTCAATACCGATTTCCAGTTTGAAGCCTCCCCATCAACTACTACACGTTGTCTTCTGTCATTCAGCCATTTTTCTATCCAGTTTATTATACCATTTCCTATGCCATGGGCCTTTAGCTTAAGGAGTAATCTTTGATGTGGTACTTTGTCGAAAGCTTTTTGAAAATCTAAATAGATGATATCTACTGGTGATCCCTCATCTACCCACCTAGTGATGTCTTCCAAAAAACATAACATATTTGTTAAGCATGACCTCGCTTTTAAAAACCCATGTTGAGATGGGTTTATCAAGTTATGTTTAACAAGAAAATCCACCATGTGATCTTTAATTAGTCTTTCTAATAATTTGCAAATCACTGATGTTAAACTCACTGGTCTATAGTTCTCTGACTTGTTTCTCGAACCTTTTTTAAATAACGGTATAATGTTTGCCTCTTTCCATTCTAAAGGAACCACTCCCTCTTCTAATGACAAATTGAAAACTGTTGCAAGCGGTACGCTAATTTGTTCTACAATTTCCAATAGTAGTTTGGGCGGAATCCCGTCCACTCCAGGTGATTTATTATCCTTCATAGCCCTTATTTTCTTAGCTACCATTTCCGAGGTTACAACTAACTGTCCTAAATAGTCTGAATCTGCCCCCTTGAACTTAGCCTCTGGTACTGGCAGTGAACTAATATCTTCCCTGGTAAACACTGAACTAAAATACTCATTCAGGTCTTCTGCCATTAAGAATCCCTCTGATATTGTATTTCCAGCACTATCTTCTAGAGGACCGACCTTATCCTGAACTTTCTGTTTGCTTCGAATATACGCATAAAAACTCTTACTGTCATGTTTTATATTACTAGCTAATTTTTTTTCATAGCTTCTCTTTGAATTTCTAATTTCAGCTGTAGCTTGATTAAGTGCTTCTTTATAAATGTTGTAGTCTTCATCATTTCCAGTACATCTATATGACTTCCACATCATTTGTTTATACTTAATTTTTCTAATGGCTTCTTTCGATAAGTGTTTCTTTTTAGACCGTTTCCCTTGTTTTTTGAAAGGTACAAATTTATCGACTATGCACTTAATTAGCGTGAATATGTTTAAAAATAAAATCGACACATAACTCAGAAGGGCGGGATACACATAGATAAATGGGTCTGACTCTCAATAAGCTAAAGGGCTTCCTTGTCCACCTGCCACCTAGAGTTAACCGCTACAAGCGTTGTCTTTTCCATCGGTGGCCATGTTGACTTTCGTTAGATTATAGGAAACCTATCAGATTATGTGAATACAATTTCCATTTGGTATCCAAATCGTTAGATAATCTGTTCCAATCATTTACAATCCTTTGTGACAATGGGAAATTTCTTATAGCTAATCTCCACTGCTCCTTTACTAATGTAACTTCATGTCCTCTGGTTCTTCTATCTTTCTTAACTGAGAAACAATTATTTCTATCAATATTTTCATAACCATTCAATATTTTAAACACTTCTATCTGATCTCCTCTCAACCTCCTGGTCTCAAGTGTTGCTAAACCACATTCTTTTAGGCGTAATTCATAACAAAGATCCTTCAGTTTTGATATCATTTTAGTTGCTCTCTTGTATATTCTTTATAGCATATCTATGTCCTTCCTGCGATATGGCCTCCACGCTTGAATACAATATTCTAAATGAGACCTAACTATTGTTTTGTACAGCGGTATTATTAGCTCTTTTTCCTTATACGTTATATTTTGCCTAATTAAACCAAGGATTTTATTTCCCCTTGAAGCGACAATACCGCACTGCTCTGAAACGTTCACATCAGCACTAATGGTTAACCCTAAGTCATTTTCTTTTATAGTAGTACTTAGTACAGTACCCCCGTTGCATATTCTACATCGTCTTTCCCATGTCCAGTGCGGAGGCATTTACATTTCCCAAAATTGTACAACATTTGCCATTTTTCAGACCATTTTATCATCCGCAAATTTTAACACCTTGCTTGTTATATAATCGTACAAATCGTTGATATATATATTAAGAATAATATAGGTCCCATTACTGATCCCTATGGTACCCCACTCAAAACTTATTTCCAGTTTAAATCCTCCACATCAACTACTATCCGTTGTTTTCTATCAATTAGCTATTTTTGTATCCAGTTAATTAAACCATTCCCTATGCCGTGGGCCTTTGATTTAAGCAGTAATCTTTGATATGGCTACTGCCGAAAGCCTTTTGAAAATGTAAGTAGATATCTACTGGTGATCCCTCGTCTACCCACTAAGTGATATCTTTCAAGAAACATAACGTATTTGTTAAGCGTGACCTCGCTTTTAGAAACCCATGTTGAGATGGGTTTAACAAGTTGTGTTTAACAAGAAAACCCACCATGTGATCTTTAGTTAGTCTTTCTAATAATTTGCAAATCACTGATGTTAAACTCACTGGTATGTAGTTCTCTGACTTGTTTCTGGAACCTTTTTAAAATAACGGTATAAGGTTTGCTTCTTTCCATTCTAAAGGAACCATTCCGTCTTCTAATCACAAGTTCAAAATTGTTGTAAGTGGTATGCTAATTTGTTTTACAATTTCCAATATAAGTTTGGGCGGAATCCCATTCACTCCAGATGATTTATTATCCTTCATAGCCTTTAATTTCTTAACTACCATTTCTGGGGTTACAATTACCTGTCCTAGATAGTGTGATTTTGACCCCTTTGAACTTAGCCTCTGATACTGGCAGTGAACTAATAGCTTCCCTGGTAAACACCGAACTAAAATACTCATTCAGGTCTTCTGCTATTAAGAATCCCTCTGATATTATATTTCCAGCATTATCTTCTAGAGGTCCGACCTTATCCTGAACTTTCTGTTTGCTCAGACCATATACATAAAAACAATTGCTGTCATGTTTTATATTACTAGCAATTTTTTGTTCGTAGCATCTCTTCGAATATCGAATTTCAGTTGTAGCTTGGTTTAGTGCTTCTTTATAAATGTTGTAGTCTTCGTATTTACCAGTACGTCTATATGACGTCCACATCATTTGTTTGTACTTAATTTTTCTAATGGCTTCTTTCGATAACTATTTCTTTCTGGACCGTTTCCCTTGTTTTTCAAGGGGACAAATGTATCGACGATGCACTCAATTTCACTCTTTAAGATATTCCAGAATTCTGTTGCTGTTTTATTCTTCAGTGTGTTGTTCCAGTCTATCGTGGTGATTGATCAGAAGAGCGGGATTGCATGGCCATAAGTTTAAGGAAACAAACGGAAATCCACCAGCACGTCCCTCTCTAATATTTATATTTATATATATATATATATATATATATATATATATATACATATGTATAGTTAATTGTCCATAGTAGCTTTTCATGTTTGTTGTTAATGTAACTGATAAGGTAAAGCAGCTTACACGGCATAATGGTTATATGATCACAGTACGTCATCGTCAAACGAGGATATGCAAGCAAATCAAAGAACAAATGTGTTGTGAAAAAGTCGGATTAAATTCAAAGGCAAAGACTAGGACATCCGTGAAGTCTTGAGATTAATCACAACTATATATACTTTTTGTGATCATGCCACTTTTCTCCACTTAACCGTTAGTCTCATGAAATCAGTTCAACCAATGATGTCGTTGCGTCTCGTTAACGAAAGTTGGTAGGACTATAGAGCCTACTTCATGAAATAAATAATTGTGCAAAGGTGCATAGAATTCATAGTAAGTGATAATTGGAAGACCGGTCCTGTATTGTTTTCTTTTTGTTACAACTAGCCCCGTACTCCTTCTGCATAATACATGTTGTTACTCTTTCTGTTGTGGCGACGTTAAAAAATATACTATATACTGCGTTCAAAAGAATGATTGTGAACATAGAGGGTAACTGAGCATGCACGTAGTATGTTAATATTCAAGAAGGAACTTCAGCGTTGATTCTATAATAATATCGATTGGGTTGATTAACCTGTAGCGTGATTGTGATGATGTCACCCTGCCGTTTACAACTACATATAATATATGCTCTTTAACCCATAGCGAATGTTCTACTGCAGAAAGTGATAATTAATACGTTGGCTAAGTGAGGTTGCTGGACAATACAGTTGCGATGTGGGGTGGGTCGCCGGTGTAGCCATGTACCACGTGTCAGCACTGCGTGCTTCCAAAGGACGTGGATTATTGAGGAGAAACGAATTCTTGACAACCGAGAACACGAGTTAAGACCGTAGTGATACGCATAGTTCAAGCGGATTAGGCACTCAAATATGACTCATGTGAATTGGGTACTATCAATAGTTTCAAGTGGTTTTATAAGGAGTCACTACAGATGAACTACAAGTATAGCGCACGGAGCGTGTTGTGTGGCTGTGTACATCACTCGGCCTCTTCGTAATCGAACTAGAACAAGCTCAGTTACCTTTAGGGGGCATTTACAAAATACGTCACGTTATTCGCGAACATCACACAACGCACTGCACCGGCTAGTCGAACTATCAGTATCCCATCTTAGTGGCATCCGTCGGTCACAAGTGATTTAAGATTAGATTTAACAAGATTGCCGCCCAGAGAATTAACTCTAGGTGGCAGGTGGACAAGGAAGCCCTTTGGCTTATCGAGAGTCCGACCCTTTTATCTATGTGTATCCCGCCCGTCTGAGGTATGTGTCGATTTTATTTTTAAACATATTCACGCTACTATCACCCACACAATCAGCAGGTAATCTATTCCATTCATTTACAGTCCTTTGCGAAAATGAAAATGTTCTTATATCCAATCTACTCTGCTCCTTTGCTAATGTAACCTCATGTCCTCTAGTCCTTCTATCTTTCTTAACTGAGAAAAAAATATTTCTATCAATATTTTCATAACCCTTCAATATTTTAAACACTTCTATCTGATCTCCTCTCAATCTCCTGGTCTCTAGTGTTGTTAAACCGCATTTTTTAGGCGTATTTCGTAACTAAGATCCCTCAGTTTTGGTATCATTTTAGTTGCTCTCCTCTGCACTCTTTCTAGCATATCTATGTCCTTCCTGCGATATGGCCTCCACGCTTGAATACAATATTCTAAATGAGGCCTAACTATTGTTTTGTACAGCGGTATTATTAGCTCTTTTTCCTTATACGTTATGTTTCGCCTAATTAATCCAAGGATTTGATTTCCCTTTGAAGCTGCAATTCCGCACTGCTCTGAAACCTTCATATCAGCACTAATGGTTAACCCTAAGTCCTTTTCTTTTACAGTAGTACTTAGTACAGTACCCCCCATTGTATATTCTACCTCTTCGTTCCTATGTCCTGTGTGGAGGCATTTACATTTCCCAAAATTGAACAGCATTTGCCACTTTTCAGACCATTTGATCAACCTGTCAAGATCATCTTGTAAATGCTGTCTATCTCCATCACTTTTAATCCTTCTAAACACTTTTGTATCATCCGCAAATTTCAACACCTTGCTTGTTATTTCATCATCCAAATCGTTGATATATATTAAGAATAATATAGGTCCTAATACTGATCCCTGTGGTACCCCACTCAATACCGATTTCCAGTTTGAAGCCTCCCCATCAACTACTACACGTTGTCTTCTGTCAATCAGCCATTGTTCTATCCAGTTTATTATACCATTTCCTATGCCATGGGCCTTTAGTTTAAGCAGTAATCTTTGATGTGGTACTTTGTCGAAAGCTTTTTGAAAATCTAAGTAGACGATATCTACTGGTGATCCCTCATCTATCCACTTAGTGATGTCTTCCAAAAAACATAACATATTTGTTAATCATGACCTCGCTTTAAAAAAAACATGTTGAGATGGGTTAATCAAGTTGTGTTTAACAAGAAAATCCACCATGTGATCTTTAATTAGTCTTTCTAATAATTTACAAATCACTGATGTTAAACTCACTGGTCTATAGTTCTCTGACTTGTTTCTCGAACCTTTTTTGAATAACGGTATAATGTTTGCTTCTTTCCATTCTAAAGGAACCACTCCCTCTTCTAATGACAAGTTGAAAACTGTTGCAAGCGGTATGCTAATTTGTTCTACAATTTCCAATAGTAGTTTGGGTGGAATACCATCCACACCAGGTGATTTATTATCCTTCATAACCCTTATTTTCTTAGCTACCATTTCCGGGGTTACAATTCATTGTCCTAAATAGTCTGAATCTGCCCCCTTGAACTTAGCCTCTGGTACTGGCAGTGAACTAATATCTTCCCTGGTAAACATTGAACTAAAGTACTCATTCAGGGCTTCTGCCATTAAGAATCCCTCTGATATTATATTTCCAGCACTATCTTCTAGAGGACCGACCTTATCTCGAACTTTCTGTTTGCTTCGAACATACGCATAAAAACTCTTGCTGTCATGTTTTATATTACTAGCTAATTGTTGTTCATAGCTTCTCTTTGAATTTCTAATTTCAGCTGTAGCTTGGTTAAGTGCTTCTTTATAACTGTTGTAGTCTTCATCATTTCCAGTACATTTATATGACTTCCACATCATTTGTTTATACTTAATTTTTCTAATGGCTTCTTTCGATAAGTGTTTCTTTTTTGACCGTTTTCCTTGTTTTTTGAAGGGTACAAATTTATCGACTATGCACTTAATTTCACTCTTTAATATATTCCAGCATTCTGTTGCCGTCTTATTTTTCAGTGTGTTATTCCAGTCTATCTTTGCTAAATATTTCCTCATGTCCTTATACCTTCCTTTGTGGAAATTTTTCCTATACTGCTTTTTACTATTCCTTTCTGATTTTACTTTAATGGTAAAATGTATCTGGTTGTGATCGCTACTCCCCAGTGGCTCACATATCTTGACATTGTCAACTAATTCATTCTGTGAGGACAAAACTATGTCTAACACATTCTCACCCCTGGTTGGTTCTAGCACATGTTGAGAAAGGAATGTATCTTGAACTAAAACTAAAAACTTGTGGTCCTCACTCACCATACTCTGTAGAGATTTCCATTGTATATGCCCGTGGTTAAAATCCCCCATAATAATACAGTCCCGTTTGCTTACTTCCCTTATAGCGTTTTGTATTTTGTCATTCTCTTCTATGCTTATGTTTGGACTTCGATAAACTAACCCAACTGTTAACTTTGAGTTTCCTGTAACTATGTTACACCAAACAGCTTCTTCGCAATCTGCTTCTCTTTCTAATTTTATTTCATAAGCCTGAATAGATTCTTTAATATATAAAATAACTCCACCTCCCTTTCTTCCTATTCTATCTTTTCTAAACATTACATATCCTGTCAGTCCCAATTCAGCATCTGATATATCGGTGGTGGTCCAGGATTCGGTTATACCTATTATTTGAGGGTCAATATCTTCTACCATAATGTTTAGTTCATTTCTTTTGTTTACTATACTCCTTGCATTTAAACAAACACATTTATATCCAGCTTCAGAAGAGTTTTCCAGACTGTTATTTGCTGATTTATTTGTACTGTCTTTATCTATGCCTCCATTTTTAGGCTTTTCTGTGAGTCCCCCCTGCGAATCTAGTTTAAATAGATGCAACCTGTCCCACTGTCACAGATCGCAGCAGGTTCTCTGAGAAAACTGCTGCCCCCTTTCCACTAAGATGGAGGCCATCTCTCATGTACATATCTTCCCTCCCAACAAAGTATCCCCATAAATCTGTGAATCCCACCCCCTCTTCCTCACACATCTGCTCAACTAGTGCGTTGATCGCCATCCTCTTACAGTTTCTATAAGTGGCCATGATTCTGCCCCCTGAAAAGTCAGTTGGCACTGGAACAGCGCCTGTTGTGGCTATGCAGGTCGATGCGGGAGTGACAGTCCCTGTCGCAGCGGTTGCACTTGAAAGCGATGTCTGCAGGTGGAGCTTGCTGGCCGTTTTTGCGTCTCACTCTCCGTTCGTCTGACGCAAGTTGCAACTTCTTTTCCCCTCTGCGCAGGCTGCGATTCAGTTCCTGTCTCCAGCGGGAGCGATCCTGGGCAAGGTCTTCCCATCCGTCAACGTCCATGTCAAGGGCCTTCATGTCTCTTTTACAGACATCTTTGAATCGAAGTTGGGGGCGGCCCCGAGCTCTCTTGCCTGTTGCGAGCTCGCCATATAGTAGGTCCTTCGGGATCCTGCCGTCCTGCATCCTGCGGACGTGTCCCAGCCAGCGAAGGCGACGTTGTCGTAGCAGAGTATAGATGCTGGGTGTGGCAGCACGTCGGAAGACCTCGTTATTTGTTATGCGGTCCGACCATTTGATGCCCAGGATCCGCCTCAGGCTGCGCATGTGGAAAGTGTTGAGCCTCCTTTCTTACCTCGAGTACAGAGTCCATGACTCGCTGCCATATAAGAGGGCACTGAGGACACAGGCTCTGTAGACAGTCATCTTGGTGTTCAGGGTCAGTTTGGCGTTGTCCCAGATCCTCTTTGAGAACCTGGCAAGCGTTGATGTGGCTCGGCCAATCCGTCTGCTGATTTCGGAGTCCATGGAGAGGTTGTCGGTCATTGTTGAGCCGAGATATGTGAATTCCTTCACCACATCCAGCTGGTAGTTGTTTATGGTGATGGCTGGCAGGCTTTCGGTGTCCTGGCTCATGATAGTTGTCTTCTTTAGACTGATTGTCAGTCTGAAGTCCTCGCAGGCTTGGGAGAAGCAATCCATAAGATTTTGTAGATGTTGCTCCTCGTGAGCTGTCAAGGCAGCATCATCTGTGAACAGCATGTCTCTGATGAGAACCTCACGGATCTTGGTCTTTGCTTTAAATCTGGACAAGCTGTATAGTTTGCCATCTGACCTAGTGTGGAGGTAGATTCCGTCAGTTGATGTTCTGAAGGCATGCTTTAGCATGACTGCAAAGTAGATGCCAAAGAGGGTGGGGGCAAGCACGCACCCCTGCTTGACTCCGCTTTTCACGTCGAATGGAGTTGATGATGACCCGTCGACCTGGACGACTCCTCTCATACCTCTGTGGAATGACTGAATCACGCTCAGAAGCTTTAGTGGACATCCAATCCTTGCGAGGACTTTGAAGAGGCCATCGCGGTTCACGAAGTCAAAGGCCTTTGTCAGGTCTATGAATGCTATGTAGAGTGACTGCTTCTGCTCTCTGCATTTCTCCTGGAGCTGTCGTAGGGAGAATATCAGGTCGATCGTGGAGCGTTCCGACCTGAAGCCGCATTGTGACTCTGGATATACCCTGTCAGCCAGCTTCTGAAGTCTGTTCAGAACCACGCGGGCGAATACTTTACCGACGATGCTCAGCAAGGAGATCCCCCTGTAGTTATTGCAGTCACTGCGATCTCCTTGTCCTGGGGAACTTCCCCTTCCACCCAGCACTGACAGAGCAGAGCGTGCAGGTGTTCAAGGAGTGGTCCCTTTGCACTTTTGATGACTTCTGCTGGGATTCCATCCAGCCCTGGCGCTTTTCCTGTGGGCAGGCCGTCTATGGCTTTTCTGAGCTCCTCCAGGCTTGGCGTCTCGTCTAGCTTCTCCATGAGAGGCAAGCGCTCCACAGCTTCCAGTGTGGCGTCTGAGATGGTGTTCTCCCTGCCGTACTACAAGTCCGAGTAATGCTCCACCCACCTCTCCATTTGCTTGCTCTTGTCTGTGATGGTTTCACCAGTAGTTGATTTGAGTGGAGCTGTCTTGCTGTGTGTTGGTCCGATGGCCTTCTTTATACCGTCGTAGAGATCCCTGATGTTTCCCGTGTCAGCTGCCAACTGAAAACTCTCACAGAGTTGTATCCAATAGTCGTTGGCACATCTTCTGGCTGTGCGCTGCACTTTACCCCTAGCTTCTCTAAGAGCTTGCAGTGTTGATTGTGTTGGCTGTCGCTTGTGTTCCAGCAATGCGGCACGCTTTTCCTCAATCACAGTGTTGAGTTCAGTGGCATTTGCCTCGAACCAATCCTGAGTCCTCCCGTGCTTCCTGCCGAAGACAGAGAATGCCGTGCCGTGGATCGTGTCCCTGAGGTGATCCCATCTCTGCTTTGCGTCTCCCTCTGGGGGCTTCGCCTGCAGGGCGTCTTCCAGGCTCTTCACAAGCATCTCCACCTTCCCTGGGTCCTTTGCCTTGCTGGTGTCGATACGTGGCTTCCCTGACGGTTTGGCGCGATGAAGCTTCTTGGGTTGAATCCTGATCTTACAGCAGACCAGCGAATGATCTGTGTCGCAATCAGCGCTGTGATAGGAATGTGTGGTGAGGACGCTTCTCAGTTGACAGCGTCGCGTGAGTATCAGGTCCAACTGCTGCCATCGTTTGGAGCGGGGATGTCGCCACGATACTTTGTGCTACGGTTTCGTCTGAAAAAAGGTGTTAGTAATGCACAGATCGTGGAGTGTGCATAGCTCGAGTAGTCGTTGCCCGTTCTCGTTCATGTTGCCGATTCCAAATCGTCCCAGGCATCGCGGCCAGGAGGCGTGGTCGGCGCCGACTCGTGCATTGAAGTCGCCGAGTAGAAGCAGGCTTTCGGTGGTTGGGATTTTCTGGATGACTGACTGCAGCTGGTCGTAGAACTCGTCTTTTGCCTCCTGGGTAGAGTGGAGGGTGGGGGCGTAGACGCTGATGAGGCTGACAGGCCCGTCTGTTGTGTGGAGACGTAGGGTGAGAATCCTCTCTGTTCCTACCTCACCAGGTTCTATCATGTTCAGCAGTGAGTTCTTCACGGCAAATCCAACGCCGTACTCTCTGGTCTCGTCTGCAGCTTTTCCACGCCAGAAGAAGGTGAAATCCTTTTCTCGAAGAGAGCCGGTTTCGGCAAGGTGAATCTCTTGTAGTGCTGCGATATCCACTTGCAGTCTCAGCAGTTCGTTGTTGATCACTGCCGTCTTTCGTGCGTCGCTCATGTCCTGCAGGTCCGTTGATAGGCCGGTGGTCATGGTCCTTACGTTCCAGCATCCTACTTTTAGTGCTGGCTTGTTTCTTGTGTTGCTTTTCTTGCCTGGTGCTTGGGTTTTACAGTCCACTTGTCAGGCTTTTCGCAGCCCTAAGCCCCACGCACCCAGTAAGGCAATCGAACTGTGGCTGGATAGCACCTTATTGACCGGGGGCTGCCCAGTTTAAAGCGGGCGGTAGCTATCCAGTGAGGTACGATGACCTCTCCCACTGTCAGAAGTGACCCCTGGCGCCTCAACTCTACGCCAGTGGAGTACTGAGACTTATCACCGGTAACTGCCACTTCTCGTGTTGTGTCGTCGCTTTGCAGCGGCGCTGGAGTGTCCTCTCCAGGGCGCAGGCCTGGGCAAGGGTGATATGGAAGACAAGCTGTTGCCCATGCAGCAGGTCCCCCCTCTCCACTTCACTGATGTAATCCAAGGGAAGAGCAAGAGCCCATACGGCTTAGCACCGGTGCCGTCGCAGGAGTTGTCAGAATGATGTTGAAGTCAACGACGAACTGCCTTAGGGACTCCAGCTCCGGATTTCTCCTCGGGGTTTACTCCCGAAGCCTTTCACGAGATCCGGTATAGCCGCAAGGCAGCGGAGGTTTAGAGTCAGAGTTTTCCTTCTCCTAGCTGGACTGCCATCCAAGGCTGACGAGTTCCAGCTAGCCGGGTTTTGAATCAGAGATTTCCTTCTCCTAGGTGGACTGCCTTCCAAGGCTGACGAGCTCCATCTACCCGGGTTTGGAGTCAGAGTTTTCCATTCTCCTATGGTACGTTGGTCCGCGGCACGCTAGTCCGTATTATTCACGTGCAACCCCCCCAAAGGAGGGCTCCCCAATCCGCCACCCAGGGGACGCGCCTCTACGCCATGTACCCACAGCGCGAGGCAGTATCCCATATAGTCATCGTAAATGTATCATTACGTGTATTCATTTCTGGCGCACCGCTGCATCCGATTCGGGTTTCTGGAATTGTTCCACATCAACAAATACTTACACCAGTTTCAGTGCCTTCTGCCGATTAGGTGAGCAACAAAGCCACGGGATGCAATATTTTGCAACAAGAAATGTTGTTTGTGAGATTCCGATTATACTTAACAGTAACCAAGTTGTCTTGCATGAATAGTCATGATATATGTATGTTCTTTCTCTTTATATTGTAACTGGCACAACAGCATTACATTTGTTAATTTGTGACATAGCAGTACACATCATTGTAATGTGCCACAATGCATAGGACACAACAATTGCAGTTTCTATAAAGCATTCAAAATTAAAACGTAAGAATAAATGGATACACAATGATAACGTATAGTCAGTTAACACTCAGATAACATAAAAGTGACGCCTCGTTGTAACCGGTGGCATATCTTTGTTAAACACTTGTTCATTGTTTTCGTTCCTTCTATTAGATAGTACACAAAGTTAGTGCAATGAAATTGGGTTTGTTTTAATTAAAAACAAATAATTTGACGCTTAGTTAGACTGTGATATAAGCGCATGACTCGATCAAATTGACTTAGGACTGTCTTCAAACGGGACGGCTCACGCAACAAAACTTATTTTGAAAAAACTGTACGCATTCATAAACATTTCTGACCGTTTCAACGCTTTAAAGCCCATATCCTGGGATAAAATGTGCGATGATCCTTAATAATTAATTATTTATACACTGTTAAATGGTGATATCGATAATACATTTTTATAAACTGTATATAAGAGCGTATAACAAAAAAGAACCACTACATTTGCCGTCTTACGGAAACTGCCGAGTCACAAATTAACAAATGTAATGATGTTGAAGCACGTTTCAATATAAATAAAATTGTCTTACACAATAACATTAAAATAATGGTACCGATACAGCAGCGTGAGACAATAATTTGACGTTAGTAGCCGTCGCGTGCCTGAGCCGCCTTACTGATTGACGGCTGCCTCGCGAGCATTGACATTTCTGTCTTTCTCGTATTGCCTCGCTTGTAAACAACTCATTAAATGGCGGCTGGCAGCGTGAGAGTGGTGGGTGTCAACAGCTGTCAACCGCAAACTTCCGACTGCAGCTGTGGGTCACTGAAGCATGACCCTGCCGCTGCTCTCTCGATTGCAAAGCCTGTCACAAGGAACGTCGTTATTTTTTGGTGATAACGGAGACAAATTGTTTCTTTCCTCTAGAGCTCGTTGCATGTGGAATTATTCGATTCGGTCAAACAAACGTTAATTTCGAGTGGGTTATCGTCTTTTACAGAACAATTATAACCTATTCCGAGATAGCTCGTGCAGTCTATGTTGCCAAGCGATACCTCTATTGTATTTTAACACTATTTAAAAAAATTATCATGACTGACATATACAACTACAATATTCTGGTGGCGAGTTGAAAAGGAAGCATTTGGCTTATCGAGTATCCAGTAATGTTTCGTTTGTGTGTAGTTCGTCCTGGTCACATACGATATAACAATGTAAATGTTATACATTTACATAAATGTTATACATTTACACAACGCAAATATTAACACAACCGGTTTAGGTGAAAAATATGTCCTCCCCATTGACGATCGTACACTCCCCATTGACGATCGTACACTCCCACATAACCACTCTTCGAAATTATATATATATATATATATATATATATATATATATATATATAAGTAAAGTGTGTTCGTTCCAGGCTGCGTTTCAACACAATTTGGCAAGATAGCGTAATTTTTCGTATCTTTTTACATGACCCACTTTCGGCTGATTTAGTTTTATCCAACTTGTTTGTAGGCTGACGCTACCCTATAATATTTGTTTGATCCGAGTCAATACTGGTTGTGGGTGTGTGTGTTCGATAGGGTAGATTTGTAGGCCTGACACCGTGGATAAAAGGTGCTGTGTCAATTCGTATCAATTCAATCGGCGACGAGTATTTTCAGAGAAGCTAAGAGAGTGGGAAGACAGGGGGATGTCGCCACCTACCGGCGGTGATGGTGGTTGTGTGGGCGAGTCTGTGTGAGGGGGCCCCCATAGTTGTTGGCGGTAGCGGCAGATCAATGTGGCTGTCATGGTGGGGGGGTCCAAGGGGACAACTCACCATCACTACGCCACTCCATAGAAGCTAGGAGCGTGGACCGCCTACCGTCGGTGGTGTTTGCGAGGCCTACGCTTAGCGAAGGGACCGAGAACCGAGTCGTCGGTGCCTAGATTCCGACGCCTAGCGAAGGGACCGATCCGTTTGATTGGTGAAACCGAGTTTGAGAATGAGGCGCTATAATAAGGCGCGATAATTAGAAGGTTTACAAATTCGACGATGCGGTATTTATCCGAAGTGGTACATGCGGTAGCTGGAAGACGTACAGAGCGGTGTAATAGTGGAATCCGTATGTGTTGTTGATAGCCGTGGTTATATAAGTGTTCACGCTTGAAAGAATAGGTGGGGCGTATAATACGCTAATTAAGTGTGACGAAACAGATCAACATTAGGAAGATATTTGACGCAGATTGGCGCAGATTAAATTCTTAAAGGCCGGGGTAATGTCACAAAGTGGTTTGTGTAGAATTTAATCAGGCTTTAGAACAGTGGTTTTGTATTCAAAGTATATTTGATGGGATGGTGCTGCCTCTGGTATGTATTGTCGTGGAGGTATACGCTGGTGCCCTCTGGCGATTAAGGCGTGTAACGTTTTAACTGCCGACGAGTCAGATTTCATTTGTAGCGTACACCACTAATTCTACGTTTAGGTATACCAAATTAGGTACCTGTAGAATTTATTTAACATGACTGGTAATATGGTGACCTGTCAAACTACTTATGATGTGGTTATAAAAATATTATATTATGAACTTATAAAAGTTGTTTACAGAAATGTAGGTGTGAAAAACACTAAGGTCACACGTAGCTTATGAATAGAGTGCGTGTTTTATTAAAATTATGGATTAATTCATGA
Organism: Paraescarpia echinospica; assembly: GCA_020002185.1. NCBI lineage: Eukaryota > Metazoa > Annelida > Polychaeta > Sabellida > Siboglinidae > Paraescarpia > Paraescarpia echinospica. The sequence goes on along the minus strand of CM034533.1, from coordinate 7,128,275 downwards.
GAGTTGGAATGTACGATGAATATTGTGGTATCCGGCTCGATACAGGGAATCCAGTGATATTAATTATGTAAGTAATTCACGTAAGTTAAAGATTGAATGAGCAATTATATAGCCATACGATTAGCTCGCAAAATCAATTTTTAACTCAGCGAGTTGAATGGATTGCTTCGAAGTGTGAATGTTTTCGGGAGCCAGGTTTTGAAGCGACTTTAATTTGTATTAAGTGTTGTAATTGGTCAGACTAACTTCCGGGCAACATGCTATATATGGGCAGGACGGCCATTCGAGGCCAGACGAACATTTGAGCAGAAGAAAGTGTTGCACTCTCGTCTCCAGGAATTGGGCTGAAACGTTGTCCGCCCAACGCCTGTAGTAAATACTTCTACGATTTCAACAGTACTGATTAGTTGTGAGACGCTGCACTTCTCACGCGTTGAAGAAGACTGAGCGATAACCGACTGCAATTCCGTTTTGATGTGATCTTCGAATGCAAGGCCACCACCGTTTCGTCTGCTAGCTGTCGTAACACCGACTGCGTGACAGACCTTCTCGACATCGCCGAAGTCGTGACATCGTTTCCGTGTTGTCGCCTAGTGAATCGCGTGGGATCGACAAAGCAAATATACCGTCTATTTGATCGCCCTAGTCGCTTGCTTTCATCTACGTGAATTCGTTCGCCGAACGCCGAGCGACTTTCGACTTCGTCCTGACATCTCGTCGAACGCGAACGATGACGATGCGAACGTAGACATTCGCACATCACGAGACATTCATTGGTTACAGTTCATAGACTTACAACGGTGTATACCCGTCTTCATGTAAGTGACCAGCTGTTTAAATTGTCTCCCATGTAATTTCGTATTTGGATGCATACTCGTTGAGTACAATGTATGGTGATATAAATATAATGTCATAGCAGAGTAACGGTTTGTCAACTATCACTGAACCGCTTTTGTTTATTGTTGATGTATTAAATGGGAATGCCAGTTGGCTTCTCGTACATACATGTCTGATGTCACGTTATGTCTCTCGTTCACTCCGAATCCTAGTGCACCTGAACCTATAACTTGCTATGTCAAATCGGGTACCGCCAATTTATTAATTTATTAATACTTACACACGATTTTGTGACAACTGGGGGCTCGCGCCGAGATTTTGAGTTGGTCGGTAACTTTTGGTGCACAGGATTCGCTGAACAAGAGCATTACGTTTCCCTATTACCGTATAACATGTTTGAAATATTAGTTTAGAGGCAAGGAAGTGCCAAACTAAGAAGCTTAGTCCTCCTCGAAATTCATCTTTTAAGGAAGGAAACTAAATGCCATAAAATATCAGTTACTTTATCGATAATTTATTTACCTAGGGTACGAACCATTACTTAATGGGTTAAATGAAGTAAGGGATTCACGAGTAACAACGATTGACAGTAAGATAGACTGAATACGATGACGATCGTTATTGCAGCTATTAGTTATCGTTTGTAAAGCATACAGTTTATGTATGTGCTAGCGGTCCCAGAGTTAGTCCAGTAGTTGACTAGTGTACGGTCCCTAGCCGAGGTACGTTGGTTAGAGAAGGTCCCCTGTCGGCCTTATGCAGTGGATATTTCCTTGCAGCCAGCATAGTAGGATAGATGCACCACTAAGAAGTCTTGTTTGATCCTAGTATTCGGTCCCGTGTTGACCCAGTTTATGCGTGGTTAGAGAAGGTCCCCCGCCGGCCTTATGCACTGGATATTTCCTTGCAGCCAGCATAGTAGGATAGATGCATCACTTGGAAGTCTTGTTAGATCCTAGTATTTGGTCCCGTGTTGACCCAGTTTATGCGTGGTTAGAGAAGGTCCCCCGTCGGCTTTATGCAGTGAGTATTTTCGTGCAGCCCGCAGAGTGAATTAGTCGGATATCTAGGAGATCCAGAGTGACCCTAGTTATTTGTTGTCATAGTTTGACTAGACTATTAGAGGTGGATATATAAGCCCCTCTAGAGTATGTCCGCCATATTATCTAGATAGCTAGTAATAGGAATACACTATGGAATTTCAACAGCTTATGGAGATAGGCGAGAAGTTGAAATTGGAAGGAACTGAGCTCTTAGAGTTTGTTCGCCATGAACAGGAGCAACAGCAGGCTAAGGAGAAAGCCGCCATTGAGCGTGAAGTGAGAGCACTTGAGCGTGAGCGCCAGTGTGGTAAGGAGAAAGCCGCTATAGAGCGTGAGGAGAGAGCACTTGAGCGTGAGGATAGAACGCTTGAGCGCCAGCGCGCCAAGGAGGAGATGGATAGTAAGATGAGGCTAGAAGAAATGTTGCATGAGAAAGAGATGGCAACGTTACACCTAGAAGCCGAGAAAGCTAAGGCAGAGGGGTTGGATGCGTCTAATCGAAGCCTAGTTAATTCCCGATTAGGAATGAAGATGCCCAAACTCCCCGAGTTTAGGGAAGCAGACGATAATATCGATGCTAATTTGACTCGTTATGAGCGCTATGCTGAGAACGCAGGGTGGAATAGAGAGGACTACGCATTAGGACTGAGCAGTCTTCTAACGGGTCGCGCGTTAGATGTGTATTCTCGTCTTCCTAGAGATGACATGCAAGATTATGATAAACTCAAGCAGGCCCTTATAGCTAAATTTCAGCTAACCGCCAAAGATTACCGGCGAAGATTTTTTAGGAGTAAACAGGGGGTAGACGAGACTGCAGCCCAGTATCTTGGTAAATTAGACCATAACCTGAGCCAGTGGATCAGATTAGCAGGAATCCACGAATCCTATGGAGAATTGAGGGACTTATTTTTGCGGGAGCAATTTTTGCATTCATGTCCTCGTGAGTTAGCCGTATTCATTAGGGAGCGTACACCCTCGAGCATGGAGGCAGTGAAGGAACTAGCGGACGTATATGCTGCGTCACGTATGGCCGCAGAACTTAAGGAAATACCTAAAAAGAATGACACACGCGACAACTCCCATTCTAGGGGTGGTCGAGAGGAAGAGGGAAAGTCATTGTTTCGCCCCGATAAGTACTCCGAATATAAGAGGCTCAGCGCCACACCCCCCGTGAGCCTATGATATGTTTCTTGTGTTCACAACCAGGTCATAGGGCAGTAAATTGTCCCACGGGTAAACCCCGCCAGTTCTCCCCAGGGAAGCCGAGTCCACGACAACAGGCCGGCAGTTGTTGTATAGCAGTCGAGAAGGTTGACCACTTTTGTAGTAATGAAGCAACTATGAAGTGTGGGTGTAAGTTCTCAGTTGTAGGATGTGTGGGTAATCACACCTACCCTAACTTACTAGTGATGCGTGGCAGACTGAATGAGAAACCAGTTGAGGTTCTAAGAGACACATGATGTAGTGGGATTGTAGTTAAGAGAGATCTAGTTAATCCAGATCAATTAACTAAACATAAGAAGATCCTTGTCATGCTAGACCGTTCAACCATATCAGTCCCCGTAGCCCGGTGCTACATAGAGTCACCAGTGTTTACCGGTGAAACTGAGGTACTCTGTGTCGACAATCCTATTTACGATGTGATCATTGGCAATGTGATAGGTGTACACGCCAGTACTCAAGGAGAAAAGGAGGATCCCACTTTGAAGGCATGTTTTGCCAAAGCTAAGAGTCCTCGAGATGAAAATTCAAGATTCTATGAAGAGAGGTCTGTTACACTGACAATTTCAATGTCAGAAAGAACAGGGTGAGAAACTGGCTAGTACTGCTGAGAGACTTGGCAAGCTGCAGGAAGACCACCAGCGCCTCCTGCAGGAGAAAACGAATCTTACGACGGAGAAAGAAAGACTGTTGAAGTCCGTAGAAGATGTGACAGAGAGACTGGAGACAGTGCAGAGAGACAACGCTCTCCTGCAGTCTCAAGTCTCCCAGCTCTCAAAGGAGAATGGCTGACTGAAGGCAGAGAAAGAGGAAAGTGTTCCTCAAACCGTCTACGACAGACTGAAGGCAGAGAAAGAGGAAAGTGGTCCTCAAACCGTATATGACAGACTGAAGGAAGAGAGAGCGAAAGTGAGCACAAACTTCAAACAGCTGAAACAGCAGTTTCAGAAATTAGAAGAGAGTCGTATTCAGCTGGTGACAGCCAACTACAGGAAGCGCAAGAAAGTCCTGTCATTGACACCGGACAAGGAAGATCTCGACCGCCGTGTCGCACAAACCAGGTGCAAGGCTGCAACACTGAACTCACAGAAACTGAGTATAGAGGAGCAAGTCTCAGTGTTGGTACTCCAGGTAGAAACACTGAAGCTGGAGGCTCTCGAGAATTTCACAAGGTTGTACGGTCGATCGTTAGTACTTCAAACGGATCATCAACTGTTAGTTTTCCTCCATACGGCCCGATTATCAAATCCCAGCTTAATTCGATGGGCCTTGAAACTTCAACCTTACAGGTTTCGGATATAAGTTATTCCTGGAAAGGAGAATGTAGGAGCAGACTTTCTTAGCCGGCAGTATGTCAAGGAAATCTAAGCGGGTATTGTAGCGGACAGACTGAGTTAGCATTGAATGATTAACTAGAAATGTTACTTCATTAACAATGTTTCGTTTGTGAAAGCAGGGTAGGTACTCGTATATACGACCCTCCCCTCAGGAGCATAATTCCTGTTTGTTTGGTATTACTTATATAAGGAAGGCCTGTTAGTCAGTTGACTCTGCCTTGTCTCACTAAGTGTATTTTTTTGTATTTGATGATCTCTAATTTGAGAAGTGTTCACGCTTGAAAGAATAGGTGGGGCGTATAATACGCTAATTAAGTGTGACGAAACAGATCAACATTAGGAAGATATTTGACGCAGATTGGCGCAGATTAAATTCTTAAAGGCCGGGGTAATGTCACAAAGTGGTTTGTGTATAATTTAATCAGGCTTTAGAACAGTGGTTTTTTATTCAAAGTATGGTTGATGGGATGGTGCTGCCTTCTCTGGTATGTATTGTCGCGGAGGTATACGCTTGTGCCCTCTGGCGAATAAGGCGTGTAACGTTTTAACTGCCGACGAGTCAGATTTAATTAGTTTCATTTGTAGCGTACACCACTAATTCTACGGTTAGGTATACCAAATTTGGTACCAGTAGAAGTTATTAAACATGACTGGTAATATGTTGACCTGTTAAACTACTTATGTTGTGGTTATAAAAAGATTATATTATGAACTTATAAAAGTTGTTTACAGAAATGTAGGTGTGAAAAAAACTAGGGTCACACGTAGCTTTTGAATAGAGTGCGTGTTTTATTAAAATTATGGATTAATTCATGATAGTTGGAATGTACGATGAATATTGTGGTATCCGGCTCGATACAGGGAATCCAGTGATATTAATTATGTAAGTAATTCACGTAAGTTAAAGATTGAATGAGCACTTCGAATGAGCACGTATCGATGCATGCACGTGCTGAGATCGTTGCGTGAGATGTAGGCGTTCTTAATACGGGCTTTATCTAACCGAATCGATAGCGCAGGTCGTCCGGCACGCTGATGCCGCTTTCGTCCAGGTCTAATAGAGTGCCGCCGCGCACGGTTCGAGGACCTACACCTGCGTTAGCCGATAGCGCTTGACGAGGCCTCGTCGATATATATCGATGCGTCAGTGTCAGTAGAAGGCGAACTACTTGCCGACGGCTTCCAGGAACGTGATCATGTGTCGATTTTTATACCAGACGAGAAAGTCCCGTAGCGTCGTCATGCCTTCGTCATAACACACATCCCATCATCGCTCGTAGGCGTCGTCGGAGACACCCTCCCGTTTCAGGTGGCTGTAGAAAGCTTCTTTCGGGGGAAGCTAGCAATCGTCCAGTTTCCACAATTCGTCAAGACAGTCGTAGATATAACTGCCCTTCGTCAGCGTGCATCCGTAGTAGTAACAAAATTATTATAATTGTTATTACATTTTTAGTTTTAAATACAAAACTATTCCAATTTTAGCACCAACACCAATTCAATACAGCATAATTTTAAAATGAAATGTGAATGTTATTTGTACCTTATTGATATTTCGTAATTCATCATTTAAGGTACGTCCCTTCAACGGCAGAGGCAGCGGCGATGGCTGAATGCACAAGCAATGGTGATTGCAGCATAAATTAGTATGTACGTGTATTATGTTGTTGTTGTTGTTGTTGTTGATAATGTTGTTGTTGTTAAATAAACTTTGCTTCAACATATCTGTAATAGTCCACTAAAGAAGGATATAGGGTTAATCGAAAGATCATTTTTGATTAAGAGTACATGTGTCGTCATTTTGTTATAATCAAAGACAATTTGTTATAATCAATTAATTAGTTATTTAACTTATTAACTAATTAATTTTAAGTAATCATAAACAATTATGAATGTGCTTAGTGTCACGTAGACCCTTACATCACCCTTGGAAGTGGAATGCCGTTCGCGTCTCCCGGTACCAACCATCGACGAGGTACTTGCCTACTCGTTTCTCCCGACCATCGAGTCCGACCTATTGCTGCCTCCACACGAGACGACGCTGCTTCTCCCACATCAGTGTTGCTTACACCCACTGTAGTTATTACGACTAGACGACGTTGTCGCGGGAGGATCGTACTAAGTGGAGGCTTGGCGGCGAATCTGGGTTATGTCGTCACTAACACTCTATTCAGTGAGACGTACGGTCACTCCTTCGATCGATGAGCTCGTCTGTAGAAATACGTTAAGAGATGTCGACCGAGTCTAGAGAAAGAAGCGAGTCAGTTACAACTGTCAGAAGTGCGGTCATGCTTTCAGCCAATGGTATTCATGTTGAGGTAACCCAGGACGACTTGTCGGACCAAGACGTTGGTGGACTCGACCTGTTGTTGGTGTTACTGCCGTTGCTACCGCCATACCCAACGGTGCTAACGAAGAGGCTGCTGCTGCCTTTCTTTTAGGCGTTGACGCCGTGTTTGAGGGCCTTGTGAAGGTCGTTCGCGATGATTCGTAGAGTACACACACGTCCTCGGTGAGGGGTGAAGTTCAATGGAGATACCATTTTCATCTTACCGGCTTGGACACGAGTGCTCGAGATGTTCGATTGTGGCTCATTTTAGAGGAACAGACTTGCGCTTTCAAGATCAACGTGGGTTTCGGCTTAATTCTGAGACACAAGGAGACTGGTCGCTATCGATACTACCACTCGTCGTAGAACTGCTGCAATCGGTACCTCGATGAACCATTCCTCATTTCCAGCGGCCATGATTTTGCGCGTTTTTTCGAAAGTATCCACCAAACCGACGCCCTATAGTATGTCATATACGAAAGACCCGACTCGGGTTGGGCGGCCGAATTAGTAACAAATGCCACCTTCTTACTTAAAACTATCATCCGACACCCTGTCTCGGTGTGATACCGTTATTGGCTATGACGCAAACGGCTTGTATTTCTGGGCTCAAACCCAAGAAATTCCGACGGTTTGGTACACGCATCTCCTCGAGGAGAGCTCTTTTCGCCCGGAACCGGTGCACCGGCACGATCGTATGGCCGCGGATTGTTTGACGTGTGAAGCCGCAAGGAAGGGGGCTACACACGTCACCAGCTCAACAGCCGGGAGAAGCGAGTAGGCAAGTACCTAGTCGACGGATATTACCAGGATACGAGGACAGAACACCAGTTCCAAGGATCATTTTTCCTCAACGGTTGCCCTTGCACGGAGAAGGAGACAAGTTTGCCATTTTGTTACCGTCGTCGAGATGTGGGAGTGCCAGATGAGAAATGCGAAGAAGAACGAGTTGGCATTGAAAGCGTTTCAGGAGACCACCTTCCCCCGTCGACAACTCGATAACCGCCAGGTCACGCAGGTACAGGACTTCGCGCGACGGTAATTTGCTCGACCTCACAGAATGCGACAGAATTGCTCCGGAGAAGGTGCGCGACAGATTCGCCGAGATGCAACCTGTTTTTTTAAGAAAACGTACGTCACTCACGACGATCTCAGTTCAATCGTGACTCGCTGCGTCGAAGAGCACGACCTCAAGGCACACTCGCGGGGAATTTCTATGGTGCCAATATTCTTCTCGCCACCCCACTACTGCGATTGTACCTGTGCAAGGACTCGTCGTCTACCACGTGTGCCAGATCTCCCATTACGACCCTGACTCGTGCTTTCGCCGCTTCACCGAGTCGGTGTCCTTTTCCAGTGACGAGGGCGACACCGACCCGACAACATCATCATCGCCGACACGTTTAAACTGCTGGGAAACAGTGATTAAGAGAAGTCGATAACATATTGGACCGATACAGTCGTGTACAACTATTGACGATAGACATGTTCCAGCTGATGCGCCGCATGGCGATCGACATGTACACTAAACAGGTCTCGTGGCCGGCGAATTGCCGAAAGATAAGCTACCGAGAACGATCATCGTTTACCCGATGGCGTTTATGCGCCGACTACAGAGAAGAAACGGGCCAACACTGTGTATGCGACTCGCTAAAACCGCAGCTGTTACTGTCTATCTCCAGCCACTTGCTCGAATTCGCCATACACGATGACGTTCGCCGACCATGGGCGTGCGCTGGCGAAGTGTACCACAAGTGGCAGATTGCCCTTGTGCACGAAGTTGAAATGGTCACCATCGCAACAATCCGGTGACAGGTGGAAACCAAACAAGGTGTAGTCAGCACCGAAATCGGCATATGTCAGGTCGATACCTTCATCCTTGTACACCTTGCCGGTCGATACGAACAGGTTCAGTTAACTTCTGACGTATATCCCCTCGAAGAACTTTGGCTGTATCGGTTTGCTTCCGTCCACGTAGAGGGCAAGGCGTTTGTATCGATGTGCTTCGCGTTGGGCGCGTTTCTAGTGTAGATCCCGTTGTAGTCGTCGTTGTCGAGCAGGCAAAGGACCACCCGTTTTGGCACAGCATGGGAAACGAAATTCTCGAGAGTGTGAGACATGGTGCCCTGCGGGATCGAGAACTCTTTACAGTCGACTCGACGTAGTGAGAACTTGGCCGTCCCCTTCGTCAACGCCTTGATTTGTACGAGCAGTGCGGCCGGGTAATCCTTGTCCTTTCTCACCTGCAAGAATGTCCCCATCACCAAGATTATGAAACCCTGGTTGGCACCGTGCCAGATGGCCATTTACGTCGACGCCGTTCATCAGATACCGGTCTTGCATGAACACGTCCTCCTGCAGGTGCCCCAGCAGCTCAACTTAGCGAGCTCTACATGATGTAGTCACGCTGACGCCCTACTTAATCTTCAATAACCTTCTCCATCTGTCCCTTCGTGACCTTACACCACAAACCACCCTCGAGTTGGGTTGTCTTGGCAACCGCGCCGTAGCTCAACAATGTCTCGATGTACGCCCTGTATGTCGAGGGGTTCACGCGCGTGCCGTTCTTCGACATTTCGACTTGACTGAATATCGACTAAACATTTTGTTGAACCGTCCCACTGGACTAGCATCATCGAGGTCCGCGCCGTCCGCCTTCACCACTTTAGCTCGAGCGTACAGTCTAAAGCTCGTCATTCCCGGTATGAAAAAACTCGATAAGACACCCAGCGTCAAGAGACGTCACCGGTTGGTGTTAGGCCCATTGACCACTCTCGATGCTCGTCTGGGTGGTCGATACGCTGAACAGGACCAGTTCGCTCTTTAAACACTCGCACGACTACCGATGCACGAACGACATTCTACTAGTGAATAGGTCGCTCGGTGCCCGTTCCTTACGAAGGCTTTTCGACGTAATGTCCAACGACGCTCCGACCGGCCGTTTTCTAACCCGTCGTTGCGTCACCAACCGCCGAACAGGCGTTTTCAGCAGACCGTCAAGGAGATCGTCACCAGCTTCTTTCTCGTGTCGTTTGACCGTTTGTTTCAGATTCTGACCGGATGAGACGCAACGGGCTGATGCACGTGTTCATAGCACGTTTTCCCAGAGCTAAGGCCCCTCTTTTGATTAAAGGCATGGCGCTTCGAAACAGGCTCCCGAAAAGTGTCACAAGCCGTTACCTCACTATGCTCTAGTGCCGAAGAATACCGATAGGTTGCCGCCTCCGTGGCAGGAGTAGTATTCCTCGAACACGTGGCTATCGGCTTTCGACATCAAAGCAGGTTTGGTTTGTAGCGTCTGAGGTGAAGCTTCAGTACGAGTTTCCCGTGTTCGAACGGCACCGGTCGACCGAGACCGTCGCTTATATCAGTCTCGATTGTGCTGAACTATTTTCGCTACAGAGGCACGTATCGAACGCGGTCGAAAGTCTGAGACCTCGTGGCACAGATTGCGTCATAGACCGGACCACTCTGCATTAACGGAGCGAGACGATCACCGACGATGCGTGACTCAACAACGTACATGTAGGTATAGATGGTGTCGAGTCATTGATACATGTCCACCGTGGAATCGGTCTCTTGCTCGAAGGTATATTCTCCAACGCGGTTGTATGCGGTAGCCGAGGGCTTGAGACTTAGGGGCTCTCCGCCTAGACTCTGGTGTTCGCTCTGGTTCTTCCCTATGGGACTGGTGATGACGGGCGAGTGGAAACCCAGTATTGTTCCCACGACGCTCTGAACAAGTATGATACACTATACGCCAGATGTTATGAGCTATGTCATGCGGTTATAGATTTGGCTGTAGCGCAGTTTCGCGTTGAACTCGGAGGTTCACAGGCTCGTCAGCTCTGTGTTGTTCTTAGATATCAAAGTGGTCGGAGATTAGTAATAAGCGTGCGGGATGCTACCTCGTGGTGAAGACGTTTTTGATCCAACCGGTTGAGATAGAAGGTGGTGTCCTATTCTCTCACTTTATATGAAGTGTGTGGGTACTGTATCTCCACCAGACAGCATTCCCATTGACCAGACAGGTTGTCACCCGGATAACGTCGTGATGTAATGGGTCAGCATGTTATTGGGGTGTGTATTCATAGCAGTGTCCATAAGTTCGAAACTCCATGAGCCCGCGTCAGACTATAGCTACTGACCACGATGACCGTGTACAATATGATGACCTGCCACAGGAAGATAATTTCAGCATTGGGGTAATCGTTAATGCAGAGACGGCTGCGATGCGAACAGTTGCTGCCGATGTTACTGCGCGCGTCCTCGCTCACCTCGTTTATACCCCGACTGACGGTCACGGACCGACGGGGCTACCATTTATACGCAAAGAGCCCTTTGGCGTCGGTCCAGCTGTTGAAGGAAGACGGACATCCGCACCATTTCACTAGCACCCTCGCCCTCCTCTTGCCCACCTTGCGACTCTATAGAAACGCCTCCATGCGATAAAGTTCATCGTTCGAGACGAACACTTTTTTGTAGTTCCGATTCGTTGAAGGTCCCGTCTAATGTCGGTCCGGCGTCATTTGTCAACCAGTGGCTTCTTCGACGGTGAAGATCTCTTCGCTTCAGCTCTCCGTGTACCCTTTCTCGAACGGTCTCTTTGCCTTGCTGATGCGCACGCGATCTCCACTCGCAGCTTCAATTTGACTCGACCGCCGAAACAGCCGTACAACCGCTGCCACACGGTCTCCTGTTTCGAAGTATTGACTCTTGCGGGAGCCATACCGATGCTTCGATGATAATCGTTGTTGTACGACCGTACGAACTACGGCTACGCCTAGAAGTATCCCAAAGACTGGTGTTTCTTGAGGTACCACAACATGCGAATCTTCAGCGTGCGATTAAAACGTTCCACGATACTCAACGTTGTGAGGGACGAAATGGGGTTACCGTGCTCTTTCGAGAGGTTCTGATGCGGTATGTTGTCGGACGGTAGTGCGATCATCGGTGGCTGCAGGAAACCCTCGAACGCCGACATGAGAGTCGGACCGGATTTACCCTTCAACGGAAACCCCTACGCCCATTTCTAAAAGACGTCGTTGACCGTCAAAGGAATGTCGTCCCGTCGTTGTGTATTTCTCTGCCTAACTACGTCGACGTGGTCAGCCTGCTACCGCTGATATCGACCGTCTGCGATGAGGCATTGCCGCCCACTACTTCACGATGCTACCGCAACGCGTCAATTTGTCGGGTCAGTTGGAATGCGGCATGGTGGAGACATATTATCCGTAAACTTCATACAACGTGATATAAGAGAACATCATCTTCTATCTCAACGGGGCGGATCAAAAAGGTGTGTACGACGGAGTAGAATCCCGCACGGTTATTACTACTCTCCGAACAATTTGATGTACATGATCAACACAGTGCTGACGAGCCTGGGAAGCGTAGATTTCAAAGGGAACTCAGCTACAGCCAAATATTTAATCGGATGCCTTTGCATATGACACCGGGCGTCGAATTTAGCACACCTGTTGAGAGCGCCATGGGAACCATACTGGTTTTTACTCGCCAGTCATCACCAGTCCCAAGGCGAAGGACGAATACGAATACCAGAGTGTAGCATACATCACGCAGAGCACTCTTGTTCAAACTGATAAGATGAAAATTGTATCTCGATTGAACTTGACCACTCACCGTGGACGTGTGCATAGTCGACGAGTGATCGCGAACGACTTGTCGCACGCCCTCCGACATGACATCAAAGCCTAACGGTAAGGCAGCAGCAGCCTCTTCGTTAGCATCATTGGCGACAGCGACGATAGCACCGTCGTCGGCACCGTTGGCAGCGGCGGCAGCACCGGCAGCAGCAACAACAATAGGTCGAGTCCACCGACGTTTTGGTCCGTCGCTTCCTCGACAGCTCCTCCTGAAGTATCTCAGCATAGCACACCGATGGCTGAAAGTATGATTGCATTTCTTACTGTCGTGACGGACTTGCTTCGTTGGCGTTTTATCTAAACTCGGTCGACATCGCTTAACGTGTTTCTCCAGTCGAGAGCGTCGATCGAAGGAGCGACCGCACTTCTCACATAATAGAGCGCTTGATGGTGGTGACGACATAACCCAGATGCGCCCTCAAGCCTCCCCTTACTACACTCCTACCGCGACGACGATGGCCAGTCATAAAAGTATCGCCAACATTGAACATGTTTTACTCGCACTGAATATACACAAATGTTTTAATTATGTATTGCATGTACTTCCTCATGTCTATGATATTGCTGTGTGTTTTTGGAAATTGTCACGTACAAAATAAAAATACGACCGACACTGCACTTATCGAATAGGCGTGTCGCCATGACAACGCGGCACAATCACCAGCTATTATTCTGCTTTTATATATATTGCTTAAACATATTGTCTGTCTAGATTCACATATGTGTAAGTCCAAAACAGATGTTTCCCGTAAATTGATACAACGTTTAGTAAATGACCTGTATTAGACAAAACACAATCTTAATGTACTTGATTATGATGAAAGCAGTCAGAAATGATACAGCAATGTTAAATCTGGTGTACGTTACATTGTGTTACACAATGGACTTATTTAGTTTTGCACGATAATGCAATTGGACTTAATTTATTTTGACAATTTCACATAAAGACCCGTAGATTATGAGGTAAACAGTAAACATATACTGCAATAGTACATCTCGTGTGTGTTCAATATTGGAGGCATTTGGACAAAAATGACTTAAACTTTGAACATATGAAATAAAAATGGAATTATCTAAACTCCCTCTTATTATACTTTATTATGAGAGAAATGCTAAAACATGATAGAGAAATGTCAAATCTGGTGTACATCCATTATTGCTTTGGCATTTGGCCAGAACGTGTCCATAATTAACAAGCTTTGCATTGTAACATAATTGACTTTTAAATACCTTACAAATATGAAACATATCACATATGTTTGAACAGAGTGAAATCCTAGCTATAAATTTATCCTCACATGTCTCACCACTATTTGCTGACACAGACTAACTGCTACCAACACGTATGATAAATTTAAAATCCATATAACTGGTAAGACAAGTCCATCGACAAAACATTCAACATGCGGAAGTGTGATTGCATCGCGGCTACCCAATTCACAGATCTGCGGCTTGGTCAGCATGCTGATTCTCTACATGTGAGGTAAGTTGTCGTAAAAGCCATGGACGTCTGATGGTATCACTCGCTTCAGCTGCTGGGGGTGTTCATATTTCTGATTGCTTATCTTAAGTGGAGTGTCATACAGGTGTGAAATTGCAGACACTGTAAAAGCCCTCTCCCTCTGAGGGAACTCGGCCCACTCTTCATCAAATGCCGCCTTGTACAGAACACTGTCATTGGGATTGTTCTTCAATGTAATGGACCTGAGGATCCCCTGCATTGCTATCTGGTCGAATACGTGTGCGGTATGTAACAGTAATAGTCCGTGAAGAAGCTGTGGTTCAGATATTTGACAGTAGAGGTTACTTGGTCTTGCTTCTTGCCTGATGGTAACATAACCAGCTGGGCTGTACACCTGTTTCTTCTTTAATCTACGTTCTATTAGAATGTGCACATAGTCTACCTCCATCTGAGTGTGTCCTTTACTGAGATACTTTCGAACCACGTCTTTCCTGTCGTTTTGCAATAAAACGTTAATGCGTGTGACATGGTTATGTTTCTATTCTGGTATCCGCATCCATCGCTGAAGATAATTATGGAGTTTACATCATTGTTCAATTCATTCTCTCGGTAGCGCACAAGCAACTGGCAAAAAGCTGGTAGATTGCAAGCCACCTTCCGACTCATGCCAAAAATAGCAACAGACATTCTTCGAGGTCAGGTCATATACAGTGAAATTGTGGCAGCATAGCTTTGTCTTGGAATACACGGCATAGGCAAAGATTGCAGGAGTCAACGGGACAAGTCGATTGTCAATACCATCAACCAGTGCAGTTTCTTTGTCCATAATTTGTTTAGCTCTGGCCAAGTCCATCTTTAATACGTGCGCTACATAGGTTTCCTCGGATGAGCCAATGAGCCATTGTGTTACTGTTCAAGGCACATGTTTCTAAAATATATGTTGGCACACTTGTTTTTTTTTGTTCCATTCAGTTTCAAATGGTAGTGCAATGAGGCCCCTCTCAGGCGGCATGCTTTGCTGCGTTCTCTTTACGCTAACGTGCTTTGGGCGTAACATCGACTAAGAAGAAATGTATATGTTTTGCCCCCAATCCACTTGCTGCCAAAATCCATGAACTCACTAGTTATTAAATTGACACCTGACATTTCACTTGTAAACTCACATTTCTGATAAAGGGCCTTATCTCATAACACTGAGATCAAACTCTGATTACCCAGCACTTGCAAGTTTAGGCGAAGCGCGTGAATAATGGACTTGTGTGATTTTAATGTTGAAAAACGTTGCGTCAATATAAACGTCAGTTTGCATCTATTCGCTAGGTAGCATCACATGTACCTTAAGAACAGGTTGTTTTGCTCCTTTATCGGTATGCGTTAGAGGATTTATTTGTCAACGATAATACTTGTTTGACCAAAATTGACTTACCCAGTTTTGACTCTAAACAGACGATATTACAATACATTACAGAGGACTACCAGGAACTCTACTGCTAATATAAGCGCGTTAGTTACGGAACAAAACTTGTTTTACTTTTTTTAAACATGTAAAATCATATGTCGCCAGGTTTTTGTCATTAGCGTAACGTTGTGTTAAATACTACCTCAGAAGTTATCAGACAAATATTCTCCATGTGACACATATCGCAAGATTTTCACGCATTACAAGTGCAATTTTGCGGGAAGTCCAAATGTATAATTATCATTGGTAGTTTAGTGTTTATATATCTCGGTTTTTGAACGGTTGACAATTGTCCTCTTTGATTTTGTCGTAAAAGAACGACATCTAGATCTAACAAGCTAAAGCGATATCTTTCTCACAAATTGCCAGATTGTGTATTTGGTGTGTATGAACGATCCTGCCATGCAATAGTTGGAACGTTTCGGTCTCGTAAACAAAATATCATACGAAAAGTCATTAGCGTCACACATCATTAGCATCACATGTGAGTTATTAGTTACAATTTTGTCATTGGTGTTACGCCGATCTATAAACAAACTGATTGAGAATATGTATAATTAGATAACGTATTGTTGTATGCCAACTATTTGATCAAAAGAAACAAAAACAAATGGACATGGACTGCTTTGCGTGAACCTTTGGTGAAGAAAAGTCGTATGACGCTAATGGCACCAGGATATGCATATATTTTTAGGCTTTAAAGTATCCCTCTGTCCATAGTTTGCAGGGTAAATCATGAACATGGGCACATTTTTTAAAACGCTACTGTATCGTATCGCGAAGAAAACCACGTGTTTCTGATAACAATTGAAATTGTTATGTATACCTTTTCATTTGGTAATATATTCATGTATGCCTACAATTTTATTAAAATA
>CM034533.1:7104549-7109549 GCA_020002185.1 Paraescarpia echinospica | reverse complement strand
AGCTTGTACATGCATATCATATAGTATATATACATGCATACATTCATACATGCATGCGTTATACCGTTTTGACTATCTGGTATGTAATGTTGTTTTATTTCCTGGAACAGACTACATATTCTTGGTTGATTAGGAATCGATAACAAGTTATACTTATTGGGTACATGTTCTTTCCTCTTATAGAAAAAGTCTGGAGGTCATGTCATCAATTGCCATTTCATTGGAAATCGCTTACATATTATCATCATACAGTTATACCGTGAGCAAAGTTGAACCCTTTCAACGGTGCATTGCGTGTAGCCTTTATGACAACATTTAATTACAGGTTAGTGACAGTGCGTATCAATGAGTGAAGACCCCGAAAAGTGACAATGACCCATGTGTAACGATATGATATTGTTCGCCGTATTTTACATAAATAGTGTATGCGTTGTAATAACTGTAACGTACTACCCGATATTGTAGTATTGACATATCATTGCCGCACTTACAACAATCCATACAAGTGTATTCTCTAGATTATAATGAACACAACCAGATGTACATTTATATAACGGTAATCTTTATTACAAAACGACCACTGTTTATTACAATGACTCAACAATACAATATTAATACAATACAAACATTACACATTATTTGTATGTGTTCAGTCATTGTCGTAAAATATCCGAGACAGAACTCGACCCATTATTGTCATTCAAAAACATAACAGCCGTCTCCAACATTATATGCCTAAATTATTTTGAATTTTCGCCTAATAACAACTCGTATAATTGACAATAACAATGCTTATGACGAAACGAGAATACCCAGTTCTTACAATGGCTGTATCGTGCAAAACAAGCATTCACATTATACTCAATTGATCAGTAGCTGTTGCAAAAATATCCAGGACAAGCACAGCTGGTTATTGTTATTTCAACTATTTACGCATTGGCTGCTACGTCCACAGTTTGCGTCATCAGACTAGCTATATGTTGTCACAAAGTGGTTTGTATAGAATTTAATCAGGCTTTAGAACGTATGGTTGATGGTGCTGCCATCTCTGGTATGTATTGTCGCAGAGGTATACGCTGGTGCCCTCTGGCGATTAAGGCGAGTAACGTTTTAACTGCCGACGAGTCAGATTTAATTAATTTCATTTGTAGCGTACACCACTAATTCTACGGTTAGGTATACCAAATTTGGTACCTGTAGAAATTATTTAACATGACTGGTAATATGGTGACCTGTCAAACTACTTACGTTGTGATTATAAAAAGATTATATTATGAATTTATAAAAGTTGTTTACAGAAATGTAGGTGTGAAAAACACTAGCCTAGGGTCACACGTAGCGTATGAGTAGTGCGTGTTTTATTAAAATTATGGATTAATTCATGAGAGTTGGAATGTACGATGAATATTGTGGTATCCGGATCGATACAGGGAATCCAGTGATATTAATTATGTAAGTAATTTACGTAAGTTAAAGATTGAATGAGCACTTATATACCCATACGTTTAGCTCGCAAAATCTATTTTAAACTCAGCGAGTTCAATGGATTGCTTCGAAGTGTGAATGGTTTCGGGAGCCAGTTTTTGAAGCGACTTTAATTTGTATTAAGTGTTGTAATTGGTCAGACTAACTTCCGGCCATCAAGGCTGATTCAAACTATATAAGGGCAGGACGGCCATTCGTGGCCAGACGAACATTTGAGCAGAAGAAAGAGTTGCACTCTCGTCTCCAGGAATTGGGCTGAAACGTGTGTCCGCCCAACGCCTGTAGTAAATACTTCTACGATTTCAACAGTACTGATTAGTTGTGAGACGCTGCACTTCTCACGCGTTGAAGAAGACTGAGCGATAACCGACTGCAAAATGCAGTTCCGTTTTGACGTGATCTTCGAATGCGAGGCCACCACCGTTTCGTCTGCTAGCTGTCATAACACAGACTCCGTGACAGACCTTGTCGACATCGCCGATGTTGTGACATCGTTTCCGTGTTGTCGCCTGGTGATTCGCGTGGGATCGACAAGGCAAATCTACCGTCTACTTGATCGCCCGAATCGCCTGCTATCATCTACGTGAATTCGTTCGCCGAACGCCGAGCGACTTTCGACTTCGTCCTGACATCTCGCCGAACGCGACCGATGGCGATGCGAACGTAAACATTCGCACATCACGAGACATTCATTGGTTACAGTTCATAGACGTTACAACGGTGTATACCCGTCTTCATGTAAGTGACCAGCTGTTTAAATTGTCTCCCATGTTATTTCGTATTTGGATGCATACTCGTTGAGTACAATGTATGGTGTTATAAATATAATGTCATAGCAGAGTAACGGTTGGCCAACTATCACTGAACCGCTTTTGTTTATTGTTGATGTATTAAATGGGAATGCCAGTTGGCTTCTCGTACATACATATCTGATGTCACGTTATGTCTCTCGTTCACTCCGAATCCTAGTGCACCTGAACCTATAACTTGCTGTGTCAAATCGGGTACCGCCAATTTATTAATACTTACACTCGATTTTGTGACATATGTAACGAAGTTGTCTGGCTAAATAATATTAATTATACACTTGAATTAACAACACTATTAGATACGCCGCTAGAACAATCTGCAAACGGCATAAATTGTCACATCAAACGAAATTATTTAGTCAACGCGGCAGATCAATTTCGGATCCTACATTTCATAGACAGACTGTGTGTCGGGTAAGTAAGGCTGCAGCTGAAGAGTAATTCCCCTCATTGCACCTTTGCTTTACTAATGTCATTCTTGTTCGGGGCAGTATGACATTTCATTCGTGAGAGGAAATCCAACCAATCGTCACTGTCAACCTCCTCACCATTCAGTCCACATTTCACCATTACAGCATCTCCTTCACAGAGATAGTTAAGCAAGTCGGTGACAAGTTGTTTTTCTGTTATTTCACCATTACTGCATCTCCTTCACATAGTTAGTTAAGCAAGCCAGTGACAAGTTGTTTTTCTGTTATTTCACCATTACAGCATCTCCTTCACAGAGATGGTCAAGCAAGCCAGTGACAAGTTGTTCTTCTGTTGTGTCCTGTTAATTTCTAACTAAGCAAGTGCAAAAAAAACTGGGCTCAGTTTTAATGGCCACACGCCATAGTCAACAAGCCCTTTCACCAGTATACGACCTACTGCTTGCCAATCAGATTTGAGTAGCTCAGCCTCAGGGCGCAAGGAAGGAACACGCTGTGATTCACCTACAGCACAAGTACTGAAAAACTCCAGCCAAAATGCAGAGTATGCTTCTCTTGAAACACCTTCTTGGTCTACCCCTCTTTCCCCAATAAAGGCAATTTTCAGACTTTTGTGAACAATGTCACCTTCTTGGAAAGCTTGAATCATATCATCAATGATTTTGATACGATGGGGGTGTACACACGATTCAAGCGGCGGTGGAGTGTGTGACCTAGGGACCCTTGCAATATCTTCAAACGGAGGATACGGCAAGGGTTGCTCCACGTCCTCTAGTGTTGGAAGTGTATCTTCCAGGGGAAGAGTATCTTCCAGATGCGTGGCGCTGTTTGTTAAATTGTCATGCATGTTTAGCTTCATCCCAGGAAACATGTTTCGGTAAAATGGTAAAGTAACAAGCCGATATAACGGCTTTTTCAATGACGTTATACCGATAAAAAAAGTCGTAATTACGACTTTTTATCTCGTTATAACGACTTTTTAATCTCTCGCTCTCGCTCTCGCTCTCTTTCACGCACACAAACACACTCACACACAAAGACACACACTCACACACAAAGACACACACTCACACACAAAGACACACAAAGACACACAAAGACACACAAAGACACACACTCACACACAAAGACACACACAAAGACACACACTCACACACAAAGACACACACAAAGACACACACTCACACACAAAGACACACACTCACACACACAAAGACACACACTCACACACACAAAGACACACACTCACACACAAAGACACACACTCACACACAAAGACACACACTCACACACAAAGACACACACTCACACACAAAGACACACACTCACACACAAAGACACACAAAGACACACAAAGACACACAGAGACACACAGAGACACACACAAAGACACACACTCACACACAAAGACACACACTCACACACAAAGACACACACAACGACACACACTCACACACAAAGACACACACTCACACACAAAGACACACACTCACACACAAAGACACACACTCACACACAAAGACACACACTCACACACAAAGACACACACTCACACACAAAGACACACACTCACACACACAAACACGCACTAGAATAACTATTTTGAAGGTAATACCATACATCATAAATTGCTTTAACATCATTAAAATTCCTAAGATGACGAATGCGGTTTGAATGCTAACATTGCCGGGCCTTCAAATCCTTTATTGGGCCCATGACATATTCAGGTTGCAGGCCTGTTGGTTCTTGACATTTTGAGCCTCATGTCTAACACTGATTGTTCTTTGTAATGCCCACTAGGGTAGCTAAGGAAATAACCAACAATTATGGTTGTAAATGTTGCCCCAACCGCGTTGAGATCAGATATCTGTTGCGACGCGTGATTCCTTTATCGACGAATTGTTCCTTTCGTGAATAAAACTACTGATAGCAGCGTGCGTCAGGCCAGGTAATAATACTACTCTGACGTGTTGTTGATGCACATGACTTATGCTACGATTATCATTGCATTTGATCCAGTCTACACCCACATATCCTGTTGTTACTTTGAGCGATATCAAAGTGCCGCTTTATAGATCAATTACCGCCATTGACATTCGTCTATATCGGGATATGTTCTCAGCGATAAAACGAACAGTATGACCGTTGTTGAATCACAGACAATTAATACTGTCCACAAGAGTTTTTTTATAGCTTGGACATGTAAATGTGTGTGTGTGTGTGTGTGTGTTGTGTGTGTGTGTGTTGTGTGTGTGTGTGTGTGTGTGTGTCTGTGCGT
>CM034533.1:7038040-7103549 GCA_020002185.1 Paraescarpia echinospica | reverse complement strand
GTGTGTGTGGGTGGGTGTGGGTGGGTGTAGGTGTGTGTGGTGTGTGTGTGGGTGTGTGTGGTGTGTGTGTGTGGTGTGGTGTGTGGGTGTGGTGTGGTGAGTGTGTGTGGTGTGGTGGGTGTGTTTGGTGTGGTGGGTGTGTGTTGTGTGGTGGGTGTGTGTTGTGTGGTGGGTGTGTGTTGTGTGGTGGGTGGGTGTTGTGTGTGTGGGTGTGTTGTGTGTGTGGGTGTGTGTGGGTGTGTGTGGGTGTGTGTTGTGTGTGTTGTGTGTGTTGTGTGTGTTGTGTGTGTGTGTTTCTATGCGACATGTATATTTGCGTGCGTACGTGCGCGCTTGTGTGCAGTGGATACGTACGTGCTTGTGTGCGTGTGCGTGTGCGTGTGCGTGTGGGTAGCAGGGAGAGAGGTATGACTTGTTTTGATTTCGGGTTGGGGGTCGATTCTTAATAACAATGTAAGCAACTCTGGCATGTTCTATGTTTTGTGGTATACTACGTCTAAACGTTTATCTGAGGGTCTTAAATGGTTATGTCTGTTTTATAAATAAGCTCGTAATTTAGCCAACGCAACTGGGTCTCTATTTTCTTGTTTTATTATAAAAAATGTAATCCAACTGACACACTGAGCAGATCTAAGACGACCTATGAATAATCATTAATATAAATCAAATATACAAATCTACACAAATAATTGTTGTGCTAGTTTACAAGTTATCTTGGTGTCCGGTAGGAGCATACATATAATTGAGTTGTGTTGTTAGGGCAGACATGACGTCAAAGTGGACACAATGTAGTACATCAACGTATCCACAACACACCTTAACATGTTACCTGGGGAAAGGGATTAGAAAAACAACGAATATAAAAAAACTATTATTTCTTGCTGACATTGCATGACAATGAGCTTGACATTTCGACGATCTCCTACATAAAGGGATCTCGGTGAATCCGTTTGGAAACATTTTAGTATGCATATTTTATGCAGGGCATGTTACCGGAAAACACATTGTAACATTTTAAACCTCTGCTTACATTTCTCGAGATTCGACCACATGAAATGTATACGTACACAAACAAACACGAACATGAAAATGCACGGACACACGCACGCACGCACGCACACACGTATGGTATATATTCATCGATTATTGCAACCAGAGATATGAATTTCACACAACAGACTGTAATCAAACATAATAATACCACCATTCCTTAGCCGAATTGTCTATGGTTAAACAGGTGTACTTCACTTGACATTCGGCTAGATAAGTATCTGATCAGCAGCAAATCGCAGTAATCACAGTGGTTATTGTGAAGGTGTGTACGCTTTGATTCAACTTCCCTCTGCGGGTGGCTCGATTCTTTTAGAACATACATGTGGCTTAGGCTATATTTGAGAATGCGACATACAGTTCTAAAGCCGGAAAGTTTGCACACGTCCTTTTTTTGTACCGTCCTTAGCAAACAATGTGAACGTGCTTTCTAGGCTGGGTGGTGTAGGTTAAGTTAGGTGAAAGTCAAATGTCACTCGGCTTAATATGATCAATAAAAAATGGTCAAGTTTGAATTTGCTTTGTATTTCAATTAATTGTAAAACGCAACGAAAACTATTTTTTTTTGGACTCGGAATACCCGTAAAACATAAAGTAGAAGCAGGACCGCTAGTTTGATATTCATGAAATATATGTTCTCTTCCAGGTAGGTGATGTGTAGTATATGACAAGCAATGTAGTCCAGTTCACCGGTTAGGGAAGAAACATCTATATACGATGTGTTAGACATAATATCCAACCACTTTGTGAAGCGTAGCGGCGCAGTGGCCATAAGTCTGAGAACACGTGTTTGAATCCTATGTTGCCGTGTCGAACATTGGGCAGGTTCGTTCACAATGCGTTGTTTCAGTTAATCAATAATATCCTTCTTAAGGTTCAGCTAACACGGGTGGTATGACATTTCAAACAGGCAGACTCTACGGCATGCACCCATGCACTCAAGCACGCATTTCAGCACGCAAGCATAAACACACGCACGCACGCATGAACACACACGCACACATACACACACACACTTATATATATATACACTCACACACATACACACATTCACATATTCACATACCCTCATATACGCCCACACACAAACACACACACACACATACACACACAACACACTCACTCACACATACACCCACACACACACACGCGCTCGCGCATGCACGCATGCACACACACACACACACACACACACATTCAAACGCTCGCTCGCTCGTTCGCTCGGACGCTCGTTCGCTCATAGTCTATAAATTCCATTCTACCTCAATAATTTGCAGAGTCCATATATATATATACATATAATAAAAATAATTATATATAATAACGGTGTAGGGCTTCGTTTTCTAAATGTATTCATTGGTTGAGTTAGACGAAGTCGTTTAGACTGGATGGGTTTACTCAGTACTGATTTCCCTTACTATATTCCACTTTACTCCGGCTAAATGACAAAGACAACCATCTTTAATTCCGGATGACTAATCATGGCCCAAAGAATTTGAATTAGTCACTCTTGCAGCCACCGCCGTCATTGCAACTTGTGCCTTTTTATTCGTGCATGATACATAGATTCATACGGATGAATGAGCAGCAGTCACGTCGATAATTTCAAAGTAAGCAAATGTGGAGACACATTGTCGTTGAAAAGGCTCAACAAAAATTGTTTGTTAAATGTGTTTTCATCAGGCAAAACATTATTTGATACAATTATCATTACAAATGCCTTACGACAGAATGCGCTCGATATTTATGACTCAGACATCGTGTTATCATGCAGGGGTCTCGTTAACTAAAGGTGAATTTTAACAGAACAAAGCGTTATCTTTCTTCCGAAGGAACGTTCAATTTATCCCACACAAATCGACGAGCGCACGCTCGCGCACTCGCAGGCACACTAAAACACACACGTACACCAGCTCGATTATTTGATAGTGCTAACTGTAAACTGTGTACGTTTACTGCTAGATAAACCGCTTCCGCAAACACATGTCACGTATTTCAAAATTATACAACAGTAATTATATAGTGATCTTTTGATAGAAAACTGTATTGCTAGACAATCAGCCCGTACTTCCGTTTGCACCACCGATTTAGGAAGCAAAATGCTTTGATTTCATCAGAATATCTCAAGATAAGCTGCTAAAATGATGAGGTGGGTGGGTGGGAGTGTGCATGCCTTTGTGTATGCGTGTGGGCGCGCGCGTTTGTGTACATGCGTGTTTGTGCGTCTGCTAATGAAATTAGCTACATGTATGCAAATTAATTTGCCCAATCAATACGACTAATTTTCAAATATATTGATATCACGACGTAATGTGCACTGTAAAGGGCGGCAATGGTGCACACTGGTTCTTGCACTGGCTGACTGATTTTGACTAATCGAGAGAACAGAAAGACAACCACTGTCAACATTTCAGACAGCATATGCACCTAAAAGGTGTTGACATGATAGGGAGAGATATGACACGTGCTAAAACTGCAACATCGTAGTAAGTAAATTGAGTGTTGTAGTACGATCACCATTATACATCAACTGGCGAAACAATATCTTACCTATAACACTGTCTCCAGTATGACAGGCCATCGTGCGTGTAATATTCAGTTGATCGAGATGATCGACTACTTCGTCGCTTAAGAAATGGGGTATTCTATTTAAACAAGTTGACAACAAAAGCTAATTGCACGGTGTCATTTACAAATGAAATGACTTTTTTATGTAAAAACCAAACTGTTTTTTGTTCTATACGTCTTGGCCATACCCGCTATACCCACAGGGTACGTTGGCGGCATTGTGCCCGACGTGGACAGTCCCAGAAGCTGTACCGAGATCCAACAACAGAAAATACTGGATAAAACAATTAAACAGCGCGCACGCTGCACTACTGTCGTACTTGACTCCAAATGGAGTCGACAGCAGATCATGGAAAGAGAGATAGTTCGATAGATACATAGATACGTCAGCCGCTTTGCAGTTACATGCCCTCATATACGCCCACACACAAGCGCAAACATACTAAATAGTTTTAATCATTAATTGAGAACTTTATTTTATGTAAGCCGTATCCGCAAACATATCGGATATGATACGCCAATTAGGCAACACATTTGGCCTTTGTAAAACATTTAGTATAATAACTTCCCGTTGCTTTACTTTAACTTTACTGGAACCGGAAATTATGTTTGAACATACCACCGCTTATCAATTCCCTTATACGCGATCTATGGAAGTGCACGCATCCACATCAACGTATAATCCTCGATGCCCTTGTTGACGCCGATTTCAAGAATGGGTAGTTTACTTGGTGAAATGTGACACTTAACCATAACAACACGAGTTCAAAAAAGTGCAAGTCTTTACAAATGACTTGCCATTTTTTTTGTCCGCGACATATTGGGTGCACTGAAATGGTTTTATTAGGTGTATTTTCTCGGTGGTGAAATACGGTGTATGTCAGCTATATTGGTAGATTTATTTTGTGAAATTACAATGAGTTATTTGGTGGTCAAATATACTGATAGTTTATCATCGCGATTCTGGAAGATGTCGGTGCGCGGGCCCAATATGCTGGTTAGCAAAGGAATTATGGTGTACGATGCCATGGTCGTGTCTGTAATGCTATACAACTGCGGCAGATGGGCGGTGCCAGCCGTGATACTTGGATTGGATGCCAGCCAAAGACGCCACCTGCGATCAGTACCGGGCATGCGGTAGTCTATCTACATGATATCGAACAAGGATCTCAACGGTAACTGTGACACGGAACAGCTGTCGCAGCGTCTAGGAAGAATGCGAAGGTAAATATTCGGTCAAGTGTTACGCATGCCTGAAGACAACCATGCACAACTGGCCATGCAATTTGCCGTTTTCGGGTCAGGTCGATAAACGGGACATGCCAAGTCGGCAGCACAACACAAACTCACTAGACATTCTGCGCTCGGACCTCAGAGTGACGGGCGTCAGACTGCGACCAAGTAATAACATCATGACATTGAGAGAGCAGGCAAGAGATCGCAAGGGATGGTGGACTTTGGTGGGAATGGTTGCGACATTATATAAAGTACCCTAGATTATTTATGTTTGCATGTAGGTAAAGGTCACGCTCCCGAAATAATCACAAATTAGTAATCTTTTTTGTCATTAGTTATATCAGTTGATTCCGTCAGAGCACAACAGGGAGAATTGGTGTGATCGATTAAATGCCTTGCGTGCTAACCCAGATCATATTGGTATAGCGAGTAATTAAATATCGTGATAGTAATCCTAAGACATCAGTGACCAAAACGGTCCAAATTGCACCTTACAGGTATAAATATTAATATCTCCACCACCTCCGATGCTGGTCACGCAATACACATGTTATGTGTTTTTTGTTTGTCCGTTTGTTTGTGCGCATGTCCGGAAATGCAATCTGCAAACGAACTTACGTACTGAATGAGCAAGTTACTGAGTCAGCATGCGAGGGGTGTGATTGATAACAGATTATTTTAATGTAGGGCCTATATACTGGTCAATCACATGTGCAAACAAACAAACACACACACGCGCATTGCCGCACACGCGCACTCTTGCAGACGCACAAATGCGAACACGCGCAAACGAAAACACACACACACACACACACACACACACACGCAAACACCCAAACATGTACACACGCAGCACGCACGCACGCACGCGGACTGGCGGGCTGGCGGCTGGCTGTCGGGCGGGCAGGCGAGCGGGCATGCATGCAGGCAGACAGGCAAGCAAGAAGACAGGCAGGCAAGAAGACAGGCAGGCAAGAAAACAGGCAGGCAAGCAGACAGGCAGAAAGACAGACAGATAGACATACAGATAGAGACAGACAGATAGATACAGACAGGCAGACAGACAGACAGACTGACAGACAGACAGACACACAAACAGACAGGCGTACATACACAGTGACAGCCGGGCAGGCAGACAGAGAAACAGACCGTCAGGCAGAGAGAGCCAGCCAGCCAGCCAGCCAGTCAGTCAGACAGACATACTGACATAAAGACACACAGACAGCCTTACATTAAGACAGACACAGCGACAGAGGAACAATGAGATAGAGAATGAGAGAGAGAGAGAGAGAGAGAGAGAGAGAGAGAGAGAGAGAAAGAAAGAGAGGCAGAGTCATAGCGAGAATGAGAGAGAGAGAAAGAAAAATAGACAGACTGATAGACAGAAAGACATACATACATACAGCAGACAGACGAACACAGACCGGTAGACATACAAAAAGAGACTGACACTGACAGACACAGAGAGACAGAGCGACATGTCCATGAATTGGAATGTTATGAATCTTGTTGCGAAGGTAGAAATGTGACGTTTGGTGAACACTAATTTACACCGAAGTATGCACCAATAAATAACTGGTTAATGATGTCGTAATCTGGTGAATATATCGGTAGTCAGTGGCTAGGAAACGTGTCTCTCACATATATAAAATGTAAGTAAATAACATTAGATAACTAATGTTGTGTATACTGAAATACATCTGCATACATGCATACACATACATAGACAGACAGACAGACAGGAAGGCAGGCAGGAAGGCAGGCAGGCAGGCAGGCAGGCAGGCAGGCAGGCAGGCAGGCAGGCAGGCAGGCAGGCAGGCAGGCAGGCAGGCAGGCAGGCAGGCAGGCAGGCAGGCAGGCAGGCAGGCAGGCAGGCAGGCAGGCAGGCAGGCAGGCAGGCAGGCAGGCAGGCAGGCAGGCAGGCAGGCAGGCAGGCAGGCAGGCAGGCAGGCAGGCAGGCAGACAGGCAGGCAGGCAGACAGGCAGACTGGCAGACAGGCAGACAGGCAGACAGGCAGACAGGCAGACAGGCAGACAAGCAGAAAGACGGACAAACAGAGACAGACAGTGAGACATACAGAGATAGACAGATTGGCAGGCAGACAGATAGAAAGACAAAAATGCATACATAGACAGAAACAGAAACAGAAAGAGAGAGAGAGAGAGAGAGAGAGAGAGAGAGAGAGAGTGTGTGTGTGTGTGTGAGAGAGAGACATAGAGACAAACAGACAGACGCGGACACATACACAGACATACATGCAGATATAGAGAAAGAGAGAGAAAGAAAAGGGGAACATAGGACAGATAGACATACAGACAAACAGACAGACAGGCATACAGACAGACAGACATACGGTCAGACAGACAGACATACATTCACACAGTCGTACAGACAGAAATACATACATACAGACAGACAGACAGACACAGCCAGATAGACACAGTCAAACAGACAGTGAAAGTGACAGAGACAAAGAGTCAGCGACCACGATACGGTAACATAAATTATATATATATATATATATATATATGCGGTAACATAAATGCGGTAACATAAATGATAGATCGATAGATAGTTGTCAGTGTCTTCTTCTGAATATGATGTTGTTGGTGCATATACATGTACTATCTCCAGTTTGTAGCGCTTTGTTATGCATAGAATAAGTTCTGCTGCTCTGGGGCTGATGCTGTTAGTCCTCACTATATTGTCTTTCCATTCTTGTTTAAGAGAAAACCTACTCCAGCTTGGCCGTTGTTCGCTGTGGAATGGTATAGTAGATGGCCGCTTTGTAAGGTAGTGAAGCATTCCTCTCTTCTTCGGACTTCTCCGATCCCATTCACATCCTCCAGTTATTGTACCTATTCATCTCTTAGTAGTGTTCTTATGTTATATGTTGCTATCTTCAGTCCAGTTACCTTCTCTCGGCGGCTCATCTTGACCCAGAGATTCATAGCACCCACTGCACGTAGCCCTAGTTGACCCGAACTGCCTCTTTGGTCATAGACTCTTTCCATGGTGCTGGACACTGGGGGCCTTGGCTTCAATGTACTTTGCATGCTGGTGTTGTTGGTCTACCCATCCACGGTGCTGGTGCGGGTTGGAAGGGGGCGATGTAGAGTGAACGAAATTGCCCATGTTTCAACACGGCGGCCGAACAAGTACCGAACCACCGCCCGGACGGCGCCGGGAGGTCCCTCCAATCGAAAGTCCGGCACTCTACCCACTCGGCCACAGAGTATATATATATATTTATTTATATATATGTGTGTGTGTGTGTGTGTGTGTGTGTGTGTGTGTGTGTGTGTGTGTGTGTGTGTGTGTGTGTGTGTGTGTGTGTGTGTGTGTGTGTATAGATAGATAGATGGATAGATAGCTAGATAGCTAGCTAGCTAGATAGATAGATATATATATATATATATATATATATATATATATATATATAGATAGATAGATAGATAGATATATAGATAGATAGATAGATAGATAGATAGATAGATAGATAGATAGATAGATAGATAGATAGATAGATAGATAGATAGATAGATAGATAGATAGATAAACAGAAAGACAGAAAGACAGACAAACAGACAGACAGACATACAGACAGACCAACAACAACAAGAATAGGAACTGGAAATATTTACTTGTCCCAATATACACAGTTAAACAAAATAATTGCTATAAAAACAGAAAGAACATACAATACGTTGTGATCAAGTCCAAATGAAAAACAGATAAGTGTATAATATACGGTAGAAAAATAAAAGATTATGTCAAAATAGGGGACATAAGTATCGTACTAAGACTAAATATTACAGTTGCTCTCGGATGAGTAACTCTATGAATTATTTAAGGCAATCTTTAGCTTATTAAAAGAAAATCGCTAGTACAATTTGTGCATCATTACATGAAGATAATTGTATATGTGTCCTTATATTTCACGCACTAAATTTGCAAGCATTCTGATACAGATTTAGTCAATAATGTATTGCATATAAAATATAATAGTTTTGAATTGAACACTGTGCAGTATAAGTGTTCAGATAGTAAAGCTTGATATAAGTTGTGAATCCATATAAAGTGTGAGTGGTGATCTTATCTTTTATTAAATCAGGTGCGTTATTTGTGGTATGTTGCAAACTGTACCTGATACTTCGTTTGGCGAATTAGTGATGTACCCTGATTGTGTGGATAATACACTGACCACTAGTATGACAGTTGTTAATGCATTTGTTTTGAAAAAAACGTGAGCTTTGCAAGTAGTCACGTAGTTTATTGACTGAACATTTATAATATAGTCTTAGTTCTTGCAATTTTAGAATATTTTTTTATTTATTTAAGACTTTTGAACGGTGGGTCGATATGAGCATTATGTTTGCTTACACTTATAATTCGGATGGCTTTCTTTGGAAGTTTTTTATTCCGTCACATTTGTTCCCCCGGCCGTTAAACCACAATTTAGATGTGACAATATCAGAGTTGTACAACATAAGCTTTATATTAAGTTTTAATGACCATTTGAGTTTATTTGGGATACCTATGGTCCTGTCGATGTAGCTTTGCTACTTTTGTTATTCACTACAGATGTGTCTTAGGAAATCGGAACTCACCTACTCTATCAATGTTTATGTTATCTATTTGTAGATTTGCGGTGTCTATGATATTGTTTCTTCTAGCCGTTTTGAAAATCATATATTTTAATTTAGTTACGCTTACATATAATTTGAACAAACATTGTACAGTGCACCTTCTCCGTTGTATTATAGTAAACTTGTTTTTTGTATATATATATATATATATATATTGTCAATGTTTTGAATTTGTTATATAAGCCACTCATTAATTGTAACCAGTTCTGAGTGAGTTGACTAAGAATTGAACGTTTTTTTTGTTTTGTGATAGTAGCAAATTCCACCGATCTGAATCCACCGATCTGGTTGTAAATAATTGTTTCGATTACATTTGAAATGGTAGGTAAGATTGATACTGGTATGTAGTTGCAACATAGGGTATCGTCACCCTTTTTACATATTGGTATTATTTTGACAATTTTGAGTTTACCGGGGAAGATGCCCGTAGTTAATATCTGATTTGTGATTGAAAATTAATATTTTATCAAAGCATGTTTAATAGGACAGAGAGACCGAGCCGCAGAGAGACAGATCGATCTGATGTCTTTTATGACTATTACTATGCATTGCACGCAACGCATGGGATTTTCAACTACATTATATTTGTTGCTGCTTCGTGTATTACGTTCATATACAATGTGGGTATTGATATGTCATGTTTTGTAAGAAGTTGAGTGTAATAATGCATAAGGAATGAACAAAGGAAATGGATGGCTGTAGACCACAACTTGACGGCAATGTTACTGGTTCAACGAGCCGCGTGTCACCTTGATTACTGTTATACTATAACACTATGTCAATGTTTAAGACCCAATGACCACCACCAAGGGATGTTTAGCTAAGCGGGTCGAACAATTATATTCAGTCCACGGTAGGTCATGACATGGCCCTGAAATATATGCACCGGGGTGTTGAAAAACGTTAGCGATCGTCCACGATAAGCAACGGGACACAGTTAGTTGATATGCTGTAAGAGTAAGCACCAATTATTATATGCAGGTGTGCTGTTACGCGTGGCTGTAAAAAGGCCCGCATATTCTATAGTATTATTTGTTCGAGCGCGTGTATGTGCTGTCACACTTGACGCCATGCAAATACGTTTAAACGACATGTGTCTGTTCACGGATCGCTGTGTTTGTGAATGGATATGCAGGCGAGCTTGCGCACGTAATTGAATACATAATACGTGGTTGTTTTAATGTAAAATTTCTTGTTGCGATGCACGTGCAAGCGTGTTCAACCGTGTCTGTTCGCATCCGCTACCTATACTTCGTTGATAGCGCATTAGGGCCCTCGTTCATGTTCCAAATTCCTAGCATGGGATACGCAGGGCAGACAACAGTCGATGTCATCCACGTCTTCATACAGCCGTCCTTTCAAACTCTTTTGTTTTCTGTCCTGGCGTTGTGGAACAACGAACTGTTTTAGTGATTTCTTCCGTAACACATTTTTGAATAATTGTGTAAAATATTAATATAATGTTTTTCTAATTGTTGGTGTTTAATCTCAATCGTGCTGCTGAGTGTTAGTGATCTTACAGTATGGTGTGACCGATACGGGATATGTACACAATATGCAATGCCGAGTAAAAACGAGCTTGGCGACCTCTACTGCGAGCAGGATGGCGGTTCTCTTGAGGGCTGATACAATGCCAGTAGAAGCTTTGTTTACTTGCTAGGAGTAGATGCTTTGATTACGTGCTAGGAGTATACGATACAGCTGATGTAGAACGACAATTGATAACACAGTCAGTGTAGTGTCCTTTGTTTGTACTCATAACAATGTTCGAAACTCCTGCACACACAAAGGATATACACAAGGAGAGGAGCGTTCGAATTAACTTGCTGTCGTTTCGAAGCTTGGACATTTCGCTCACCCGTCAGTGATTCAGTTTACACAGGTGTGTACGCGACAGCATGGTTATAGACAGTTATGGATATTATGTGTATAATGTCTTCGCGCAGAAGATGCAGTGTCGCTGAGTGTTTGCCTGAGAAGTAGATACAATCTTTCAATGAAAACGTGTTCCAGATGGTGAAGTGTAAAGTGTTCTGAGAACTTTACTTTTACGTCGGATTCGAACTGATCACAAGATGAACGACACAGATCACTAATTGATAATATCAATACAGATTAAACAGCAACATGAAGAATAGTACATGTTATTTTATACGACATGGATCTTAAAACTGTATCTGTTGGGATACCGACTACCCGTAAGGATATGGATATACAGTACAACGGATTGTCTTTCTTCGCAGTAGTACGTATTTAATTGAGCGTTGTTTTCCCAGAATATCATATTGTTTTTGTTACACTTCAAGGAAAGTTGTGTGTGCGTGCATGCGTCCATGCGTAGGTGTGTGTGCTAGCGCGCGTCCGTGCGTGTGTGATTGTGTGATTGTGTGTGCGTGTGTGCGTGTGTGCGTGTGTGCGTGTGTGCGTGTGTGCGTGTGTGCCTGCTGCTTGTGTGTGGTAGTGCGTGTGTGCGTTTGTGCATGTGTGTGTTAGTGTGTTAGTGTGTGTATGTGTGTATGTGTGTATGTGTGTATGTGTGTACGTGTGTACGTGTTTATGTGTGTGTATGTGTGTGTGTGCGCGCATGATATAGCTATGATCATTATTTAAGTATTTGCAGTTGCATTTTGTGTTCATATAACAGGGTCATTACTTTTCGCATGTCATAAGGGCTACCGATCTAAGATGTTCCACCATTATAGTTCAAGCCATGAGTATCCAGATTAAACCAACTTGAATAAATCGTGATCATGTATCATATTTGTATGTCCTGTATAATTCCTTGTTGGGGGCCAATTCTTGGTTGATGAAGTGGTTGCGCCAGTACACGTTGCTGATTTTGCTCTCTCTCTCTCTCTCTCTCTCTCTCTCTCTCTCTCTCTCTCTCTCTCTCTCTCACACACACACACCCACATACACACACACACACACACACACACACACACACACACACACACACACATACACATTATTAGCATCATCGGCATCGTCGCTTTTCACTCCTACCTAAGCGTGCAGGAAATACATATTTTTATTTTTTTTAAATCGGTTTTTCCTTGTTGCTTTCTGTACAGGGATGAGGGTCGAACCTTCATTAAAACTATCGGCAATATTGTCATATGTCATCTCTGTCAGTATTAATGTCTTTAATAGTATCATATAACATGATGGCTATAATTGTAAGTAATAATATAAATATGTTTTTCAACATGTTTTATCGTTCACACAGCGTCCTGAAGGAAAGATTGATCTGGTCTCGGTTACAATTATGTAAGTGTTGCCTGCGTGACAGTACATTGCTAGAAGCGACACGCCGGGCCACTTGTAGTAGCTGGCTTTTGTTAACTACAACAAAAGGCGTTTTATCGACCCCTATCATGCGGGTATTGTTGCGTCCGTGCGTGATTTGCTTGAGATAGCATACGTAGTCTTGGGAGGTTGCCTACGTAACTGTGTTCACGTGGAATATTGATTTGTATATGCATGATTTGTCACCTTAGGCAAGGCAAACCGCCAATAGTAGTGTTATTGATGTTTTGAACAGACAGCTTTTAAAAAATAATATAGTGTAAATTATATCAGCCCGGTATATACATTTATGTACACGTATATATTGTCCTGGGTTACAGTATGTCACACGTGAAAGACAGGAAGAAACTGGAGCGGATTGTCTTTGTGGCAGCCAAGATTATCGGATTATTTCTCCCTCCCCCTAGATAAATTATACAAGGAGCGAACATTACTGAAGGTAAAACGATTATTGGTGATGAATCTCATCCAACCAATGAATGAACTGCTCCAGCCCCTGCCTTCAGGGAAGCGCCTCATCTCGGTATATGCCAGAACAGATATATACAAAAGGACATTCGTACATAATGCCATTTCCATGTACAACAGTGATTGCTTAAACACGTTTGATACCAGCCAATATTTGTAGTCTGGATATGTGTACGCATGCTTGCCGTGACTCTTCATTTTCACTCGTTCATTCGCCACTCTCACACTCATATCTCGTAGTTCATCCATCCACCCATCTCTTGTTCACCAACATTATATCTCCGAAATGCAATGCTTACCCGTCTTAATATTTGATATATGTTTGTTTGGACAATTTATCTTAATAGGTTCGTGTTGAAATATTATCTTCTCGTACACTTAATGAGAGTCTGTTGTAAAAGAATTATTCTTTAAAGGAGCAATACACACTATGCTATTTGATGCCATTTAAAATATTTTTTCAAAGGGCTACACCATTGTGCTAAGTGATATTGGTAAGCAACACTTGCTGGCCTACAAGACGTTATACCTGCTATTGCGCAAGTAACTTAGTCAATCAAAACATTGGTTAAGAACATCAGAGAATGACGCCACTCACGTCAAATGGCCGTTACTTTGTACGTTGGTATGTATCAAAGTGTGTTACATAAATACTCTGACATTTATGACTAGAAAAGTATCAACCAGGTAGTTCGGGGTGAAGTTACACCACTAAACAAAAATACTGGGATGATAGGACCCGATAAATTATCAATATATATAAAGGCTAGGCATATTACATTTCGCTAAAAATACTGGATTGCATTTAGGACAGTCAGGTGTCAACAAAACAGGAAACGTGAATATAGTATACCTGACAACTTCTGTCTTTTCAAAATCCAAAAGATTCGAGATTCATTGTGAAACTCAGCTTCATTGGACTCCAGAAAACGTTTTATCACAACAGTCGGTCGGTCGGTCGGTCGGTCGGTCGGTCTGGCGTGTGGCTCCTTCGTAGTAAATGCTTTTTTATGAGATCTATTTTGATTAAACAAAAATTTACGATTATTATGGACTGAAGATTAAGAAGCCGCATGCGTTCCCCCGTAACTCTGTTGATAGATATCCTTTCGATAAAGGTTATATACAGAAGTGGATATTTATTAACTAACCGTCTTCGCTCAGTAATTGTAGCGTGTCTGAGTGCTTCCCAGAGAAGACGAGATTGTCTGCCCGGAAATAAAATGTAAAGCGCTTTGAATAGTCCCAAGGACTGGCTACCGCGCTACATAAGAATTTACCTTTTTAGGCGATGCACTCACTGTGTGGTTGTCGCATCGTGGTTTTGGGAGTTATACAACATGATTCAATACTTATATATTATACTATTTCATCTTATGTATATAGAGTGTCAATTTATTTAAATCGGATAAATGAAATTGTAGTACTTAACAAATTGCAAACATTTTGAAGTGTGAATAACAATCTTGTTTAGCTCACTAGCGCTTCATACCAACGCTTCATACTAACGCCCAGCAGAGCCTCGTGCCCATTTGTGAGTTACTTACCAATGCCAGCACATATTTAGCTGTGTATAATGTTGTAACGCCAACGGGGCCTTTTGGTGATGGCCCCGTTTTGCATGTTGTCCCTTATGGCCCCGTCAATATTGTTACAAGTAGTTTCCTAGATAATATGAAATTACTTCTTTGAAACCTGAACCAGAACAGTTGCCCACTAAAGCGGTTCCACTGTGACTGTGGATAAAGCTGAAGTGTATCTCAGTGGGTGAGAATGCGGGCTGAAGTCACAAGGCCACGCACCTTTGGCCCTTTCGTCCAGGTAATACAACGATCACATTCCTTCTCCGGATAAATACCTTTACTTCCCGATAGGCTTTGTATAAGCCACTGGACTGTGTGCTTTGAGTGAGAGTAATCTATGTAATATGTAGCTTCTGTGCGGCCGTTTAACGATATCTTTATCAACTTTGATGCATTAGTCCGCGCGAAACAATTGTTTTCCTCATGGTGCAGGCACAGTAGGTGTGCAGATATACACGAAACATTTGCAGAGTAAGTCCAGAAATGTATTAATATTGTATTGTTATTATTATTAGTTATTATTATTATGATATGTAATACATTAACCGTTTTTGTTTGAACTAAAGTGAGTGTTTTTGTAAAGTTAATAGCAGTCGTCTAAACCGGATGTGCATATGCAGTATTCATTTCCATTAACTTGTTGTTCTTCAGTGCACAAGTTAACAAAGCCTAATCATAGCCCCATGACCTAGATGTAATCAACGTTGCACCTACCACCTTCTTTGTCACCTCCGCCACGTTCTTCATGCTTGACGTACAAAGTGGAGTAAGCAGCAGCCTATAATAGTAAACACGCGGACACATAGTCGAAGTTGAGGAAGGGCAAATATAATTTTACAAAATGCCTTACGTCAGACTGTATATTAATTAAGCCAATCACTGTTGACCATCGGGACATTTCCCGGTGCACATCGCCTTGAGCATCGACCAATATTAAGCAAAATCACACGCACGCGAATTAAATAATAATAGCAAGTAATTATTATAACTAGTTTTTTCGGCATACGGTTGAGTGTGCACGATATTAACAACTTGCACGTCGTGAAGCCCTGCGTGGGCCTCCTTAAACAACAGAGGACCGTTATTTAAAAAAAAAGCACTACTTTTCTTCCTAAGGATCGTAGCTTAATCCCAAACATACACGCAAACCCCCACAAACACGCACACGTGCACGCACGCACGCACACAAACACACAAACAAACGAACACGCACCACTTATTAGCACCCGAAATGCTCTGATTTCATCAGAGTGTCGTGAGATCTTCATCACAATACGCAACGAATGACGACCACATTTTGAGGAGTGGAGCACAGTGACGCAATGCCTAGAGCACAAGTCGATAGAATCTGGGTTCGAATCCAGTGCTGCACAAGTTCATTCAAATGTGTGAACGAGAACCTGGTTATAGGCAATGATGGATATTTGAACACGATTAGTCTTCGCGCATTAATTCCATCGTGGCTGAATTCTTCCAAGATAAGTTGAGATGGTGCTCGATTGAACAGGTATGCCATGGAGTAACGTGTAAAGTGCTTTGAGTAATCGTAACAACTGGATACATAGGCACTTGAGGGTAAATTGAACGTATTTTAAAAGGAAATAATTGCCGTTTCCCCTTAGCAAGCACGATACGTCAACGAGATGATTTCTACCAAGATCCAAACATTTCACTATGCAAATGGTTGTAAACACGGTAAGCTATACTTCCTAAATACTGTTTGGTTTGTTAATCTACTCTACAGTAATAATAACGAATCATGCACGTAGCTCAATCATTTGTTTGTACATCATTATTATTTATGTGCGATCAAAGGTTTGTTTTAATATACCTATACAGGAGACAGGTACACGGGCACACACACACACATGCACACACACACACACACACACATACACACACACACACACACACACACACACACACACACACACACACACACACACACACACACACACACACATACACACACACATATATATATATATGTATATACATACACTGTATATTATTATTTAATTAATAAAAACGCCTACCTCTTATATTAATCCACGGTTGGACTTTGAAAGCAGAAACCGTGAGCCTAGTCCAACCATATGAAATTAAAGGTGCACAAGATGTGCTTCTAACGTTCCACACGTTACACCATTTTAATAACTATGCCAGTGAGAAATTAATTCCTTCGCTGGAAAACAAGAGCCGTTCTTGTCAACGATCGCTCTTCTGGTCAAAGCACCATTTCAAAAACAAAAATGCAAGGAACCCTATGAAATAAAAGAACATCCTGACATCATAATGGAAAATGGTTGGAACGTCATAAAATTTATTTGTCTATCCCTGTCGACATAGCTGCGCACTACAGGAGACATATAAAACGGTAAGTAGTGTACCTGTTCAATAGAACCCTTTTTTGATTTGATAGGAAAGCATTCAGCCACTCTGCAGTTACTGCGCGAGGACTAGTTGTATTCAAATATTCATCACATTTGCCAGTTGAATCAGTGAAAAGAAGTGCTCATTCTGCACAGCTTCAAACGTCGTTAAGATGGTATCGGACCAATCGTAAAAATCACAGCACTTTTTGTGAACGCCTTCACGACTTTACGACTTTACCAGTGCAGTAAACCTCGATTTCTGAAGTAGATCGATAGCTTAGGGCAGTACTTTTTATGATACAAATTGGACAATGTTTAGATGTGTTCTCTCCACGTTCTTAGCAAACACATTGAATGGGTGTCTATGTTTGACCCTCACATAATAGGTATAACCGAATCGTGGGCCACCACTGATATATCAGATGCCGAATTGGGACTAACAGGATATGTAATGTTTAGGAAAGATAGAATAGGGAAATATATAGGAAAGGGAGGTGGAGTTATTTTATATATTAAAGAATCTATCCAGGCCTATGAAATAAAATTAGAAAGAGAAACAGATTGCGAAGAAGCTGTTTGGTGTAGCATAGTTACAGGAAACTCAACGTTAACAGTTGGGTTAGTTTATCGAAGTCCAAACATAAGCATAGAAGAGAATGAAAAAATACAAAACGCTATAAGGGAAGTAAGCAAACGGAACTGTATTATTATGGGGGACTTTAACCATGGGCATATACAATGGAAATCTCTACAGAGTATGGGGAGTGAGGACCACAAGTTTTTAGTTTTAGTACAAGATAGTTTCCTTTCTCAACATGTGCTAGAACCAACCAGGGGAGAGAATGTGTTAGACTTAGTTTTGTCCTCACAGAAAGAATTAGTTGACAATGTCAAGATATGTGAGCCACTGGGGAGTAGTGATCACAACCAGATACATTTTACCATCAAAGTAAAATCAGAAAGGAATAGTAAAAAGCAGTATAGGAGAAATTTCCACAAAGGAAGGTATAAGGACATGAGGAAATATTTAGCAAAGATAGACTGGAATAACACACTGAAGAATAAGACAGCAACCGAATGCTGGAATATCTTAAATAGTGAAATTAAGTGCATAGTCGATAAATTTGTACCTTTCAAAAAACAAGGGAAACGGTCTAAAAAGAAACACTTATCGAAAGAAGCCATTAGAAAAATTAAGTATAAACAAATGATGTGGAAGTCATAGATGTACTGGAAATGATGAAGACTACAACATTTATAAAGAAGCACTTAATCAAGCTACAGCTGAAATTAGAAATTCAAAGAGAAGCTATGAAAAAAAATTAGCTAGTAATATAAAACATGACAGTAAGAGTTTTTACGCGTATATTCGAAGCAAACAGAAAGTTCAGGATAAGGTCGGTCCTCTAGAAGATAGTGCTGGAAATACAATATCAGAGGGATTCTTAATGGCAGAAGACCTGAATGAGTATTTTAGTTCAGTGTTTACCAGGGAAGATATTAGTTCACTGCCAGTACCAGAGGGTAAGTTCAAGGGGGCAGATTCAGACTATTTAGGACAGTTAGTTGTAACCTCGGAAATGGTAGCTAAGAAAATAAGGGCTATGAAGGATAATAAATCACCTGGAGCGGATGGGATTCCGCCCAAACTACTATTGGAAATTGTAGAACAAATTAGCGTACCGCTTGCAACAGTTTTCAATTTGTCATTAGAAGAGGGAGTGGTTCCTTTAGAATGGAAAGAGGCAAACATTATACTGTTATTTAAAAAAGGTTCGAGAAACAAGTCAGAGAACTATAGACCAGTGAGTTTAACATCAGTGATTTGCAAATTATTAGAAAGACTAATTAAAGATCACATGGTGGATTTTCTTGTTAAACATAACTTGATAAACCCATCTCAACATGGGTTTTTAAAAGCGAGGTCATGCTTAACAAATATGTTATGTTTTTTGGAAGACATCACTAGGTGGGTAGATGAGGGATCACCAGTAGATATCATCTATTTAGATTTTCAAAAAGCTTTCGACAAAGTACTACATCAAAGATTACTCCTTAAGCTAAAGGCCCATGGCATAGGAAATGGTATAATAAACTGGATAGAAAAATGGCTGAATGACAGAAGACAACGTGTAGTAGTTGATGGGGAGGCTTTAAACTGGAAATCGGTATTGAGTGGTGTACCACAGGGATCAGTACTAGGACCTATATTATTCTTAATATATATCAACGATTTGGACGATGATATAACAAGCAAGGTGTTAAAATTTGCGGATGATACAAAAGTGTTTAGAAGGATTAAAAATGATGGAGACAGACAGCATTTACAAGATGATCTTGATAGGTTGATCAAATGGTCTGAAAAGTGGCAAATGCTGTTCAATTTTGGGAAATGTAAATGCCTCCACACAGGTCATGGGAATGAAGAGGTAAAATATAAAATGGGGGGTACTGTTCTAAGTACTACTGTAAAAGAAAAGGACTTGGGGTTAACCATTAGTGCTGATATGAAGGTTTCAGAGCAGTGCGGAATTGCAGCGTCAAAGGGAAATCAAATCCTTGGATTAATTAGGCGAAATATAGCGTATAAGAAAAAAGATTTAATAGTACCGCTGTACAAAACAATAATGAGGCCTCATTTAGAATATTGTATACAAGCATGGAGGCCATATCGCAAGAAGGACATAGATATGCTAGAAAGAGTACAGAGGAGAGCGACTAAAATGATACAAAATCTGAGGGATCTTAGTTACGAAATACGCCTAAAAGAATGTGGTTTAACAACATTAGAGACCAGGAGATTGAGAGGAGATCACATAGAAGTGTTTAAAATATTGAATGGTTATGAAAATATTGATAGAAACATTTTTTTCTCAGTTAAGAAAAATAGAAGGACCAGAGGACATGAAGCTACATTAGTAAAGGAGCAGTGTAGATTAGATATAAGAAAGTTCTCATTCTCACAAAGGACTGTAAATGAATGGAACAGATTATCTCCTGATTGTGTTGGTGCTAGTAGCGTGAATATGTTTAAAAATAAAATCGACACACACCTTAAAAAGGCGGGATACATGTAGATAAAAAGTATTGGACTCTCGATAAGCCAAAAGGCTTCCTTGTCCACCTGCCATCCAGAGTAATTTTCTGGATGGCAATCTTGTTAAATCTTGTTAAATCTTGTTTGGTGGTTTAGACCAAGTCTGGTGAATGACAAATATCACACGACGTAATTTGGTCGATAAAACGATTAACTTGTTAACTTAATTTGCCATCAGTTTGATTCGCAACTGACGTATTGAAAACTTGTTTATTTCTGAAATAAAAATACATAAACAAAACCTAAGATGGTCGCAAGGCTGCCACTTTATGTTCGTTTAGTACTACCTGTGTCAGAGAGGTGACGCGTTATATCGGACGTGGTTAATGCACTAATGCATCAATCCTGCTATGGTTCCACAAAGTGAAGGCCAATAGTTTTTCGCACAACCCCAGAAAATTGCAGACGCAAAGATGAAACCACGCAAACATTATTACGATTTATCGCTTTTTCACCACTACGTTGTGTAATAAAATTGAAAGAGGATCAATGTCTTCCACTTCAAGGATATTGACTGTTCACAAGCTGTGCAGTACAACGCTACGTAGATATGACATATGCACACACGTGGAAAGGAACAAAATCATATTGCCCCGCATAGTTTCTGTGTTGTGTCATACAAAAAGTGGACGACCATGTCGGGGCAGGTTGGCGCATTTTTATTGGGGCGGGTTGGCACATGCGTAATCTTTGGCAGGTGTGTGTCATACCTTATTTAAATCACACTCTCTGGATTATAGCAACATTTTTATTTATTTGGAGTTGCTGCATAAAATAATTTGTTTACCGTTATGTCGGTAATGAAGGAATAATCAACTTAACGGAACAAGTGGTGCTGGATGACCTATGCACATACTGCAGCAACACTGTAATTACATTTCCACCACGAATTAAACGCTCAAGTACCGTTTCTCTTTGTGTCGAGTCCAAACAAGAAACAAAGTCATATTATAGTACTACAGTCATCGAAGTGACAACGTTGAGTCTAACAACAGTGTTGTCTTACTTTCACTCCGCATTTCTCACCAAGCCTTCATGTTATTCGGCGACACAATATTAGTAGGCTTAGACCCGTGTCAATTACCAGACATTCGTGAATCGCACCTATCAAACGATGTTTTCAGTGGCAAATATAGAGGTACTGCAACACATAGGCGATGGAAGCAAAAGGCGATTTGATAAGTCAGTCACTCTTACGGAACACGGTATATACGTTTGAAAATGCCCACGCTTATCAGTTCCCCTATTACGTGGCCCTCATTATGGTGACCACACTACGTTGCTTCAGTTTACGCAGCTGTATAAATATATACCTGTCTATAAACAGTGGCGGATATATGTGAACAAATAATATTTTCGCAACAACTGCACCGTGGCTGAATGCTTACTAGATAAGTCGAGGTGGCTTTCAAATAAACACATTTGGGTGAAGGACGGATCCAGAGACGGTATCTGAGGGGGAGGGGGGGGAGCAAAACATCCAATTACACCCCCTCCTTGAGGCTCGCCAAAACATCCACTGCGGAAATTACTGTTTTCCATGACACTATAATTTACTGTGGACTTATCAGTCTTCTCCAAACATTGCACTGTCGAATACTGTCACAACTGGTTCCTTTTGTGAAATGTAATGAGCTGTTGAGGTTAGTTGCTGTCTCTTTGTCCGGGAAGGTTGTTTATATCCATTATCTTGTTGCACCTCGAGGGGTCGCATTGACAAAACCAATCCTACAAAATTATGTATTACTAATCGCAACACACAATCTTGATTTAATCACCGAGTCGTTCCTAGTTTGCCAACAGTATTTTTTTATCATCAAGCACACGGCA
Source organism: Paraescarpia echinospica (assembly GCA_020002185.1). Lineage (NCBI taxonomy): Eukaryota > Metazoa > Annelida > Polychaeta > Sabellida > Siboglinidae > Paraescarpia > Paraescarpia echinospica. Next base: position 7,081,383 of record CM034533.1, on the reverse strand, counting down.
AGTGAACAAGCAATCACGAAGAACCAATTTGCGTTGGGTGAAATACTTTATGAATGCATCATTGGTGGAATGCTTTGGAACAAACAACATTTGCTATCGCACTACCTCCTGGAGAAAACATTGTTACCGTTAATTTCCATGGTAATTATCCTTTCGCCCTTGTTTTCAAATGATGGTAGGTTTGACGTTTCTACGTACTTGGCTAAATTAACTGGAGGGTTTTTTCATAACGAACAGTGACTTTGTGCAATAAAGTGATACTCTTCACAACGAATAGAGTCCACTATTTACATATATCGAAACAAATGTTTAAACTGAAAATATTAAGTTTATATAACCACTTCCTCTGATTTGCATCACTACACATCTTAACAATTATATTTATTTTAAGTTCTGAACTAATGAGCACTACCACATAAAACCTACTGTGTATTAAAATTGCCGTAGGCATCCGGGAACGCACCGTCCTGATTTAAATACATAAACAGATCTGCTAGTTAGATGGATAAGCACAAGTATTGTGTACATTGGTATACAATAATTGTATGCCAAAGTGCAAAAGATTTGTGACATTTCACTACAGCGCCACCTTGTGGTCGACTATATATGGTACTTGGCCGGTATCACAATTGTTGACAATAGCAGTGTTCGAAATTACGGCCGACCCGGAGGACCGTGACCGTCAAATATTTCGTCGGGCCGGTTACTTTTAAAAAGTGCTGGCCCGCAAAACCGGCTTATTGTTTTTAAAGACAATTTTGCAACACTTGTCTATTATGCGGGCCAACTTCGATTTTGCCATTATCACTACACGTTTGCTTAAATTTAATACCTCAGTGGTTTAATTTTATTGTCCAACATCATCCCAGCCATATATTACAAAAATATGGCGTCATAGCACCCTTTTGAGGCCCAAAGTGCGAGCCAGTTTGAGTCAGTTTGTGTCAGTCTGCGCCGCTGCGGCCGTGCGTTACCACAGTGAGTGATATAGCAGCGTATGTTGTTGCAAATTGGGTCGCTCTTTGGGCTTCAAAAGTGTGCTATGTCGAAATATTTGTGTAACGTAAATATGCATGGGATGATGTTGAATGATGGCAATAACACTTGATATATACAAATTAGGCAACATGTTGTTATAATGACGAAATCGAGGTGGGCCCGGATACTAGACAAGTGCCAAAAATGGTGACATTCGTGTACTTTTGAACGGGAAATTTAAGCATGGTACAAAAATAAGTTGATAAACTATAAAATGTCGAGCTGATAAATGCTGATAGATCGATTGAGTTTGGTTTCGTAGAGCTGGCACTTCCAGCGAGTTCCGCTGAATGTGAAAGAGGCGTCAGCTCAGTGAAACGAGTGTACAGTTCAAGACGAGTCTCGAAAGCGCATAAGGTCATCCACAGTGTCAGCCATCATCACCATCCAGCAGCATTCACCCGACATGGCTGACTTCAAACCCATATCAGCTATCCACCTGTGGAATACATCTGGCGCGATGATGCCCAAATTCAAATCCGAGTTGGACTCGGACAGTGAGTCACAGTCTGAGTCCAGCTCGGAATCAGCTGGAGTAACTGTCAGTGACTCGAGCGAGTGTACTTGGAGCCTGACAGTCCTGCTGCTCCTGCAGATGGTGGTAGTAGTTCTGAGTAGACACCTGCAGGCATTCATGTTGTGGTGTTTGTTGTAATTTGCAATATTTACGTTTTTCTGTCAACAATAAACTGTTGCCTATGTTGTCATGTTATGCCATTTAGCTGGTTCATTAATCTGAATATCGTAAATACGTAGGACTTACTTTGCCTGAACTAGTGTACTAATAATTGCCATGCGTTACAGCTTCAAATGTATAATCGTATAATTATGTTAATATTTGGACCATCAACTTTTGTGTGGGACCACCAACGTTGAAGGTCCGACTTACCACAAACTTTTCAGCTAAGGTGTAAAATACTGGACAATAGCATAACAAATGTTTGATCAGTTAGGATCATAAATTGCTTCAGCTGACACACATGTACGTATCATTAGAGTACATTCCAACTTTATAAAGACGGAGATTACAGTAACAATTAGGTGAAATGTATTAACTTTTCGACGTGGTTTACATACTTATGTTTAGTGTATATCTAGTTTTATTATAAATAGTTAGGGTAAATAGTAACATCGCTATCCCTTGTACGGTTAAACAAATGAATACGCAGTAACGTCATATAGTGCAAAATGAAGTATGTCACCAAGTAAACATATATGCGGATAAGCATACAAATTGTGCATTTTTGTTTATAATAGTAAAACTGTGTATACATCTACCACATATAGTCTTGAAGATATGCATGAAGCGGGTTTTTTTTCCGTTGCAACACGAGAATTTCCGCTGCCAGTATTAAGCATATAGTCTTATGTTCGCTTGGCTTTAGTGAAATCCCAGCCGATATATGACTGTAGCAACAGTAGCCGTAAGTGTAGCATTACCTGTAACAGCAGAAACAAAAGCAGTGACAGTAAGGATAGCAGTAGCTGTAGCTTCAACAGTAGTAGCAGTAGCAACAGCAACAGCAACAGCACACTAAAGGCGTGACTGATTACGGGACACGTTTTTTATGGATGGAATATTTTTCCAGGTTGATGGAAAGGGTTAGTGTTGATAAATTTCCCGGTCGAGGGATGGTGATGGAGATTTGTTCAGACGACTGGAGTAATGATGGTTGTTCTCCTGGTCGAGTGGGCGTATTAGAGATAGTTCACGTCGAGGTGGCAGTTTCGGACGTCTTTAAAACAACAATTACCAGACAACTGCAAGGGGCAGTGGCAGTGGCAGTGGCAGTGGCAGGGGCAGTGGCAGTGGCAGTGGCAGTGGCAGTGGCAGTGGCAGTGGCAGTGACAGTGACAGTGACAGTGACTGTGGCAGTGGCAGTGGCAGTGGCAGTGGCAGTGGCAGTGGCAGTGGCAGTGACAGTTACAGTGACAGTGACAGTGACAGTGACACTGACACTGACAGTGACAGTGGTAGTGACATTGACAGTGACAGTGGCAGTGACAGTGACAGTGACAGTGACATTGAAAGTGCCAGTGCCAGTGGCAGTGGCAGTGGCAGTGGCAGTGGCAGTGGCAGTGGCAGTGGCAGTGGCAGTGGCAGTGCCAGTGGCAGTGGCAGTGGCACTGGCAGAGGCAGTAACAGTGACAGAGGCAGTGGTTTTAGCAGTGATTGTGGCTGTAGCAGTGGCAGTTGCAGTGTTCATCTGATTCTTACGTTGACACACATTAAGTATACTACCAGTCACCGGGAATTAATGAACACGTATTTATTTCGCTGCTGCCAAAAGGACATTCCATGTACAATATTATGACGAAACACCAATTCCTATCCAACCGCGTATGTAGAAGTTCTTGTCTGATGCCACGAAAGACGGAAGTTTATTAGAGAAATAGGGAGTGTCTGGTTCAGAGGAATACAACGGCAGCAAGGACACTTCTACAGCACAGGAGCCGGACCTTACCGCTGTGTATGGAATGAACCATGAAGAAGAATGGAAATAGCAAAATGTCAAACGGCTACTGTCGTAGGCATGTCGCTAATTAGCATGTCTACGTAAATAACTTAATTACACTTTGTTTTGGTTGCATATTTAATGTATGTTTAAATGACTACCTTTTGACGGCATTACATAGATTAGCTGAACTAAGACAATCAGTGATCACCCGAGCGAATACAAACAGCAAACAGTTACATGAACGTGACCGATTTTATCCCCCCTCCGGCGAAATAGATAACGGACTGGCTTACGTAACCGCGTGTGCAACCAGTGGAACAATTTCACCCCACCCTCTATTGAGGTGGTCCGACCAGGTGAATTACTGACACCCCCACAAACTCACTGTGCACGAATATTCCAATCACGGCGGTTGTGTGCTTCGATCCGGAAAAGGATATTTGTTTTCGTTCGGCTTTTTTAGATAAAATTGCAGCAGAAGTGGAGATTTCGTACACCAGCGAGGTAGGTGGTTCGGCATTGATTGCGTGAAGATAGCCATGTTGGTTTTATGTTCGCATAACGGCGAAACGCCGAAAAGCTGTTCATTCGCATAAAATCGTCGGTAAAAGTTTATTATATAAACAATGAACTTAGGTATTTACATGTTCCACAATAAAACCTCACAAAGATGTACTAGGTAATTTGTTGAGACGGGAACACCTGTACGCATTGCATGGTGGACGGCCATTCCACTGAAAGGACAGTTGAAAAAAGTAACACAGGACGTTTGTAAAGTTGAAATGGCATTATATTTGGCAATAATCACATTTTATATTGAAGAAAAACATTCCATAGATGGGCCCCTGAGGTATAGCTGTTCCTTGCGACAGTGTCAACTTGAAGGAGAAAGTTCGTGGTTACGATGTTAGCGGACTTAGAGGAGATTATCAGTCACAAAACTGCGCGGAAAGACGAACGGAGTAACGCGCACACGATACTTGTTGTGATTAATTTTGTTTAAATAATGATGGTATTTTAATGGATATATATATAGCTTACGTGTGTTTTGAGTAAACAGAACGTTCGACGCCAATAAAACATAAATAAAATTATGTTATAGTGAGACATCGGAGCGCCAATATGTTACATTTATAAAGTGTTTTTAACATTCGTCAAACGTGCTGATATGCATTTCAAACTCAATTTTCAAAACACGTGTACATATGTTTTTCCTATAAGGTCCAGCTGTTGTACTAGTTAGCATAGTTGCATTTTCATTAGTATAACCATTTATGTACGAAATATCGTCTCGTTTGAGTGTACGCCAAATATAATGTTTTCGCGTACGAACGGCACATTGAACCAACAATATGGCGCTTACTTCTGACTGAATCTCAAAAGCCACTAGCATGTGCGATGATGATGCTCCTAATATATAAATATTGAATATACATTATTTGTCATAGTAAATAACATTACGACCATTAGCAGCGCTACAACCGAATAAGCGTATTGAACATAACACTATTTTGGACAGCCGTCACCAAACATTATCTCTTAAATGCAATCCGGAACTTTTTGTACATGAGCGGGTCACAGATTTCCGACGTTCCTGTGTGTACGTTGATAGTTGGCACACTTTCAACACGGCATATATGCCTTTTTGTACGGGCGTGATGCAATACACGATAGCGCAGAACAGGTCATGGGAATTGGCTGGTTGCAAATAATAACACATTATCTATCAGCTATGATAACTTTAAAAAAAACTCGTGTTCGTTTTCGTTTTGCGTGCTTCTTTGGTTGATCGGGTCAGACGTCGCCAGCGGATTGAAGTGTAGATTACATGGATAAAAGACGTAAACATGCAATTAGAATAGTTTACATACACGCAATATTCTTTATCCAACACATGGGTGTAAATGTGACTTCCTCGTCGGACGTGAGCGATTATGTCGCAACTTGTTTTGTTGATATTATAACGTACACGTGATATTTGGCAGTGTACCATTTACTTGCGCAAAACAAGGGTTAATGGAGATTCAGCACCTAAACATTTTTCGCCGCCGCACATCTTCACATCTTCCTTGAAGCTCTCTCGGCTTTGAAAAAAAAATTTGCGACAACGCCGCCTATTACTGGGGGGGGGGGACAGAAAACAATATGTCTACCCTACAATTGCACGCCCCTTTCACAGTCGACAAAAGACACAGTGATCGTCTCATAACATTTACATTTCCACCCGCCATTGACGCTCGCCAAAAGAACAAACATTCACGCTCACATTTAATAGGGGGCAGAACCATATGTCTGCCCCCCAAACAAATTCCAGGAGACAGCTGCCCCCTGCCCCCCCCCCTTTTTTTCCCGCGTCTATGCTTATAGATTACGATTATGTATATGAATATTTACTTCTTTCAGACATGGTATTAAATAATTGCCCATTGGAACAGACAGATGGTTTAATACTGATAGAAATGAAAAGGGTTGCGCGGTTAGTGTAGTAGAAATAGGGTAGGTGATTGATTGCATCTGCTCTTTCAATTTGACAACAACAAAGTTTCACGTTATTACTTTGAACTGCTCTGTGCTGTTTTATTAGTTATGTTTTAAATAAGGTAGTAGTAAAATCTAACGGCATCAAAGTAATTATTATTAAAGGAAGTTAAGTAACTGGGCCTGGTCGTCTGGTTTAATATATTATGAGTATTTTCTCTCAAGCACCCGGTGTTTATCTCATACTCCATGTTATGATATTAGACAATAAATGTCGTATCGGCTTGTCTTACTTCTTGCGTCTATGTGATTCAAGTGTTAACATGAGTAAGGGCATACGTGCTAGTTTGTTTAGATTAATGTTTTAGAATGGGATGTTAACATCATTTTGTACCATATCTGGGGACGTTCATACTTACCATTAACATAACGTTTATGTGGTGGTGGGATACATGGTTACCGCCAGGTGTCGTGCTAACACAGGTATACTAGGCCTAGTTAACCTGATAAACGGTGATTTATTCCGCTTGTCGAGTGTGTCTCATGCCAAACCAGGGTGACTGTCCCAGTTGGTGCCGCGCACTGTGAGGGGGATATCCAATTAAGACCCCTGTTGCGGGGGACCAGCATTGACAGACATAAATAACCACGGCACATTATATTTGTGTGGGAGTGTGTGTTTGGAATCAGGAAATAGTGCTAGTAAATGCTATGTAAACTGTTAACAGTGTTATTGTTGATGCAAATTGTGCATATCTTTTTAAAGAGCACTAGCATAATAGTACAATTTCGTGGTCGCGGGCATGGTGCAAGGAATGATGGGTTGAAGCAGACAAGGTATACGGGGATGGTGTGGACGCGGGTTTGGTTTAAGGTGTATGGGATGGTCGTAGGCACGGTGCAATGTGTGTGGGGTGGTTGCGGGCATGGTGCAAGGTGCGTGGGGTGACTGAGGGCTTGGTTTAAGATATGTGGGTTGGTCGAGGGCATGGTGCAAGGTGTGTAGGGTGGTCGAGAGCATGATGCAAGGTGTGTGGGATAATCGTGATCATGGTGCAATGTGTGTTGGGTGGACGGGGGCATGGTTCAAGGAGGGTGGGGTATGCGATGGCATGGTGCAAGGTGTGTGAAGTGGTCGAGAACATGGTGCAAGGTGTGTGGGGTAGTCAAGGGCATAGTGCAAGGTGTATTGGGTGGTCGAGGGCATTGTGCAAGGTGTGTGGCGTTGTCGTGATCATGGTGCAAGGTGTGTGGGGGTGGTCAAGGGCATGGTGCTAGGTGTGTGGGGTAGTCAAGGGCATGGTGCTAGGTGTGTCGGGTGGTCGTGATCATGGTGCAAGGTGTATTGGGTGGTCGAGGGCATGGTGCAAGGTATGCGGGGTGGTTGTGATCATGGTGCAAAGTGTGCGGGTGCTCGTGATCACGGTGCAAGGTGTGCGGGGTGCTCGAGATCATGGTCCAAGGTGTGTGAGGTGCTCGTGATCACGGTGCAAGGTGTGCGGGGTGCTCGTGATCACGGTGCATGGTGTGCGGGGTGCTCGTGATCATGGTGCAAGGTGTGTGGGGTGCTCGTGATCATGGTGCAAGTTGTGTGTGGTGCTCGTGATCACGGTGCAAGGTGTGCGGGGTGCTCGTGATCACGGTGCATGGTGTGCGGGGTGCTCGTGATCATGGTGCAAGGTGTGTGGGGTGCTCGTGATCATGGTGCAAGGTGTGCGGGGTGCTCGTGATCATGGTGCAAGGTGTGTGGGGTGCTCGTGATCATGGTGCAAGGTGTGTGGGGGTGGGGACATGGTGCAATGTATGTGGGGTGCTCGTGATCATGGTGCAAGGTGTGCGGGGTGCTCGTGATCATGGTGCAAGTTGTGTGGGGTGGTCGTGTACCTGTGAGTGTGTGCCTGCCATGTATGTGTCTGTGCCCGTGCCTGTACCCGTGCCTGTGTGTATGGAACACACACAATCATGCGATCATTATTAACAACCTTACTCGCTTAGCTTGAAGTTCCCCTATGGTCGCGGATATACAAACAATAAGAAAGTTATAAACAAATTGTCCAAGCTTCGGCGCGGCACCAAATGACAACCTGTGAGGAAAGTGGCTGCTGCCGCTGCTTGCGCACTTGAGTTACGACCTCTTGCGGGTCGTATGTGCACTATGTTAGCAATTGGCTTCCTGTTTTCTTATTGTTGTTAAGCCGTTGATATGTGCAAATATTGCATTCAGTGAAGTTATATTGATAACTCACGTAGCTACTGTACATTATGCGCTGTAGTTATTTTGTCATGCGTGCATAGTATACACTAATTACATTTTGGGAAATGTTTGCAATGCTTAACTTAACGTTTATATCACCCAGACCACCATAAATAGCTGGGCGTACGAAGTCATAGCGTCTCTGACGAAAATCATAATACGTCAACTTTCTGTCTGTTTGGTATCTATAACTGACAGGGTCATTTTCTCAAAATACTGACGCCGATGGTAATTTGGCGTTAGAGATTCCAGCGTTGTGAGTCCACGCTAGCTTAATCATTTAAACCCCCCTGCGTGGGATATTTTATTTCCCGTGGCAGAGCTACTAGGTAGCAGAGGCCAATGACTAATAGTGTCTCTTCCGAACGACGAAGGTAACGTGGAGTTTAATTGCCAAAGTTTCAAAACGGTGGTCGGTAGTACTGTTCGAACCACGGTCCCCTCAACCGAGGGTCTAGCTCTCTACCGCCGTATATACGGGTAACAGATTCACTACGTTGAAGGCACTGCTACCCTACGGTTACGTAACTTGAGGGTAAACAGTAAGTTTGCTTCGTACGTTTGATTCACGGATCCGCCAGAGGGTAATTTTTTTAAAAGTAGCCATGCTTTCTTTTGGTTTCCCAGTTATTCGATCCTGGTGCCGAGTTCATGAAGCGGAATTAACTCAATTACTAAGAAAATCATTTTAGCGGTAAATATGTTCTTAACCATTTATGTAACTTGGCTAAGAATGTTTTAGTGCTAAGATAATTGTTTTAGTAAATAATGCGGTATTTTAATTAAATCTGAAGAACTTCGGGTTGGCGTAAGTGGAATGAGAGGGGTGTTCTTCCTCACCTCCCGTGGCTTTAACAAAACATGTGCAGGGTGCATTTTGGCCAGATTAGATATTGATTTCTAGCCAATAGCTATACGTAAATTTAAATGATGTTTTGGTACAAAACGGGGTCCGGACACATTGGGTCCCCTCTCTGGATCCGCCTATGCTTTGTATAATTACCCTTCATATATATGAGTGTTAACGCAACTTGGAACAACAATTGCAAAACGAGTAACGCACGTTATAATATGCAGTATTATTCTAAAATTACCGCTCACTTATGCACACGTGTATAAAGCGGTTATCTCGCTTAAATGTGGAGTTACATAAACTGGCGTACACGACCAACAACAAACACTGGGCATGCAGCACTATTTGTTTGATAATGGTGAATCGGGAACAATTATGTGTCATTATATACGAGCTGTGCCTCTAAACGTTTCTTGGCCGGAGACAAGGCATGGGACAGACGTGGGATGAAGCAGCCTTTGTAATCAATGTCCCACAGAACAATGTAACCTATGTTAAGGGGCCGCAACGTAAGACTTTTACAACAGACTTGCAGTGTTTCGCTATGCATTGCATTAATACACCAGGGCCGGAAATTGCCGGGTTGCCATTCTAGTTACATAAAGCACTGTGGCGGTCGTTTAACCCAGTACAATATCAGATGACTCAGGTATTACATCATTTACTTCAACAGATTTAAGAACACATATCACCGACAAAACACTGCTTTAGTGTGAAAGCAGTGCGTTTCGCTTACGTTAAAAAAGTAAATAAATTGTGTTATTTAGATAAGAAATTAAATCCTCCTTTTAGATTGATGAATATCGTAAATGTATGTGTAGCTTTGTTATTGTTTAGGATAAGGCCAATAATTACCAGAAAACCACTACACGTTTACTCCAATTTTACACGATATTTTTTCAGGTGAAGCTACGCCGTCATGGCGATTGGCAGGACTTCTCAGTGGTGCCTCCTGGTGGTTATGCTAGTCATGACTTCTGCAGTGCAAACGCATGGTGAGTGAAACTGCATGGACATGGCGTCTGCTGGTAAAACCGCAGTCTGCAAGTCCTTCTAATACGGTAATAGTGGGGCATTTTAAATGTAAGCTATCACCACACAGGCGCCGGCGTCCAGTCGTTTTTTGTCTGTGTTCATAAACATGGTATCTATTTAAAAATACGAAGGTAGATTTTTGTTATAATAATTATAGTTAAATATACGAGTCAGTGTATTTGCCTTCCGGAGAAATATGGAAATTGTATAATGGTAGTGACTCTAGACGGTGCCACTGTGACCGGGTTTCAACAATAATGTAAAGACAGTCCCGTATCATCTGTGTTGGTGTGTGTGTGTGCGCGTGTGTTCGTGTTCGTGTGCGTGTGCGTGTACTTCTGTACTTATATGCGTGTATGTGGTGTGTGTGTGTGTGTGTGTGTGTGTGTGTGTGTGTGTGTGTGTGTGTGTGTGTGTGTGTGTGTGTGTGTGTGTGTGTGTGTGTGTGTGTGTGTGTGTGTGTGTGTGTATGTGGTGTGTGTGTATGTGCATGTGTATATGTGTGTGTGTGTGAGTGTGTGTGTGTGTGTGTGTGTGTGTTTGTGTGTGTGTGTGGATGTGTGTGTGTGTGTGTGTTTATGTTTGCGTTTATGTGTGTTTGAGTGTTTGTGCGTGTGTTCGTGTGGGTGGTTATATGTTTGTGTGCGTGTGTGTGTATGTGTTCTTGTGTGTGTGTGTGTGTGTGTGTGTGTGTGTGTGTGTGTGTGTGTGTGTGTGTGTGTGTGTGTGTGTGTGTGTGTGTGTGTGTGTGTGTGTGTGTGTGTGTGTGTGTGTGTGTGTGTGTGTGTGTGTGTGTGTTTATGTTTGCGTTTATGTGTGTTTGAGTGTTTGTGCGTGTGTTCGTGTGGGTGGTTATACGTTTGTGTGCGAGCGTGTGTGTGCGTGTGTGTATGTGTTCTTGTATGTGTGTGTGTGTTGCGTGTCTGTATATATATGTATGTGTGTGTCTGTGTATGTGCGTGTGTTTGTGTGTGTGTGTGTGAGCTGTGTAATTGTGTGTGTGTGCTTGTGTGCGTGTGCGTGTCATTGTGTGTTTAAATGTGTGTGTGTGTTTGTGCGTTTGTGTATGTGTGTGTGCGTGCGTGTTTGAGTGCATGTGTATGTGTATGTGCATGTGAGTGTGTGCGTGCATGTGTGTGGGTTCTTGCATGTGTGTGTGTGCGTGTGTAAGTGTGTGTGAGTGTGTGCGTACATGTGTGTACATGTGTGCGTGCGTGCGTGTGTGTGTGTTCTTGTGTGTGTGTGTACATGTGTGTGTATGTGCATGCGTGGTTGTGTGTGTGTGCGTGCGTGCCTGCGTGTGTCTGTGTGTGTGCGTGTGCGTGCGCGTGCGCGTGCATGCGTGTTTGTGAGTACGTGTGTGTATGCGTGCGTGTGTGTATGTGTGTGTGTGTGTGTGTGTGTGTGTGTGTGTGTGTGTGTGTGTGTGTGTGTGTGTGTGTGTGTGTGTGTGTGTGTGTGTGTGTGTGTGTGTGTGTGTGTGTGAGTGAATGTGTGCGTGTATATGTGTGTGTACCTGTGTGTATGCGTGCGTTTGTGTGTGTGTGTGGGTGTGTGTGTGTGTGTATGCGTGCATGCGTGTGTGTGTGTGTGTGTGCGTGTGTGTGTGTTGCACCCCTTTGTTCCACGAATGGGTGTAAACCAGTAGTCGAAACTATTAAAAGTATTTGTGAGTTCACTGGATTTTATACCACGTAAAATAAACATACACACAAGGTCTCGTCTCAATTTCAGCAAACGCTTGCAGCAGCAATCCGTGTATGAATAGAGCGACATGTGTGGGCGATACGGAGGTGTATAACTGCACGTGCGCGGAAGATTACACTGGCTACATGTGCGAGACAGGTGAGAACAACTAAAACATGATTACAACTTGTCATCCGATAGTGAGAATTGTGATATTCTTTTTAAAGGAAACATTCAAAATAATTACATTTAACATATATGGAAGTTTAGAAATTTGACACGCCTTCGTAATCAACTAATTTAATACTGATTGGCCTCGACAATATACGATTGTGGTAGGTTTCACAATTGCATAATCCTGTGAGTTGGATTGGAAACTGCGCCATAAAAATAATTACACTTAACATACACAAGTCCGTATAGCGTGTTTGGTGTAGCTCACAAATCAAGTACGAAGTTAAACATCGTTTCGGTAGTATTGCATAATTCCTGCTATATACAGTGTAGCTTAATACGCTAAGAATAAAATATTGTAATTGCATCTCTTCCGAGGTGCTCACGTTCACTCGCCTATTTATATGTTCGTTCGCTTCATAGTACCATTAGCTTTCGTGTTATTTACTAGTGCATTTTTTATTGATTTCCGACGAAAGCAGAGGCGTTGACTGAATCTACTCAAGCTCTAGAGGAGCAAAGAACATATTCAACGAACGAAGATGAGTTTAGTGAATCTACACCAGCAGTAGTGGAGCTAAGAACAACTCCAACGAACGAAGATGAGTTGACTGAATCAACCCCAGCAGTAGAGGAGCCAACAACAACTCCGTCGAAAAAAGAGGAGTTAACTGATTCTACACCAGCAGATGAGGAGCCAACAACAACTCCGTCAAAAGAAAATGAGTTGACTGAATCTACACCTGCAGTAGAGGAGCCAACAACAACTGCAACGAAAGAAGATGAGTTGGCAGAATCTAGACCAGCAGTAGAGGAGCCAACAACAACTCCGACGAAAGAAGAGGAGTCGACTGAATCTACACCGGCAGTAGAGGAGCCAACAGCAACTTCGACGAAAGAAGATGAGTTGAATGAAACTACACCAGCAACAGAGGACCCAAGAACAACTCCGACGAACGAAGATGAGTTGACAGAATCAACACCAGCAGTAGAGCAGCCAACAACAACTCTCACAAAAGAAGAGGAGTTGACTGAGTCTACACGAGCAGCAGAGGAGCCAAAAACAATTTCAACGAACGAAGAAGAGTTGAATGAATCTACACCAGCAGTAGAGGAGCCAAGAACAACTCCGACGAACGAAGATGAGTTGACAGAATCTACACCAGCAGAAGAAGACCAAACAACAAATCCGTCGAAAGAAGATGAGCTGATTGAATCAACAATAGATGAGCCAACAACAACTCCGACGAAAGAAGAGGAGTTGACTGAATCTATACAAGCACTAGAGGAGCAAAGAACAACTCCAACGAACGAAGATGAGGTGACTGAATCTACACGAGCAGTAGAGGAGCCAACAACATCTCCAACGAACGAAGATGAGTTGAATGAATCTACACCAGCAGTAAAGGAGCAAAGAACAACTCCAACGAACGAAAATGAGTTGACTGAATCTACACCAGCAATTGAGGAGCCAAGAAGAACTCAAACGAACGAAGACGATGTGACAGAATCTACACCAGCAGTAGAGGAACCAAGAATAACTCTAACGTACGAAGATGCGTTGACTGAATCAACATCAGCGGTAGAGGAGCCAACAACAATTTCGACGATAGAAGATGAGTTGCCTGAATCTACACCAGTTATAGAGGAGCCAAGAACAACTCCGACGAACGAAGATGAGTTGACAGAATCAACACCAGCAGTAGAGGAGCCAAGAACAACTCCGACGAAAGACGATGAGCTGACTGGATCACCGCCAACAATAGGGGAGTCAACAATAACTCCCACAAAAGAAGAGGAATTGACTGAGTCTACACGAGCAGCAGAGGAGCCAAAAACAAGTCCAACGAACGAAGAAGAATTGAATGAATCTACATCAGCAGTAGAGAAGCCAAGAACAACTCCAACGAACGAAGATGAGTTGACTGAATCAACCCCAGCAGTAGAGGAGCCAACAACAACTCCGTCGAAAGAAGAGGAGTTGACTGAATCTACACCAGCAGAAGAGGAGCCTACAACAACTCCGTCAAAACAAAATGAGTTGACTGAATCTACACCTGCAGTAGAGGAGCCAACAACAACTCCGACGAAAGAAGATGAGTTGACTGAATCTAGACCAGCAGTAGAGGAGCAAAGACCAACTCCAACGAACGAAAATGAGTTGACTGAATCTACACCAGCAATAGATGAGCCAAGAACAACTCAAACGAACGACGATGATGTGACAGAATCTACACCAGCAGTAGAGGAACCAAGAATAACTCTAACGTACGAAGATGCGTTGATTGAATCAACACCAGCGGTAGAGGAGCCAACAACAACTTCGACGATAGTAGATGAGTTGACTGAATCTACACCAGCTATAGAGGAGCCAAGAACAACTCCGACGAACGAAGATGAGTTGACAGAATCAACACCAGCAGTAGAGGAGCCAAGAACAACTCCAACGAAAGAAGAGGAATTGACTGAGTCTACACTAGCAGCAGAGGAGCCAAAAACAAGTCCAACGAACGAAGAAGAGTTGAATGAATCTACACCAGCTGTAGAGGAGCCAAGAACAACTCCACCGAACGAAGATGAGTTGACTGAATCAACCCCAGCAGTAGAGGAGCCAACAACAACTCCGTCGAAAGAAGAGGAGTTGACTGAATCTAAACCAGAAGAAGAGGAGCCTACAACATCTCCGTCAAAAGAAAATGAGTTGACTGAATCTACACCTGCAGTAGAGGAGCAAAAAACAAATCCAACGAACGAAGATGAGGTGACTGAATCTACACGAGCAGTAGAGGAGCCAAGAACTTCTCCAACGAACGAAGATGAGTTGAATAAATCTACACCAGCAGTAGAGGAGCTAAGAACAACTCCAACTTACGAAGATGAGTTGACTGAATCAACCCCAGCAGTAGAGGAGCCAACAACAACTCCGTCGAAAGAAGGGGAGTTGACTGAATCTACACCAGCAGAAGAGGAGCCTACAACAATTCCGTCAAAAGAAAACGAGTTGACTGAATCTACACCTGCAGTAGAGGAGCCAACAACAACTCCGACGAAAGAAGATGAGTTGACTGAATCTACACCAGCTATAGAGGAGCCAAGAACAACTCCAACGAATGAAGATGAGTTGACAGAATCAACACCAGCAGTAGAGGAGTCAAGAACAACTCCGACGAAAGACGATGAGCTGACTGAATCACCACCAACAATAGGGGAGCAAACAACAACTCCCACAAAAGAAGTCGAATTGACTGAGTCTACACGAGCAGCAGAGGAGCCAAAAACAAGTCCAACGAACGAAGAAGAGTTGAATGAATCTACACCAGCAGTAGAGGAGCCAAGAACAACTCCAACGAACGAAGATGAGTTGACTGAATCAACCCCAGCAGTAGAGGAGCCAACAACAACTCCGTCGAAAGAAGAGGAGTTGACTGAATCTATACCAGCAGAAGAGGAGCCTACAACAACTCCGTCAAAAGAAAATGAGTTGACTGAATCTACACCTGCAGTAGAGGAGCAAAAAACAACTCCAACGAACGAAGATGAGGTGACTGAATCTACACGAGCAGTAGAGGAGCCAAGAACATCTCCAACGAACGAAGATGAGTTGACTGAATCAACCCCAGCAGTAGAGGAGCCATCAACAACTCCGTCGAAAGAAGACGAGTTGACTGAATCTACACCAGCAGAAGAGGAGCCTACAACAACTCCGACGAAAGAAGATGAGTTGACTGAATCTACACCAGCAATAGAGGAGCCAAGAACAACTCCAACGAACGAAGATAATGTGACAGAATCTACACCAGCAGTAGAGGAACCAAGAACAACTCTAACGTACGAAGATGCGTTGACTGAATCAACACCAGCGGTAGAGGAGCCAACAACAACTTCGACGATAGAAGATGAGTTGACTGAATCTATACCAGCTATAGAGGAGCCAAGAACAACTCCGACGAACGAAGATGAGTTGACAGAATCAACACCAGCAGTAGAGGAGCCAAGAACAACTCCGACGAAAGACGATGAGCTGACTGAATCTCCACCAACAATAGGGGAGCCAACAACAACTCACACAAAAGAAGAGGAATTGACTGAATCTACACGAGCAGCAGAGGAGCCAAAAACAAGTCCAACGAACGAAGAAGAGTTGAATGAATCTACACCAGCAGTAGAGGAGCCAAGAACTACTCCAACGAACGAAGATGAGTTGACTGAAACAACCCCAGCAGTAGAGGAGCCAACAACAACTCCGTCGAAAGAAGACGAGTTGATTGAATCTACACCAGCAGAAGAGGAGCCTACAACAACTCCGTCAAAAGAAAATGAGTTGACTGAATCTACACCTGCAGTAGAGGAGCAAAAAACAACTCCAACGAACGAAGATGAGGTGACTGAATCTACACGAGCAGTAGAGGAGCCAAGAACATCTCCAATGAACGAAGATGAGTTGACTGAATCAACCCCAGCAGTAGAGGAGCCAACAACAACTCCGTCGAAAGAAGAGGAGTTGACTGAATCTACACCAGCTGAAGAGGAGCCTACAACAACTCCGTCAAAAGAAAACGAGTTGACTGGATCTACACCTGCAGTAGAGGAGCCAACAATAACTCCGACGAAAGAAGATGAGTTGATTGAATCTAAACCAGCAGTAGAGGAGCAAAGAACAACTCCAACGAACGAAAATGAGTTGACTGAATCTACACCAGCAATAGAGGAGCCAAGGACAACTCCAACGAACGAAGATGATGTGACAGAATCTACACCAGCAGTAGAGGAACGAATAACAACTCTAACGTACGAAGATGCGTTGACTGAATCAACACCAGCGGTAGAGGAGTCAACAACAACTTCGACGATAGAAGAAGAGTTGAATGAATCTACACCAGCAGTAGAGGAGGCAAGAACAACTCCAACGAATGAAGATGAGGTGACTGAATCTACACGAGCAGTAGAGGAGCCAAGAACATCTCCAACGAACGAAGATGAGTTGACTGAATCAACCCCAGCAGTAGAGGAGCCAACAACAACTCCGTCGAAAGAAGAGGAGTTGACTGAATCTACACCAGCAGAAGAGGAGCCTACAACAACTCCGTCAAAAGAAAATGAGTTGACTGAATCTACACCTGCAGTAGAGGAGCAAAAAACAACTCCAACGAACGAAGATGAGGTGACTGAATCTACACGAGCAGTAGAGGAGCCAAGAACATCTCCGTCGAAAGAAGAGGAGTTGACTGAATCTACACCAGCAGAAGAGGAGCCTACAACAACTCCATCAAAAGAAAACGAGTTGACTGAATCTACACCTGCAGTAGAGAAGCCAACAACAACTCCGACGAAAGAAGATGAGTTGACTGAATCTACACCAGCTATAGAGGAGCCAAGAACAACTCCGACGAACGAAGATGAGTTGACAGAATCAACACCAGCAGTAGAGGAGCCAAGAACAACTCCGACGAAAGACGATGAGCTGACTGAATCACCACCAACAATAGGGGAGCCAACAACAACTCCCACAAAAGAAGAGGAATTGACTGAGTCTACACGAGCAGCAGAGGAGCCAAAAACAAGTCCAACGAACGAAGAAGAGTTGAATGAATCTACACCAGCAGTAGAGGAGCCAAGAACAACTCCAACGAACGAAGATGAGTTGACTGAATCAACCCCAGCAGTAGAGGAGCCAACAACAACTCCGTCGAAAGAAGAGGAATTGACTGAATCTACACCAGCAGAAGAGGAGCCAAGAACATATCCAACGAACGAAGATGAGTTGAATCAATCTACACCAGCAGTAGAGGAGCTAAGAACAACTCCAACTTACGAAGATGAGTTGACTGAATCAACCCCAGCAGTAGAGGAGCCAACAACAACTCCGTCGAAAGAAGAGGAGTTGACTGAATCTACACCAGCAGAAGAGGAGCCTACAACAACTCCGTCAAAAGAAAACGAGTTGACTGAATCTACACCTGCAGTAGAGGAGCCAACAACAACTACCACAAAAGAAGAGGAATTGACTGAGTCTACACGAGCAGCAGAGGAGCCAAAAACAAGTCCACCGAACGAAGAAGAGTTGAATGAATCTACATCAGCAGTAGAGGAGCCAAGAACTACTCCAACGAACGAAGATGAGTTGACTGAATCAACCCCAGCAGTAGAGGAGCCAACAACAACTCCGTCGAAAGAAGAGGAGTTGACTGAATCTACACTAGCAGAAGAGGAGCCTACAACAACTCCATCAAAAGAAAATGAGTTGACTGAATCTACACCTGCAGTAGAGGAGCAAAAAACAACTCCAACGAACGAAGATGAGGTGACTGAATCTACACGAGCAGTAGAGGAGCCAAGAACATCTCCAACGAACGAAGATGAGTTGAATAAATCTACACCAGCAGTAGAGGAGCCAAGAACAACTCCAACTTACGAAGATGAGTTGACTGAATCAACCCCAGCAGTAGAGGAGCCAACAACAACTCCGTCGAAAGAAGAGGAGTTGACTGAATCTACACCAGCAGAAGAGGAGCCTACAACTCCGTCAAAAGAAAACGAGTTGACTGAATCTACACCTGCAGTAGAGGAGCCAACAACAACTCCGACGAAAGAAGATGAGTTGACTGAATCTAGACCAGCAGTAGAGGAGCCAACAACAACTCCGAAGAAAGAAGAAGAGTCGACTGAATCTACACCCGCTGTAGAGGATCCAATAACAAGTTCGACCAAAGAAGATGAGTTGAATGAAGCTACACCAGCAACAGAGGACCCAAGAACAACTCCGACGAACGAAGATGAGTTGACGGAATCAACACCAGCGGTAGAGGAGCCAAAAACAACTCCGTCGAAAGAAGATGAGCTGACTGAATCAACACCAACAATAGGGGAGCCAACAACATCTCCCGCGAAAGAAGAGGGATTGACTGAATCTACACGAGCAGTAGAAGAGCCAAGAACAACTCCAACGAACGAACATGGGTTGAACGAATCTACAGCAGCAGTAGAAGAACCAAGAACAACTCCAACGAACGAAGATGAGTTGACTGAATCAACCCCAGCAGTAGAGGAGCCAACACCAACTCCTTCGAAAGAAGATGCGTTGACTGAATCTACACCACCAGAAGAGGGGCCAACATCAACTCCGTCGAAAGAAGATGAGTTGACTGAATCTACACCAGCTGTAGAGGAGCCAAGAACAACTCCAACGAACCAAGATGATTTGTCTGAATCTACACCAGCAGTAGAGGATCCAAGAACAACTCCGACGAAAGAAGATGAGTTGACTGAATCTGCACCAGCATTAGAGGAGCCAACAACAACTCCGACGAAAGAAGATGTGTTGACTGAATCAACACCAGCAGTAGAGGAGCCAACAACTCGGACGAAAGTAGAGGGGTTGACTGATTCAACACCAGCAGTAGTCGAGACGACAACATATCTAACCGAACAAGGTGAGTCGACCGAAAATACTGTGACGCGGTATTTGGTAACGTGTAGTTGGGCACTGCCAATCCAATTAATTTATGCATATACAAAAATGTAGCAAATACTAACTAATTTTGCATAAATTCAGTAAAAAGTACAAGATACATTTCTGGTTAAGTAAGTTATTGTAATAAATATGCACATTTTGTGTATGCTCCTACGTTGGAAAGCATATCGGTTGTTTTATTATTATAGACACGGTCGCATTTTTCAAATGTTTTTTTCATAACCCAACTCGTTTTGTATTAATGGAGTGGTGGTCTCGGTTGCCGCATTTTCACAAAGTATACCAGCAAATACTATTTGTTTAAAGCACCTACTGGATTAATGTCCACGTAAAATAAACATAAACACAAGGTCTTATATCAATTTCAGCAAGCGACTCTTGTAGCAGCAATCCCTGTGTGAATGAAGCGACATGTGAGGGCGATACGGAGGGGTATAACTGCAATTGCGCGGAAGGTTACACCGGCGACATGTGTGAGACAGGTGAGAACAACTAATACATGACAACTCGTCATCCGATAGTGTGAATTGTGATATTCTTTTTAAAGGAAACATTCAAAATAATTACATTTAACATATATGGAAGTTTAGAAATTTGACACGCCTTCGTAATCAACTAATTTAATACTGACTGGCCGCGACAATATACGATTGTGGTAGGTTTCACAATTGCATAATCCTGTGAGTTGGCACACAACTGCAGTGATCGCGATTGATACAATTAATAGAGTCTGTATAGCGTGTTAGGTATAATTCACAACTCAAGTGCGACGTTAAACGTCGTTTCGGTACTATTGCATAATTCCTGCAATATAGTTTAATACGCTAAGCGTAAAATATTGCAATAGTATCTCTTCCAAGGTGCCCACGTTCACTCGCCTATTTATATGTTCATTTGCTTTCTAGTACCGTTAGCTTTCGAGTTATTTACTAGTGTGTTTTTATTGATTTCTGATGTTTTGTAATTTAATGGTGATCTCCAATTGACGCTGATATAACGGTGATAGTTGATACACTTGGAGTGATGTTCCGTGAGTGTGTGTAACTTCGTTAGTAATGTTACCACTTTGACATTTGTATAACGTTTTGTATATCTAGCATGCGCCAATTTAACCCAAAAATAACCAGGTTTTTACGTAGCTTAGATTGCTCATCGTCGTCATCGTTATCACCCTCGTCATGATATAACAGAACATAGTAGTATTCTTGTGAGCCGCTATTGGTTTTATCTGCGACTAGATGATATGACCGACTCTACAACTGAAGTAAACGATTTGGTAACAACTACAAAGGTAGTTGAGGAGTCCACCGAATCTACACCTGAAGTAGAGGAAACGACAACATCGCCAACAAAAGTCAAAGAGTCCACTGAATCTACACCAGAAGTTGAAGAAACGACAGCATCGCCACCGAAAGTTGGTGAGTCGACCGAATCTACAACAGCAATAGACGAAGCGACAACTTCTGCAATGGAACAAGGTGAGTCGGTCAAATATATTCATGCGTTTAATTAAAAAGCGGTACGTCGTCTTTGTGCTAGTGTTCTTTTCTTTTCCCTTGATCAATTGTGAGGTGACGAACACATTACTTATTATTTGCATATTATCACCATGCTACACCGGCGACAGGTGTGAGACAGGTATGTTAGTATATCTAGTGACATGTGATAACAAGGCTTCTATTATATCAATAGGTAGTTTTAATTTCCACTTGCATTCATTTGTATGCAAATCACTTAATTTCAGCCGACATTGGTCAGATAAAATTAAGTCGCACGTTGATGGGTTTGGCCTCGAACGCACAGGCACACTCACTCACACACATTCTATCGATCGCACATACAACATGCCACGTATGTTTCATGTAATACATTCTACAATATAGACTATTCCTAGTTTCTTACAGATAGACGAAAACATCTGAAAGAAGTAGGATTTCTAACAAGTAAACAACTAAAATAGAAACAGAAAAGGATGTCACAATAATCATAGTCCACATCGATCGCTTTATTTATGTACAACTTTTTTTGCAATAAATACAATAATGTTAATTTGTTGTTAAGAGGGTTTGAAATACTTAATTTATGTGTACATTTCTCATGTCAGATATCGATGAATGTGAAGCTAATCCATGCATGAACGGAGCGACTTGCATCGTTAACGTCAATGGACACATATGCAGCTGCGTTCCAGGATACAGCGGAGACATGTGTGAGACAGGTATGTATGAAAACATTCAAAATAAAGGTCCGATCAGCTTTCAACTATCTCCGGCCGACTTTCTAACCCTAGTTGGCGATACAGTACACGTTGTGTTGATGTGTTGCCATAAGTTTTACTTAGGACGACGTTTTACGGGCATTAGCCTTACAAGCATTCGTGTCATTTCATGTTGTCTTGTTTTGAGGGATCACAAGGCGTCAGTGATAGCTCATACTCGTCCGTCTGACTTCCTTTCTGCAACACTTGGCCTCCTCATATATACTGTTTAGTTTTTTGGAAAAGAAACTATGTTATTGC
The DNA here is from genome assembly GCA_020002185.1 of Paraescarpia echinospica. NCBI lineage: Eukaryota > Metazoa > Annelida > Polychaeta > Sabellida > Siboglinidae > Paraescarpia > Paraescarpia echinospica. The sequence continues at coordinate 7,059,417 of CM034533.1, read as the reverse complement.
AAAGACAATTGCATACATCGATGTCACATATTTTCATGTTGTAAATTAATACAAGCGATAGCTGTTGATAGGTAACAAAAATTTGAATAACTGTGAAAATATATTAAGACATTAAAAGTGATCACTATAATAATACATTTCAATAGCAGTTATAATACATGCAGCGTGTGTGTTTGGCTTGTACAACATATGTATTTTGTGTTGATATCAAGGATTGACGTTAACGTTTAATTATCAGAAATCGATGAATGTGGGAGTAATCCATGTATGAACGGAGCGGTGGTTTCCGATGACTTCGACGGATACAGCTACCGTATCGCATTAAATCGTCGGCTGTTTTAAAGAATGCTGGTTTAATATGTATTTTAACATTATTGTACTAGCAACCCTTATTAATAGTATATGTAGTAACTTTTTATTTGTGCTCTACTTAATGTCATATGCCACGAGCAAATTAGTTTGACCTGGCGCTATATATGTAAATTATATATTATTCCAAAGTGTCTTGAATTGTCTTCTCTTGGCAGATATCAGTGAGTGTTACAGTAATCCATGCATCAATGGAGCGACTTGTATCGATGACGTCGACGCGTTCAACTGCACCTGCGCGGCAGGTTACACCGGAAACACGTGTGAGACAGGTAAGCTTATGTTTGAACATGACCAGACATGTTGTCTTCGCAGAACCTCTGCCATATCATCGGTTGACTATATTGCTCGTTTGTGCTAGCAGTCAGACTATAATTTTTTTTTTCAAAAAAGGCGGACATAGTAATTGTGATTTCGTGAATGGTACAGTTAGCTGATATGTTGTAGATGTTTTGCGGACTTAGATTGTTTTAACCAAACATATTATATAAGTGATGTCAATGTAAAAGTGCAATAACAATAATAAACTACTGTAACTGCAACATGGACATAGGGGAATTAACCGTACGGCAGTTATATTTGCCAATCAGAATTAGTTGCTGAAATTGATATATTGAAATGTAAATATGTGTGTAGAGTTCATCATCATCGTCATTCGCGGTCTCTTCGTTTTAAGGAAGATATCCACAGTCCCAGTTTTTGTGTATTTTATCATTATGTGTGTCCAGGCTCGCTCGCTCGTGTGACTAGTCCAATACTGACAGAAACGGTTCAACTACAGTGTCAACGTCACACCGTTAAATACACACCGCATAGCGGGTAACAAGGTGTAATAGAAAACAAGATTTATATAATAACTAACAAATAGGATTTGACATGTTTTACGAATAAACATCTCAAATTTAATACTACGCGTTGTTCGCATAATTGTGGAAAAGTGTAACTGAATTGTTCAGACATCGACGAGTGTGAGACTAATCCTTGCATGAATGGAGCAACGTGTCAAGATGAGGTGAACGCGTACAGCTGTACCTGCGTGACAGGATACTCCGGCGACAGGTGTGAGACAGGTACGACTGGCCATTTCAGGACGTATTAGTAGTAGTTATAATAATAATATAAATATAATTAATAATAATAAGGTAGTTTCTGTTGCGCCTATATCCTCGGAAACAAAGCTTAGAGGCGCATACTTACAAAATGGTTAATCAATATCAGAATCGTTAAGCCATATTAAAGTCGTCAACACATGGATAGTTACGCCAGTGAGCTAAGGTGGATACGCAAAGTCAGTAAGGTAAGTTTTTAAATGACGGCGAAATTGGGCAATATTTTCAACTGATCTAACACTAAGAGGGAGCATATTCCAGAGCGTTGGCGCAGCAACAGAAAAGTCCTAGTTCCAATATTAGTACGGTAATCATTTGACTTGCATTAGCCGTTGACGAAATGTTCCAATGTACGATGCAGTCCCTATATTTGTTTTCGAAAAATGCCTACTTGAATATGTATGATTAGTGCCGTTGTGTTTGATTATTCCTTTGGTTTCTGCCGATGTAACGAGTATATTCTTTGGTATAGGCATGTATGTATGCGCATGTGTTTGCCGGGACTGCTAACAAAATAAAATCTTCGGTATGACTCCTTAAATAATGCGGCATGTGTTCGTTCTCACAAAATGCATCATAATAACGCTATTTTAAATGAAGAAATATAACGTTTGTGCATACAACCTTTTTATTCTTGCACTATGTGCTAATAAACTACAAGTAATCTATTGAGTATTATGTTCGTTTCCCTCCTCAGACGTTGACGACTGTCTCATCAACCCATGCCTGAATGAGGCCATTTGTAAGGATGATGTTAACTCCTACAGCTGCGAGTGCAATCAAGGCTACACCGGCGACAAGTGTGAAATACGTATGAATCATTTGCATTTCACGTGCTGAAATATATAAATTTGGGAGGTAATAGAACCAACGAGCTGAAAAGCCCCTTAGCAAAGACGACCATCAATGCCTGCACACAAAAGTCGCATTTGGTTATAATGTTCTGGAAAAAGCTGAAATGAGACCTCGTAAAAATATAACATTGTACAAGCAAAACATATACAGACTAGTCAGTTAATAGAATATTGTCGTGCGTTGGAAACAAGAAGAATTATATCTACTATGAGCGTTGTTACAGATAGTGATTAACGCTACCCAATGATGACCGCCTACACGTGTTTTCATTTCTGGAGATTAACGAGTGTTAAAGTAGTCAGTGTACGAAAGGTCATACGCGTGTAAAAGTTCAATTCAACATAAAACTGTTCATATGTGAGTGTAGGTGTGTGTACGCGCACACACACACACACGCACGCACATACACACACACACATCATATCATGTGTATGTATTATTGCATTGACAGAAGAAGCGTCAATTGAAACAACAGCAGCTGTAGATGAGTTGGAACCAACTACACCGACAGGCGATGAACCAACAAGAACTGCATCGAACATATATCAAAAAACTACAACTGCACCGAAAGAAGATGAGCCAACAACAACAACACAGGAAGAGGATGAACCAACAACAACTACGCTGCAGGGGGATGAGCCAACAACTGAACAGAAAATAGAAGATTCAACAACAACACTGGAAGGGGATGAACCAACAACAACTACTCCGAAAGCAAATGAACCAACAATAACGACACAGAAAGAGGATGAACCAACAACTACTACTCCAAAAGGAGATGAACCAACGACAACGACACAGAACGAGGACGAACAAACAACAACTTCTCCAAAAGCAGATGAACCAACAACAGCGACACTGCAAGGTGATGAACAAACAACAACTACTCCAAAAGCAGATGACCTTACAACAACGACACTGAAAGAAGATGAACCAACAACAACTAGTCTTAAAGCAGATGAACCAACGAAAACGACACAGAAAGAGGATGAACCAAAAACAACTACTCCGAAAGCAGATGAACCAACGACAACGAATCAGAAAGAGGATGAACCTACAACAACTACCCCGATAGCAGATGAACAAACAACAATGATACAGAAAGAGGATGAAAAAACAACAACTACTCCAAAAGCAGTTGAACCAACAACAGCGACACTGCAAGGGGATGAACCAACAACAACTACTCCAAAAGCATATGACCTAACAACAACGATGCTGAAAGAAGATGAACCAACGACAACTAGTCTGAAAGCAGATGAGCCAACGACAACGACACAGAAAGAGGAAGCACCAACAACTGCTCCGAAAGTAGATGAACCAACGACAACGACACAGAAAGAGGATGAACTATCAACAACTACTCCGAAAACAGATGAACCAATAACAACGACACTGAAAGAAGATGAACCAACAACGACATTGGAAGAAGATGAACCAACAACAACTACTCCGAAAGCATATGAACCAACAACAACGACACAGAAAGAGGATGAACCAAAAACAACTACTCCGAACGCAGACGAACCAATGACAACGAATCAGAAAGAGGATGAACCAACAACAACTACCCTGATAGCAGATGAACAAACAACAACGACACAGAAAGAAGATGAACCAACAACAACGACACTGAAAGAAGATGAACCAACAACAAGTACTCCGAAAGCAGATGAGCCAACGACAACGACACAGAAAGAGAATGAACCAACAACAACTAGTCCGAAATCAGGTGATCCAACGACAACGACACAAAAAGAGGATGAACCAACAACAACTACTCCGAAAGCAGATGAACCAACAACAACTACTCCGAAAGCAGGTGAACCAACGACAACGACACAGAAAGAGGATGGACCAACAACAACTACTCCGAAAGCAGGTGAACCAATGACAACGACACAGGAAGAGGATGAACCAACAACAACTACTCCAAAAACAGATGAACCAACAACAACTACTCCGAAAGCAGACGAACCAACGACATCGACACAGAAAGAGGGTGAACCAACAACAGCTACCCCGAAAGCAGACGAACCAACAACAACGACACTGAAAGAAGATGAACCAAGAACACCTATTCCGAAAGCAGATGAACCAACAACAACTACTCCGAAAGCAGGTGAACCAACGACAACGACACAGAAAGAGGATGAACCACCAACAACTACTCCGAAAGCAGATGAGCCAACGACAACGACACAGAAAGAGGACGAACCAACAACAACTACTCCGAAATCAGGTGAACCAACGACAACGACACAGAAAGAGGATGAACTAACAACAACTACTCCGAAAGCAGACGAACCAACAACAACTACTCCGAAAGCAGGTGAACCAACGACAACGACACAGAAAGAGGATGGACCGACAACAACTACTCCGAAAGCAGGTGTACCAATGACAACGACACAGAAAGAGGATGAACCAACAACAACTACTCCAAAAACAGATGAACCAACAACAACTACTCCGAAAGCAGACGAACCAACGACATCGACACAGAAAGAGGTTGAACCAACAACAACTACCCCGAAAGCAGACGAACCAACAACAACGACACTGAAAGAAGATGAACCAACAACAACTACTCCGAAAGCAGATGAACCAACAACAACTACTCCGAAAGCAGGTGAACCAACGACAACGACACAGAAAGAGGATGAACCACCAACAACTACTCCGAAAGCAGATGAGCCAACGACAACGACACAGAAAGAGGATGAACCAACAACAACTACTCCGAAATCAGGTGAACCAACGACAACGACACAGAAAGAGGATGAACCAACAACAACTACTCCGAAAGCAGACGAACCAACGACAACTACTCCGAAAGCAGATGAACCAACGACAACGACACAGAAAGAGGATGAACCAACAACAACTACTCTGAAAGCAGATGAACCATCGACAGCGACAAAGAAAGTGGATGAACCAACGACAACTGCTCCGAAAGCAGATGAACCAACAACAACGACAAAGAAAGAGGATGGGCCAGAGCAGACTGAATCTACAACCGCAGAGAGTACCTCTACGACATCTAGTGAGTTGACAAAAACATACCAAAATAATATTTATGAGACAGGCCTTCGTTGTTTAATTATTTATTCGCCTTAGCTGTAATTTACTCCGATCTTTTATGGAACTTATTTACTTATGAACACTCTTAATTATACTATTATTTATTAACACAATTAATTAACATTTGTCATTTCATTTGTCCATGTAAGGTGTCAAAGCTTGTGAGAGCAGTCCATGTCAGAAAGAAGCGACTTGCACCGACAACGTCAACGGATACAATTGCATTTGCATAGCAGGATACGCAGGCACAATGTGTGAGACAGGTATGTCTGATAGACAGGAGGGGGTTCCACGGAGGGAGGTGGGAGTGTAACATGGAGGGTGGATGCTCTTGATGGGGATCAACGGTTTAGTGCTCGTCCCGTGGCCAGGAGTTATTGGTTTCGAATGCCAGGCAGGCAGCCCTTGCCGACTTGCTTATCACCTGGAACGTGGGAAGGAAGGACACTAACGTTAGATCGTTACAACGACTCAGAAAAAAGACCCATAATGCTATACGATTGCTGAGAGAAAACTTAAACCGATCACTGGTATAATACATGTTTTAAATGTGTATTTTACTTTTATACACTATACTATACTCTATAATTGCTAATAAAATGGAATAACATGCACAAATTATGCTTTTATTTCTTTTGTTAGATATTGATGACTGTGAGAGCAATCCATGCTTGAACGGAGCGACTTGTATCGATGCAGTCAACGGATACAGCTGCAACTGCTTAGCAGGATACACAGGCAACATATGTGAGACAGGTATGTTTGAATTGTGAATATATGTTTTTTAATCATATTGACACCCACTATTATGTATGCATATGTGTGCATATATGTGCGCATATGTATACGTGGGTACAGACATTTATGTAAATGAGACGAACAGAAATTGATACAACATATTATGTCACAACTGTCTGTTTGATTATAATATTATATTTTTTCACTGCCATATTATAAACCTATGTTCACGCTCAATTTGTGGGATTACTTTAATTTTGACATGCATATTTCGTACTGATATACATATTCACATATGCTTGCTTCCTGAAACATGAAGATGTTTATTATCGAAATATTTTTATATATAATTAATGATTCCTATTCCCTTATCGAATATTTGAAAATCAAATTATGGCATTTTAACTCAAAATTAATACGGCGACTCTGTGTTAATGTCCTTTTCGCTCCCACAATACTTAACGATTATAGAGTAAACATTACACATTAGAGTTACTTACTTTTTAAATTAATACTGACATTTACATTTACGTTAACATTTTATGGGGAAGGTATTTGTATTAAATATATAGGCATCTTAATAGAATGTGACATGTCTGCTAAATGGTCGGTGTGATGGGTTGTATTCTTATGTAGGTATTCGGCTAACAATCATTTACGTTTCCTTTAATAGATATTGACGAATGTCAAACTGGTCCGTGCAAGAACGGGGCGACTTGCACCGACAACGTGAACTCATTCAGTTGCGAGTGCATACAAGGTTATATTGGCCCTACGTGTCAAACAGGTATACATACCTTACGCGCACATTCCTATTTATAGTCGGTAATGCAGGCGTCGGAACCTTGCGTGGGGCAGGATATATGTCTAACGCCCAACATGTCGGCGATGGATGCAGCTGGAGGTTTTTGTGAGCCTCAAGGTGATACAGTTGGATTGAGGGATGTTCTGTTTTGTGAGCCATGTAAGGGTGCGGTTTGAGGGTTGTGTTGAGCCTCCGTCCCCAAGTAATGACAGTATATAGAATTATCTGCTTACATCTAACCCTGAATGTCATTTGGTGAGCATTTATGTGGGAAACGTAGGCACAACAAATATTAAAAACGTTGTCAAATTGTTGAAATGCAATTTGTTTCTTCTGAGTGTGTCTGTCTGTAACATGCTTTCTGTTTCATTTTCAGACTTCAACGAATGCGGGAGTAGTCCGTGCAGTAATGGAGCTATGTGTATAGAACAAGTAAACGCGTACACCTGCACGTGCGCGGCAGGATACACCGGCGATAGGTGTAATACAGGTAAGTTATAGCGCAATGCTGATTTATATTAACGCCAAGTTGTGGCAACTTACATATTATGGTCAATGTTAATATCACATCATTTATTATTACTATCATTAAATCAATCATCATCGTCATCGTCGTCATCACAATCATTCGTCGCATTCATCGCCATTCATAATGGCATCATCGCCATTCATCGTCATCTTCATAGATTTTGCACCATCGATCTCTTCACATGTCATCATTGTTGTTGCTGTTATGATTGCTATAACTATTTTTATTATTATTAAAACTGTCAGCGTCGTTACCATCATTACAATAACTATAATCACCAATAACTATAATCACCAAACCACAATCATCAACGCCATCATCTTCCTTATTAGCAATAACATCATTATTCCACACATGATAATAAATATAAATAGAATATATACATGCATACCTGCATACATACATACCTGTACACACATACATGTATGCATACATGTATGTGTACATACATACATGCATATATATATATATATTTAAATATATATATATATACATACATACATACATACGTACATACGTACATACGTACGTACATACATACATACATACATACATACATACATACATTTATACACACACATGCATACGCATGCACACAAATACACACATATACACATACACAAAAACACACAAACACACAAATACATGTATACATATACACACATGTATATATATATACATACATTCATACATACATACATACATACATACATACATACATACATACATACATACATACATACATACATACATACATACATACATACATACATACGTATATATATGCTATATAAATACATAAGTACGTTAGCAGGATTTTATTTAGATAAAAGTATCGTTTATTGAATCAAGTTACATCTGCTTTATTTATATCCATTTGTTACAGTATTAATCTATTCCTCGTCTCATTGTAACACACTACCTCTCCTAACGTACAATACAGTGACATTGTGAGTAATGTAACTTGTTACGTATATGTGCAGACGTCGATGAATGTGCGAGTAATCCTTGCATGAATGGAGCTACGGGTGAAGAGGGGGTGAACACCTACACGTGTATGTGTATACACATGTACTTCACACCGTACTGTAAACACAACATAGCGCTTAAAAATGTGTAATAGAAAACATGATTTATATAAAAACTAACAAATAGCATTTGACATGTTCTACAAATAAACACCTGAAATGTTATACTACGCGGTGTTCGCATAATTGTACAAAAGTGTATCTAAATTGTTCAGACATCGACGAATGTGAGACTAATCCTTGCATGAATGGAGCAACGTGTCAAGATGAGGTGAACGCGTACAGATGTACCTGCGTGACAGGATTCTCCGGCGACAGGTGTGAGACAGGTACGTTTGACCACTGCAGGACATATTAATAGTTGAGTAGAGATTCACATGACAATAACTACAACAAACTGTCCTTTCGCAGTTGACAATGCGTGAACATTTGTTCCACACATTCCCTCTGTTGTGTTTAGGAATAAATTATTGCGATCTTTTTCTAACTTCATACTGATGACTTCGACTAATATTCCCTGTATATGTATGTGTTGATATGGTTATGAACGCGCGTGTATGAACGTGTAAGGGTATACGTTGTACAATCCTCTCGTGTGCCACCACGTCGGATTACCCTTATGTGAACATGTTTTTTTACAAAACTAACGGACAAACTTGGAAATTAGTTTTGATTGGGTTAAATCGAAATTTGTCACGAACTAGCAAAGTGATGCACTGCTAGAAATCTAACATTCAATGTCAATTCTTTCTATGTTTTTTAACAAAACTACATTCTTTTCTTAGACTGCTCATATTACTTCAATCTGTTTGTCTGTTCCATTTTCTGAAATTAGCCTGGGTTGGTAATTATTATTACTATATTCGCTAAAACAGTCATACTTCGTTCCACTTTGCGACAGGAGTGTGGGGACCAACCTACTTCAAAGGTGCTTCTGTGTTACGATTCCTATACCTATATTCCAAAAACGGAATTGTTCACCATTCGAACATTTCGCGGGCATCACATGCAAATTGTCAACATTGTATCGGGCGTGTTAAACGCAAGTTGACAATGTACATGGATATGAACATATTCACTGTAGTAGTAGCAACATTATAATAATAAATTATGAATGTACAATCGTTGTTTAAATTACTCGCATACGACGTAAACGCGATCACCGTCACGAACAAACATGATTTGCAATGGGCCCAATTATTTGTATTTGAAATATTCGTTTACAGTTATATAGGATAACTATGGAAATGCAGTCAATAAAGTTTATACTGCGTGAATGGGGCGATTTGTAAGGACACGTGCGTGTTCTTCACATACACATAGCTGGGAATGTCACATAATGTCTGAGTTGAATGTCATTCAGTGAACATTCCCGCGGGAGCGCAGGCAAAAAGTCGTTAGAATATCTGGGCGTGCCTTTATGTAATATGCGTGTCGTTTCTGTTTCATTTACAGATATCAATGAATGTTCGAGTCAACCGTGTATGAATGGCGCTACGTGTAATGATAAGGTGAACGCGTACAGCTGCACGTGCGTGGCTGGTTATACCGGGGACTGGTGTGAAACAGGTATGTCTTAATACAGTTTAGAAACAGGATGCCAATTATTGTTTCAGTAGAAAACAACAAACAAGAAACATTGCCATCTTAACGTCGTGATACGGTCATTGACATGTCATGGTCATTGTCTCTATCACCACATATTATTATCATTATTGTTATTATTTTTTTACTATTTGTGACATTGTAATCGCCATAACAACCACCATCGCTATCATCATCTTTATCAAACTCTTGATAATCGCACTATACTAACTGGTATGGTATCATCGATCTAATCACCGGTCTCATCACATATTACTATAACTAGTATTGTTATTATTAACGATATCATCAACATAATTGATGACAGCAATACAGCCATTATCACCGTAATTACGTTCGGCATCATCATCATCAACTTATTCACCCTCAACATCACCATATCCATCATCATTATTATCAGCACTAACACAATAATGCCATTATCATAAAAACATCACATCCATCTTCATCACAGCCGCCATCGCTACAACAATTATCGTCATCGCCAGAACGATTACCCTTACCAACACATCCTCCACTTCATCATCATCATCACCGTCATAATAATCTTGACTATGCCATTGCGATAACTACCATCTATCTTATCATCAGTTAAGTAAAATACTTGAATGATTTATGTTTATGTTTTATTAAGAATGCCCACATTTACCTCAAATGATCTCTTTATGAATTGTATGCACCTATAATCGTACTAGATGGTGTCACTGCGCCGCCGTCGAGTACGATTATAGCGAAATGTCTGCGGAAAAAGGTGTATTATTTATTTCACATTCCAAGTGATTGTAACAACTTTAGCGTTGTGGGCTAGCGTGCCGTTTTGGATACTATTTTGGCTTATTTGTTTGCAAAATGCTCCATGGTTTTATCACTGTAACACAAAATGCATAATACATAAATTGTTCCTTTGGCTTAAACAATGAACGATTCACATACTGCAACTTATTTACTTACAATTTAGTCAACAAACATTATGTTTAATGACATATGTAGACAATAAATGTAATTAATTTCCATTTATTATGCGATGTTATGTATGCCAATTAAGCTGAATGTATATTGTGCAGATATTAACGAGTGCGCCAGCAACCCATGTCAGAACGGGGGAACGTGCAGCGACAACATCAATAATTTTGAATGCGGATGTTTGAATAACTTGTACAGTGGACGCGTGTGTGAAAACGGTTAGTCTTAAATGTTCTTACGATCAAGGTTATGTTCCAAGAATAAACTATGACTGTTAATTTTTATTGTCGTATCGGTTGAACAGTTATGCCAGCGAATAAAGTGTTAAGCGCTCAATGCAGTCTTAATGACTGAATACCGCGCGATTAATAACGTATTAATAACCATAACAATTTGTGTTTTATATAAACTATTTATTTGCATTATATTATTTACAATTTGTTTCGTAATAATTTACAGTTACTTAACATTATAACATTATTATAATTATCTCTACAAAATATTCCTGTAAATGTGCTTCATGCATGATTATTTTATCATAATATATATGATGCCGGTAGGTATACAGGTTGTACAATAACATAAATAATTGAATTCCTCTCGGTAGTAAATGTTCTCGTTTTATTATACAAATACAACAACAGTCAATGCATATTCAATCTCCAAAAACCCTCTACTAAACGGTGCATTTCCGCAAACAAATTAATTGCGGTGCATTCCTATTCGACATGATATCACTATTACTAGTAGAACATATGAACACTATTTGCAGCCATCAGGTACAGTTACTACCAGTACGGCTGGTATCAAGGCGACCGCACACTTGGATACGACGACGCCTACAATTGCGACTGGTATGGCAAAAGCTGCGCCTCGGACTTCCTGGCTGTTCCAAAGATACAGATCTTCAACGGACAGTACAAACGTATGAAGGTATAACCGGAATACTAATGTCGCTTCGGTCATGCTGCAGTACCGAGGATTACATGTTTTTAAGATAAACAGCATTTGGCAACATGCATGTTTTATCAATTGCAAATTTTAGTCGCATTACTACAATTACTGCCACCTACAGCCATCTCTACAACTACAGTGGAACCTCGCTTTACGGTCACCTCAGTAATACAACCACCTGGTCATTAAGGTCACTCAAATGTAGACCCAAATTATTTCTTTAACAAAGCATAGGAAAAACAATCTCGCTAATACGGCCACCTCGTCATTCAGGTCATTTTGTCCAGTCCCGAGGGTGACCTTAATAATTAGATGTCACTGTACCACCATTCCATAACCAATGCACACATTAACACTGACTATAGCTAAACATAATTGAGCAAGGAATCCTATTAATGTGATACGGCAAAAAGTATATTTAATAGTTTGGAAATAAATCCGCAAATGTACTTATAATATGTTGAAAACGTTGGTCTCATTAATTACTAGACTCACTGACAAAACGCAAATACATATATACAAAAATACGCTGATTCATTGCATGTATAATGTGGTATTTGCATGTACTAACTATTTGTAAACATTTTGCAAAAAAGTGAATTATTCAGATTGTCATAATTATGTCATTTTTGAAACATCCGTAATTAAAATGTACTTGATTTAAATATAAAACACTTGTATTATAACAGCTTTTAAACTATACTTAATACTTAATTGAGTCAAAGGGCGCATCGAGCATAGCATAATGCAGCACAATCACCAACGTCGTGTATATATATATATATATATGCTGCTTATATATATATATATATATATATGCTATCGTAATTATATATATATTCCAAATTTTTCAACGCGATACCAAACTAACTTACGTACACACAATATATAGTCACCATGTATTATATGCTGCTTATATAAATATATATATATATATATATTTATATAAGCAGCATATAATACATGGTGACTATATATGGTGTGTACGTAAGTTAGTGTGGTATCGCGTTGAAAAATGTGGAATATATATATAATTACGATAGCATAACGTAGTTGCTATATTTACGATAGTACATAACTGGCAACGATACTATACATATGAAATCATCTGCTTTATTCAGATCTACTCAAACGGCTACGTCACCTTCGGGTTGAACTTCGAGAGTCGGTACCCGGACAGACTCAGCAAGGACATGCTAAGCTATGCCAAACGTAAAACCGCTAAGAAAGAAGGCTTTGCCATGCTGACACCTCTGTGGACGGACACCGACGGTCAATATGGACAGGTCAGCTATCACATCTACGACTTGACACAGCCTGGCTCAACGTCCACTGACCAGGCTCGTGTGAAGGTACGAATTCTTGGCCAGTTGCTTTTCATGCCAATATACTTGTTTGCATTGATAAACGTGTCAAATAGTTGATCGCTAGCGAATACCTGAATATTATATTTATGTAACGTTCACGTATTACGAAACATGCGTCAATCTAACACGAATGAACGTTGACATACATACTAAAGAATAACGTGTATCTCGACGTGTACCGACCGACCGACCGACCGACCGACCGACCGACCGACCGACCGACCGAACGAACGACCGACCGAACGACCGACCGACCGACCGAACGAACGAACGAACGACCGACCGACCGACCGACAGACCGACCGACCGACCGACCGACCGTCCGACCGAACGAACGAACGAACGAACGACAGACACAGACAGACAGACAGACAGACATACAGACAGACAGACATACAGACATACAGACTGTTCGCAGTAAGCCGTCCCCTCAGCACATTCGTCGATATCTGAAACAATACTACTATGCGTAAAAGGCACGTCAGCACTGGTATTCAAAAAAAAATACATACATACATTTTAACCGATATATACCTACAGACAGACAGACAGACAGACAGAGAGAGACAGACAGACAGACAGACAGACAGACAGACAGACAGACAGACATACATACATACATACATACATACATACATACATACATACAGACAGACAGACAAATAGACAGACAGACAGACATACATATATTGACATATAGCCATATATGGAATATATAAATATTACGTCACCCAAACATAGATAATATATATTAATTCACAACGTCGCTATTAAGAGCTTAACGTGACCTGCATACTCTGCAATATACATCTCTTTCACCCTGCAGCATGCCATTGACCATGCCAGGGATGACGTCATCGAGAACGGCGGAGTATCAGTGACAGACGTCACGTGGGTGATGGTGGTCACTTGGAGATACATGGTACCTCGCATGTACCGGTCGTGGTATGATGGGGTGAGTGGATATGAAGTCTTAGAATTTCGTTGATGATAACGTTGCAAAACATCGTACTTGAAACTTTCCGTGCGCTTGACATTTCTCGAGTTAATGCTCATGTGTTACTCTCCGCAGTACAACACCTTCCAGTTGGTCATCGCCTACGACCCGTCGCGGTACCAGACCTTCGCAATGTTCCACTACGTAGACATGGGATGGGACAACGAGTACGCAAGACGACGCAGCATGATAGGATACTTCTCGTACAAATACAACAAAGATGAATCACTGCAGCTGGCGCCGTCAATGAAACGGACGGCGTTCCGCATGCACAATCGACTGGGAAACACTGGTGAGTAAGATAACGCATCGATATTTCAGTTTTACCACCAGCAATAAAATTGCCAAGACGTATTCCGAGACGCAATAAACCCAACGGCTGTTGACCGAAAATAAGATAAGGCTATATTTTAGCATAAACGCACCATATGCAGACTACTGAATAAGCATGAAATGCTGCGCTAAATAGATTGCAGCGTTATATCTGTTTTAAACTTCCTTCTTAAAACTACACATTATATTTAAATGGATTGATGATCCGGTTTATACCCACAACAGAAACCCAAGTGTCTTGACAGACAAATATGTCTAATAAATAATTCTTTTTTTGTAAATTGCACGGAGCTTGAATTGAATGAAATTTGGTAGGAAATGTAATCAGACAAGACTTTGTCAGATTGCGTGGCTTAATACGCCGCCAAATACAATTCCAGCAGAAGGTGTGCCGTAAAAGTATAAATAAATATTTATTTCACAGTCATAATGACATAATTTAACCAAATATAGCCAATTCAAGCACTTGAAGATTACGTTTTCTATAACAGCAGTGCATTATTTTGCAAGTGTAAAACAATGGAATTTTGAACGCAATGACCGCGTCGTGAAGAAACGAAGTAGTAATGCCTGTACTTCACGACGTGTATTGCATGCGTGTGCCTTCCGTTGTAAAAGGGAACACCATCCAACAGTCTCCTGAGGACGAATTGTGCATGTACCATCCCATTGCATAACTAGTACACGCGCCTGACTCTCTCCCTTATTTCGTACGCTTTGCATGTTGACAATTATTGTTATCGCTCCCTTACGAACGGTCGGCAGTGCACGTTGCAGTATGTGCAGCCTATCCAGATTGCATCCAGACCTAGGTATGTTTCATAAACGCACTACAACTTCCGATTGTATACAGGTAGATATGGCCGGTACATGTTCCGCGTGGCGTCGGGAAGTCATGAGGTCAATTACGAACAGAAATGTTTCAACTGGTTCGCGGGCGAGATACGGTGGGAGTGGCTTCTGCGATACTACTTGATATTTACGCGGCCCTGTCCATGTGACGCACGACTCGCGCTATTGGATGGTCGTTGGAGATTCGATTGGACGCTGTATGTAACAACACACTATGAGAAGATATGCTACTATGAACGTCTTCCTTGGTGGTTTTCTGCGCAGGTGAGCGTGTGAGGTGCAATGTATGTGACAAGACGTTTTATCGTCACAACGGCGATAACCAGTACTCAAGTCATGATGTGTTAATCCAATTATCCCAACATTGGCATCGAACATGGGTTTATTAATTAAAAAAATAAACTATATTTCTCAATTGACGATACTGTTTTAATAACACACGCACGCACGTACTGGCACACACAAACACACTGACACACAAACGTACATACACTCGCACGCATGTACGCACGCACACGTACAGACACGCACGAACACACACACAAACACACACACACACACACACACACACACACACACACACATACACATAACGACACATACCAGTGACGCGGGGACGAAATTCATTTTGAGGGGGCTAACGGAGCTTCAGCACCACAGAAACATAATTACCGCCGCATATCTTCACATCTTCCTTCACCTTGTGGCTGTCTCGGTTGGCTCGCTGTAACATCGGACGACGGCGGGGGTGAGAGGGCTATTGAAAAAATTATATTTTTTACGTCGCGCCGCTGTCAGTTTACGTACTCCAGCTTCTCTCCGCTGTCTCCGCTGAAATCATGACATCCGAAGACAGGAGGGGATGGGTGCTTTGAAAAAAGTTTTTGCTACCACGCCGCCTATTGCTAGGGGGGGGGGCAGAAAACAATATATCTACCTTCCAATTACACACACCTTTCATAGTTGCAAAAACTACACATTAATCGTCTCACAAAATTTACATTTCCACCCGCCATTGACGCTCGCCACAAAAACAAATATTCACGCTCACATTTAATGGAATTTCTCTGGTGGCAGACAGATGGTTCTGCCCCCAGAAAAATTCCAGGGGGGTAGCTGCCTCTCTGCCCCCTCCCTGTTCCCGCGTATATGACGTATACGCACGCACGCACACACATACACACACACCTACACACACACACACACACACACACACACACACACACACACACACACACACACACACACATACACACACACACCTCTTTGTCCTCCGTGTCTGGCTGATTTCAGTACTGGTATAATGTTGTTCATTTCAACCAACAGAAATGCTGCTACAATTACTGGGGTTCGCTCATCACTACGACGGATGGCCGCGCAGGTCACGCGTCCTTAGTCCATCGTCGCTGGCCGATATCTCATCAGTGGTATGATGTCCAGCCAAAAAGATGGTGCTGTGAATTTAGCGACAACTGCGAATATTTCGCCTACCTCCGACCGATTAACTACTGCTGGGGATATATTCCCCCATTTATTGGTAAGTAAACTTATTTACAACTATTACCTATTTTCTTAGGTTAGGCTTGCTTACTCAAATACACTACACGTTATGTTAGTGAATACGCAGGGTGAATATCCTGAAAACTGCCGGATTTACTCTAACACATGTAGATACAAATCTCCGTCATCATTGTCTCTTGCTAAAACAGGTTGGTTCTTCGGCGACCCACACATCCGCACGCTGGACGGCTTCCAGTACACCTTCAACGGCCTGGGCGAGTACACACTCGTAGAGACGACACACGGCAACTTCACACTGCAAGGCCGCACGGCGAAGGCTCACGATGTCAACGGAACAGAGACGGACGCGACCGTGTTCAGTGCGTTCGCTGCTAGAGACATCGACTCGGACACTGTCCATGTCGGGATGACCGCCGCACGGGACGGTACGAGTTAGATGTTTAACACTTCTGTGGTCTAAACAAATTGTATCCGTGGTTTGTATTATCCCATAATAACTATTTTAGTTATTTCGTAACTACGTACTTGAGAGTGAAGTTGATGTTATATTGGTTTTGGTAACATACTTGTTATATATATATATATATATATATATATATGTATGTATGTGTGTGTGTGTGAGTGCGTGTGCGTGTGCTTGTATGTGTGTGTAGGTATAAGCCAGCATGTGATGGTTATTGATGGCACTTATACTTAATAAATATAATTATAATACACATGCCGCCGCAATTATGATTGCAAATGTTGTTCTTGAACGATATAGAAAGATATTATACCGTTGTTGCATTAATATACGATACGTAAATTATATATTTTCTTCTGCCACGATATGCAGGTCTGGGAATTTTCGTGGAAGGCGAGAACGTTACGGATTGGTTCAAAACAGCAAATTTAACTAATGAGAACGAATTTGATAACGTTACACTAACAAAGAAGAATGTTACCCAAATAGAAGTCTCATACAAATCAGGTAAGTATTCGAAGTCGCATATCAAATTGTCTTGCAAATTATTTATGCGGATGTTTTGATATTCAATGTTCATCATTTATAACTATTATGATATCACAATTGCGATTTAAGTATGATACAGCATTGATGAATTACACAACATAGAAGTATATATGATAGACATAAAACGAATCCTCCTTACTCATAATAATTTTCTTTGGGAAACAGTCCAGTCAAAATGTATAGTAAACAATAGCTGATGGTAATTCTTTGCGTAAGGGTCTAGACGCTCAATTACACAATCAATTCGATGGTTTCACTTGTAACGTTTCGATCGCTATTAGCCAACCTCGTCAAACGCATACCGCTATATGGCGCAACGGTTGTATGACGTGGATTGCTGTAGGCGAGCGCAACGTCAAACGAACAAAGTTAAATTGACTGCAAAATAAACAAAGATCACGATCACCAACACATATCTGTATGTATGTGTTATTGATTACAAAAAGTAATTTGACAGAGTTCGTAATGAAGAAATAATATCAATGCTGGAGAGTTTGAACATTGATGGGAAGGATCTGAGAGTTGTGAGAAACCTGTAATGTTAACAAACAGCAACAAAACGAATAGAAAATTACATCAGTAAATGTCAAGAATAAAACGTGGTGTAAGACAAGGGTGTGTCCTATCACCCGATCTCTTTTCACTATACAGTGAGATCATCTTACGTACATTAGAAGATATGCCAGGTATTCAAGTAGGGGGATACAACATGAATCATTTATGATATGCACACGATACGGTACTGATAGCTGAGAACGAAATAGATCTACAACAGATGATAATGGAACAGTAATAATGGAAAGTGAGAAAAAAATTATGTCTCTGAACAAAAAGAAAACAGAAACCATGGTCATCTCAAAGAAAAATTACACTCCAACATGCACCACGGTAGCATATGGCAATGTTTTGAAGCAAGTCCGAACGTTTAACTATTTGGGATCACTAATAACATTCGACGGTCGATGCAACGATGAGATCAAGAGACGAATTGCACAAGCCAAACAGCTTTTCACAACATGAAGAACATTTTAACAAACAAAAATATATCAGTTGAAGTGAGAAAACGTGTACTGCAATGCTACATAGAGCCCATACTGCTATATGGATGTGAATCCCGGACAATAACCAAAAGTTCACATACAAAACATAGAAGCCACTGAATTGTGGTTCTTAAGAAGAATGCTGCGAGTGCCATGGACTGCAAAGCAAAGCAATGAAGTCATCCTTAGGACAGCCAAATCAAAAAGAAAGATCATCAACAAAGTTAGAACACAACAAGCACGATTTATAGGCCATGTCATAAGAAAGAAAAACTTAGAACATGTAGTAACAACAGAAAAGATAGAAGGAAGAAGATCCAGAAGACGCCTGAGAATAAAAATAATAGATAGTCTCTCACCATGGTGTGGAAGGAGCATAACAGAACTGCTACACATTACAAACGACCGTACGGTTTTGGATCGCCAACTCCTGTGACAGACATGGCACATAGAAGTAGAAGAACACGTATCAATTACATAATATAATTTGGATTAATGATCTACTCATGATGTGCACTTTTTAATGAAAATAATTGGGCATGTGTTCACGTACAACATGACGTGCGATAAGGTGGTAGTTAATTATCCAAAATATAAGTGTTTGTCGTCAATCTTCCATATTCAAGAAGCTGTTGTTGATGCAGGATTCTCTTTGACGATCGGCGTGAGTGCACAGCAGCTGGATATCACCGTCGCAGCCCCGCACGACTTCAAGAACAACACGAAAGGCCTGATGGGTGTGTTTAACGACAACCCTATTGACGAACTTCTGCCGCCAGGGGAGAACGCCGTGCCCCTGTCAAACAGCTCGACAGAGAAGACGATATTCTACGAATTTGGAGAATTGTGTATGCGAAACCTATATTGTTTACGTAGTTAGTTTTCTAAAATATAATGGAATTCTGCACTAAACACGTCTGCAATTAATTTGTATCACGTATCAAGTATCCATCAAATGTAACAAACTTAATAACATTCCTTATTATTTAAACGAACGATGAATAAAGTGAACTTTCGCTATTGGAACTGTTTCAACCTCTTCCACATATCCCATCTCATGATCCTTACATTTACTATCGCGTACCGTTGCACCGGTACGAAATTGGGATCTTAAAGTTGCCCCTCTTAAGCTGATGTTCCTAACACCAGATGTTGTTTTATAGCGAGAATGTTTGTATCTGAAATGGCAAAAATGTGTTTAAAATGTTAATATGTTACCCTTAGTAACTGAGTAATAGTCGCCATTCTATTTGGTTTTGTAATTATTTTACAGGTGTAATAATTGATAAGCTATACAGCAATTATATGTGTTCCACACACCGGCTCTGTTCAGGGAGAATACTGAGCGTCGAATCACTGTTCTACTACTCGCCGGGCGAGACTCACGCGACGTTCGCCCGCACTGAGTTCAAACCACTCTTTCTTGAGGACGTCCTCGCCAACATGACAAAAGAAGAGCGAGCAAAGGCAAAGAAGACGTGCGGTGACAACAAAGAGTGTCTCTTTGACTTCGCAGTTACAGGTGAGAATAATGCCGCGTTCACATCGTGTATACCGTGAATACGACTTGGCAAACCCTACTTGACCCAGTTGCATAAATCTACAAGTGGAAAACTCGAGGAAATCGTGAACTTTCCTGTTCACCAACTCGTGTTTACGATATAAACGAGCCCATTGAAACGCAGCATTATGCTGAGCGGGGAAAATAAGGAGTATCTCTTTGATTTCGCAGTCATTGGAGGAATCCAAACCCTACCAAATCGGCATGCGATATAACAACACAGATAAGGTTTAGAGTTCACAAACAATAAAATTTAATAATCATTAAATCTGTGTATATATATATATATATATAATTACTATATAAAAAAGTATATATATATTTTTTTTTCCTTATAAACAGTGATGTAAACGTTTCATTTAATACGGGACACCATTGCACAAGATGCTTAAATATGCGTATATGCCTAGGAAATACTGTTATTTCATATTATGACAACAACACTTTAGTTGTTTTATTATTAGTAACTAAATGGTGTATTTATTTGGAGTTTTACTTCTGCTTTACTGAAAACACTCTGCAAATTGCATAATATCATAATATATGCGGAATGTATTTGCTGTCATGCTATCATCATATCATAAATAATGTTTTTTTTAATATTCAGTTTCATTACAGCGCCCAACTATTGTATAAACTGTGTATGTTTTATGTA
>CM034533.1:7033040-7035540 GCA_020002185.1 Paraescarpia echinospica | reverse complement strand
GTCGGTTTTCTCTCGGCAAATTATAAATATAGTAATCACGGTAATAAATTGTAGACATGTAATTCATATCCCGGTACACACAGTGTCAACGAATTTGCTAAACCAAGAGGAAAATGTGTGGTGTGATGTTTTCTTTAGCCATCAACGAATGCGACCCTAAACATGTAAGACACGACTGTGAACATATATGCGTCGACCAAGACACCGGCTTCACATGTACATGCAAGGATGGGTACCGACTGCTGACGAATAACAAAAATTGTACAGGTTGGTGGTGCCTTTGACCATTATAGGTCGAATATTGGTCTGGGTCACTTAACAATCAATGCAAAATTAATCTGCCACATTTTCGTCGGAATTGAACCATGTATATTGGTCGCTACCAAAAATATTAATTATTTGCTATAGCTGTTCGTAATATTATGTACGCTTTTTACGATATCACAAATAAAAACATGCTGGAAACAATCGAAACATTCTTAATTTTTAAGCAAATCGAATTTTCTCGAAGTTATGTACCTCTTGGGATTTTCACTATTTGTTGAGCGCAGCAGTGCAGTGACTAGGCCTTCGGACTCTCGACCGAGGGAACCCAGGTTCGAATCCTGTGCTGCAGTGTCGAACCTTGAGCTAGTTCATTCACTCTATGTTGCTCCAATTCACTCATCTGTATGAACGAGTACCTGGTTATAGACAATGGTAGATATGTGTGTACGAATAGTCTTTGCGCATTAATTGCAGCGTGGCTGGTGCTTCCCAGAGAAATCGAGATGGTGTTCGATTGAACAGATCTGCCAGGTAGTAAAGTGTAAAGCGCTTTGAGCAGTTCTGAGGACTGGATACTGCTCTATATAGGAATTTACCGTTATGTTTTCTTGGCCTTCCTTTTGACATCATTCCTGCAAATAAAAAAATATGTATGTCAGTCAGTAAGTCTGTCTGTCTGTCGGTCTGTCTGTCTGTCTCTCTATCTGTCTGTCTGTCTGGCTATCAGTCTGTTTGTCTGTCCGTCTGTCTGTATGTCTGCCTGTCTGTCTGTCTGTTTGTCTGTCTTTCTGTCTGTATGTCTGTCTGTCTGTCTGTCTGTCTGTCTGTATGTCTGTCTGTCTGTCTGTCTGTCTGTCTGTCTGTATGTCTGTCTGTCTGTCTGTCTGTCTGTCTGTCTGTCTGTCTGTCTGTCTGTCTGTCTAGCTGTCGGTCTGTCTGTAGGTATATATCGGTCAATATGTCTGTCTGTATTTCTGTTTGAATATCAGTACTTACGTGCCTTTAACGCATACTAGTATTGTTTCAGATATCGACGAATGTGCTGAGGGGACGGCTTACTGCGAACAGACGTGTAAAAACACAAACGGCAGCTTTGTTTGTTCCTGCGTCGACGGCTACACATTGAACATGGGAGATAACAAGACATGCAGTATCAGTAAGTTGTCTGTCCTATACGAATATTGAGAAAAATACAGTATTTAGGCTATGCAGATTGCTAACAAAAGTGCAATATGAAGGAAATCATTCATACAAAAACATTATTATGTATGCGGCTTCCTACGTTGCGCAGTGTGCAAGCAATCGTCCGACTTAAAAGTTAAATGATCTATTTTTATCATTCTATGACCAACCCTTTATGTTGTGTCCGATATCGATACAACTGTTTTAGTGTCACTGCTAGGAAAATACTAGTCTATCTACACATTACCCCTATGCTATGTGATTAACATTGAATAGAATGACATAATTTTGCAGGCAGCAGTATGCAATCAAAATGCGAAAGCTTAAGCTGTAGTTACAGCTGCAAAAACAGCGAGAGTGGAACGGCAGTGTGTTTCTGTAAAACAGGATACACTCTTGCTGGTGACCAGAAGACATGTCAAGGTAAGCGTTTGGAAGTAGTCACGATTACTCAAACCATTACTAAAAAAATATTGTTTGAATCACTTCGTCTTAGTCTTCTTGGTCATATTTGGGATGAATTTACACATACCATACATATGGATCCGGTTGCCTACACGCCTGCATGGATACCTCTGTTTGCAACCAATACGAACAGACGACATATGTGAGATTATGTGTATGGTTCCAATATCATTCACAAGGGCCCCCTTCTCCTGAACAGAAATAACTATTGATGTGTGTGCCTTTCGCCACCCATTCCTCCAATATATATCAGCACTATTCTTCCATTCTTCCCCTACTACACCTTTGGAAATCAGACGACCTGTCAGTTTCAGCGGCGACAAGAAAGAAGTACTCCTCGTTGTCGCTTCTTTCATGTTTTATTAAAAGTTAGTTTTAAAATACGGCCGTAGCAAATATGTCATAGAGTTAATCGCAGAACGTATTGAATGTTCCTTTGCAGACGTGAATGAGTGTTCAAAGAACAATGGTGGTTGTGCCGGCACTTGCATGAACTTTGACGGTGGCTTCAACTGCAGCTGCGATGTCGGCTACCAACTGAAGAACGACAAGAAAGGCTGCAAACGTAATTAACGCTTTCGTAAAC
>CM034533.1:6985540-7030540 GCA_020002185.1 Paraescarpia echinospica | reverse complement strand
CATGTGAGTTGTCGGATTAAGAGCATGGCCTCAATGTTCGGTCCATGTGAGTTGTCGGATTAAGAGCATGGCCTCAATGTTCGGTCCATGTGAGTTGTCGGATTAAGAGCATGGCCTCAATGTTCGGTCCATGTGAGTTGTCGGATTAAGAGCATGGCCTCAATGTTCGGTCCATGTGAGTTGTCGGATTAAGAGCATGGCCTCAATGTCCGGTCCATGTGAGTTGTCGGATTAAGAGCATGGCCTCAATGTCCCATGTGAGTTGTCGGATTAAGAGCATGGCCTCAATGTCCGGTCCATGTGAGTTGTCGGATTAAGAGCATGGCCTCAATGTCCGGTCCATGTGAGTTGTCGGATTAAGAGCATGGCCTCAATGTTCGGTCCATGTGAGTTGTCGGATTAAGAGCATGGCCTCAATGTTCGGGATGTCAGAACGCTGCAGTATTTCATTGTTAGTTACACGATCCATTCGTCTGTTCCCGAGAATCGGTCGCATGTGGCGCTGTTGGACCTGTCTGTATATCCGTGTTTAACTAACTACATGTGTCAGTTCTCCTTCGACCACCGCGTGTGCTTGCGTGTCATCGTAAAGCGTTCGAAGCCGTGAAATGAACTTGACAGGACAGCCGTATTTTGTTAGAAATTGACAGAGACAGGGGCGACTACTTGAGTCAAACGCCTTCGAGAAGTCAAAGACAGCGACAGATAACGGCACTTTTTTCGGCTGATTTCCCTCGAAGTTGTCCTAGGCTAAAAACCGTAACAATCGTTCAGAGCAACAGATGAAATGTGCACCGTGTTCCTGGTAGGATGTCGTGCAAAGCGTCCGAATACGCAGAATTTACCAAACATTTTTACTGTGCAACGTTGCCAATTCCGATGTCAACCCTTGGTACACTTAGTAATGAAGCTTCGATTTGCTTTGACTAAGTTAATGAGCCATACATTTGGTGTACGGATGTAATGTTTACCAGACCCTGCTGTCTCCAATGATGATTGCTCAATGCATCACATTCTGTCAAGGTATTTGTTCAACGTTTGTGTTTACAAATATTGTGACATAGTACCGGCCATTCTCCGAATGATTACCTGGGAGAAAACAGGAAAAAATAATGCATGTACACACACGTACGCACGCACGCATGCACACATACACACACACACACACACACACACACACACACACGAATACACCGAACTTGGAAACGTGTCCTGTGTAGATATGCAACATTGTTATTACCTATTGCATCGAACACGTACACATTGTGTAGCAAACAGTTAACGTCAGATCGGTTTGCACTTCATGTAGCACACTTTGATCAAATCAGTTTACTAACAATCGCATTGTCATAGACCTGCTCTCATCGAGCATGTTTTGTTTGCCATCTCGTACAGATTTAAACGAATGTGAGAGTATTCCTTGTCAGAACGAAGGAGAGTGTCAAAACGGTAACAACGCCTACACATGTGACTGCGTGCTGGGTTACAACGGAACGAACTGTGAGATTGGTAGGTAATGTAACTAGTCTGAACTGCAACTATAATATATTGGCACATCTTCAATTACGCGCATTTTTTCTTCACATATTTACCATATGCAGCAAGATAAAAAATTTCATGAATCTGATCTTCATATGTCATGTCATGGGAAACATTGTTGTAATTATTGTCTGCCATTTTGTTCACATACATGATATTTATTTTGATATTTGTATTTTGTTAATTTTCTGACAGGTCTCGGGATGAACTGAACTGAACTGAAATAATTGTGTTATCACAAATTAATTTAGTGAAGTATACAAATGTCTCCAGTAGCGTAGATATATTTTATGTTCTTGTCTTGTTTCAGATATCAATGAGTGCAGCAGCTCCCCGTGCCTAAACAACGGAACGTGCAAAGATCTCGTCAATAAATTCCGATGTCTATGTGTGCGTGGATTCACAGGCAAGAACTGCGAGACAGGTGAGATATTATGTGTGATTCGCTAATCATAGACTTATTCAATGTGCGTGACATAACATGTCAGCTGAAAATAATACGTTACGGAGTAATTTATAATGACGAATTACATAATACAAATAAAGCTATAATTATATGTATATATATATTTGTATATATATATATATATATATTGTGTTTGCGTCCGTCCTTGCGCTCGTGAATAGTACCTTTTGACAGTGCAAACAAATTGAATATTTTAGAGATTGACGTTTGCGAAAGCAACCCGTGCAAGAATGGTGCCAACTGCACTCAAGCCGAGGGCAAGTATATGTGCAACTGCGTGCCTGGATACACTGGACTCAACTGCGACATAGGTTCGTATGAAGCTTTTCTATTTTTACTAATGGAACATTTCACCATTACTCCAGTTGGTGCCACAAAACGGCTTTATGGTTCACTTGTACGTTGGCGAACGTTGGCCTGTTGCATAGCTTTTGCTGTAGATGCTTACTATTGATCCCCATCGACAGCCCCATAATCTTACCCCGTCTTCACAACTCCGTATTCGCACAGTACATCCACTTCAGCTCTTGTATTTCATTTTCGTTCGGCAATGGTGTTTTCCGCCTCTGTTTTCTTTTTTAGTTAGAGTGACACCTTATTGGCAAGTTGTTATGGCAATTTGCATCGTGTGTGTATGCAATTCAAAACATCATACTTTGTCCGCAATATAATTATCGGTATCTACTTTGCCCTTTATAGAAATGTTTTTTTGTCGTGATTGTTTATATTACGCATTTTTGTAATTGACAATATTGTGACACTGTGTCATTTTGTTGACTGTAACAATTGACTGTAAGTGACATTTGTGGATATAAATATTGGCGGCCTACCTAATGTGGTTAATATAATACGCCTTGCATTTACATACACATTTATGTTGTAGACATCGACGAATGTTCGACTGGGCCATGTCAGAACGGAGGGAACTGCTCCACGCCGAAATTGAACATGTTCTCCTGTCAGTGTAAGGAGGGATACACCGGGGAAGTGTGTGAAACAGGTATATACGTTATTACTATAACACCTTGTTACGACGTACCCACTAAATATATATTTAACATGTGTATATCATATGGCATGTGATATGCCATGGCCTGGGTGTATTGCTTGGATATTATGGAAGGTGATTATTCGATATATTGACTTCCTGGGTGTAGGGAACAAGTGAACGACAACATGTGCGTGTGGAATAAATGTGTTCCAAATTCATGGCTTTTAGTGACGGTCAAATCTCATTTCACACAAGTCGAGATGGGTATATCAACTAAATATATTGCTTTCAGTTGCGAAATTGGTTTGTATAAATTACTTCTGGTAATACTAGCTTACGAACGTTTGACCATTACGCATTGTTGTAAAGGGAGGCGCTATAACAAATGACAATTCACACAATACAAGAAGGAAACTAAATTCTGTGCATAAAAACAATGAGTTCGAATCACAGCTATGAAACGTCTCTCTAGTCCGCAAGGTGTGAACAATCGAACCGGGAATATCCGAAACTGTGCCACGTATTGTCACTATTGGTGCTCTGGTAATTTGACCAGTGACCCATTTGCTAGACACGTGTCCTCAGATCGCGAATTGTTTGTCCACCCAAATAAACTCATTGTAACGATTTAGCCGTAGCAATCATAGATGATGCAAATGCCGTATTAGTGTTGTTACGTAAGCCATGCATTTTCAATTGTCCGTGTCCATCAGACATAGACGACTGTGCAAACGTGACGTGCAAGAACGGCGGCACGTGCGAAGACCTGGTCGCTGGGTATAGATGTTTGTGCGCGGCCGGCTACACCGACTCAGACTGCGGCGTTGGTAAGTGAACATTGAAGGTGGTAGGCCTACATACTTCCTGTCCTAATTTGTATGCATGTAGGCAAGCATGAAAGTATACATGGATGCATATTTGCATGTATGTAAATGTCGGTATGTCGGTATGTTTGTATAACGATCTAGGCACGACAAGTACAGTCAACGCGTCATTTGAGTTACGTTGTATATTGCTGGTGGCATGTGCAGTGCGTTGTGTTTTGTATGTGAGTTTACAAATTATGTGCTGGGTTTATTTGCTGCAGACATAAACGAGTGTGCCAGCAATCCGTGCATGAACGACGGAAGCTGTAACGATCTGGTGAATGGTTTCTCCTGCAACTGCACGGATAACTACAACGGTTCCAGGTGCAACATAGGTACGATAATATATATATACATTATATATATATATATATATACACACACATTATATATATATATATATATATATTTATTTATTTATATATATATCATAATCCATATAATATTTATCACTATTATGTCAACATTCCATGTAGAGTTTGTTCAGTTAAACAACATTAGTCATACCCCACCCACTGATGTCCCCGACAATGTTATATAATAGTACTGTTATCATAACGACCAGTCACGTTGCAGACATCATTATATGTTTCAATATGACCATGTGGTGTCTATAGGACGGTTGTGCACTGCGACACCATGTGAAAACGGAGGGACCTGTCTTGAAACTAACGACACCCGGGCATGCGATTGTCTCGCTGGGTACACGGGCAAGAATTGTCAAACAGGTGGGGTGCCGCTTCCGGTAAACCATTTTTAGTAATCATGCGAATGTATCAACACTGTGATGCATAACAATAGCATGACGAGTGGTTGCCAACAATATCCTCTCTTTGGTATATGTTCTTATGTGCGACGGTTCGTAGCACTAGTATTTACTATATCCATAAAACACACTATTCATTGATCAGTTGATAGGATGCATCTTATATAATCTGTGTTCTACATATAATATGATAACCGTTTGGAAAACCACGGTGCTACTAATCTGCAAATACTGGTATAGTACTGGTACACAGCTTATAGATTAAATGTAAATGGATCAGGCCAAATATGCATTATACTAGTTTTACTGTATAGTTTTCTTTCAATAAATCACTAGTTCTCTCTCTCTCTCTCTCTCTCTCTCTCTCTCTCTCTCTCTCTCTCTCTCTCCCTCTCTCTCTCTCTCTCTCTCTCTCTCTCTCTCTCTCTCTCTCTCTCACACGCTTGTCAAACTCGGTAAAAAAACGTCAAAGGGCGATCTTGTGAAAAAATTATAAATGTGTATGTTACGTCATATTATGTGTAATAACTAATGTTGCTCAAAACAAACCACGTGCTTCATTTATACCATCACCAACGTACATTTTATGGCGCAATCCTGTGAGATGGTATCCAATCGTGTCGATTCAGATATTGACGAATGTGGCAGCAAACCGTGCCAGTATGGCGGCTCCTGTGCTGACGAAATCGGTCGTTTCCTCTGCAACTGCTCGGCCGGATACAGCGGCTCGACGTGCCACACCAGTACGTATGAGGCGACATACTGCCAGTTCATGCCAATGTCAAAAGGTCAAGTACTGTCCAAATGAAGTTTCCAACCTTGAAATATTTTGGAATTTCATATTTCAATGATGATTTTTAAAGGATGTTTCATTTTATTTGTGAGTGGCCGAACCTTCCGCGGGCGTTACGCTAACATCCGAATTTACGAAAATTAAATTTGGGATCTAAATAAGTGTGTAAATTGAAATGCGAATGAATGAATAACGCGATTTAAGATAGAGATTTAGACAGTTTCAATCAAACATT
The DNA here is from genome assembly GCA_020002185.1 of Paraescarpia echinospica. Classification (NCBI taxonomy): domain Eukaryota; kingdom Metazoa; phylum Annelida; class Polychaeta; order Sabellida; family Siboglinidae; genus Paraescarpia; species Paraescarpia echinospica. The sequence continues at coordinate 7,024,884 of CM034533.1, read as the reverse complement.
ACCCACACATTTCATACGTATATCAATGCTTAACGTTTAGTTGAGTTTTAACTTATTTTATTAAAGTTTAACTTATCTTATTTTATTTGTGCTTTTAATTTGGGCTGTTCTTAGATATCAAGATGGTATCGCATGAAAAACGTAACGAAATTGATATGGAATTGCTGAGTGATGTGTCGTGCAAATTCAGCTGACAACCATACCTACATGTTAAGGAACAATTGGGATATCTAGAGTGAAAACAAAAAACAAACCTTTTATGTTATCGTCGATTGGCTCAGGCCTTATCCACCCACGGACACTCACACGCAAGCAAGCAGCACGCGCACGTACGCGCACGCACTCAAACATACCACATACGCACGAACGCATGTAATCACGCACACATACCACACACACACACACACACACACATACACACACACACACACACACACACACACACACACACACACACGAACCCATGCACTCACACCCACGCACGCAGGCACTTACGTACGCACGCGTCCCTTACCTCCACCCCACACGCACACTTGCACGTTACATCATAATAACACGATAGTGACGTATTGGTGATATCCCTCATTTCTCTATAACATATTTGCGCAGATATCAACGAGTGTGGAAGCAGTCCGTGTGTGCACGGCGGCAACTGCACCGACGCTGTCGACGGTTTTTCCTGCCAGTGTCCGATTGGTTACAAAGGAACTATTTGTGAAATAGGTATGTCTTCTTGGACGATCGGCCATCCTGCATCGCAACTTTTTTTTCTCAACCTTGACTAGTTCAGGACAGCTCAGTGCATTACATCATTCCCGTTCATCTAAGTATTTGATTTCACATTTTATATCAATGGCGTAATAATAGCAGTACTATTGCATGCATAGAGGACGCCGATTAACTGGGTAAGTACATGCTGATGATACGGATATACCAGTAGTATGAAACTGTATAATAAACAACTGGCATTTACTTAAATAGTGTATGCCAGATATGCATTAGGAATAGTGAACTCTAAATGTATATCACTTGTTTCTGTGTTTTTACATATTTTAGAATAATGTTGATTAATATTATTAGCACCTCTCACCTGAATATATATTGCGCTTTAGAAATGGAATAATAGTAATAATTTTGTGTCCACGTTTGACCTGCTGTTCAGAGCCTCATACAGAAATATTGTTCTTGCAGATATTAATGAATGTGCCAGCAATCCGTGCACGAATGGTGGTTTATGTAATGACGAAGCCGGCCATTTTCTCTGCAAATGCAAGGCTGGGTACGCCGGTACTACATGCGACATCAGTATGTATGACTTATCTCTCTGCCAGATATTGAATTGCCATATATTTTCTATGCAGAATGTCCAGCCGTAAAGCGTTGTATATATATATATATATATATATTTTATGTACGATATACCGACCCTTTGATGACTGGTAGGATAACACCTAGAACAATTCCATTGCGATTGTACATGTTTGTCTTTATAACTTGATAACTTGTAACACGAAACAAGAATTTAAGTTATTTCAACGAACGTGATGCCAACTTCCAACATACTTCTGTTTTAATAGTTGCCATACGAACGTCGATTGGCTTAGTCCCCACGCACACACGCACGCACGAACGTATGCACGCGCACGCACACACACACACACACACACACACACACACACACACACACACACACACACACACACACACACACACCACAAGTCAAATCTCATTACGTCACACGATGGTAAGGCATTTGCGATTACTCCCCATTACTTATTATATGTTTTTTTTTTCTGCGCAGATATCGACGAGTGTGGCAGCAGTCCGTGTCAACATGGCGGCACATGCACCGACGAAATTAATGGATTCTTGTGTAAATGTGCGACTGAGTACAGTGGTTCCCAGTGCGCCAAAGGTATGAATTCATGACAAATAATTATGATGCATATTAATGGTTAAGCAAAACATTGTATTTTCTTAATTTGAACGAACCAATACGTGTAATAGAGTACTATATAATTATAGTTATATATATTATATATATTTATATATATATCATGTATATATATATATATATATATATATATAATGTATATATATATAGGATGAATCGCAATGTTCGCTGCTTCTTGTGGCTCTAATTTTGAGCTGTTGCTTACTTTCTGAATAAACATTGTGTATTTACGTTCCAGTCGGATCAAACATACTACACCAAGTGATAACCCGATAGTATGGCTGTTTAAATGTAGCCCTTTTTGTATGACCATGATATTTATCATCAGTGTTAACAACGTCCGCACCACCGGCCGGAGTATCAACAAAGACCGGGTCATCTGAACCACTTGATGGTACAACGGACACGCCGGCCCAAACAACGGCGGGTGAGTGTTTAAAAAAAACGTAATAACAAACATATAAATTCATGATCAGCTACTTAATTATATCAACTTAATACTGTTATTATATACTCATTTTGCTACGCTACGGCATGGGAATATCGTCATGCTTTACGCTATTTATTACACACATAATATTGGTGTGACCATGCGTGCGTGTGAATAATATACAGCACGCATGTTATGAGGATAACACATAGCATGCTATTGATATTAATAATGTGATATTCAAATTCAGTGGAACTACGTACACAGTTTCGTTGAGGTAGGATATGCGGAGGACAGAACGGTAGCATAGTGTATGCTTTTTGTTGTAAAGCAACTTGTTACTATTTGTTTTGTTTGAACATGCTCATAAATACAGATCGCACAAATTTGTTTAATTGTATTCAATTCCACAACTGGACACGGTTGGAAGGCACTATGTCTGCAGACTTTCGTGCTAACCATGAGTTGGTTATTGCGAAGATCAAGTTGAGGAAACAAAACAAGCATGCAACCATAAACACGATATTCGTTATCAGCAAGCTCCTATATTGAATTTCGAACAGTTCTAACAAATCATGTTGCTGTCCTTGCAAATTCCACACCAGGTTCAATGCAATGATGGGAAATGACAGTTGCGGTGATGGCAGTGGACAATGCGGTTATTGGATACCACAAATCTTTGATGTACTCATCGATATCCGATGAAGTGTAAGGACTGGTTGCGGAAAGAAAACTCTTGCAAAAGAAACGATAACGTGGGTATTACAACTTAGCTTGTTAGCGAGCCGATATCGAAAAGGACAAGGACCTGCAGCTCAAAGATCAGAAGGTCTAAAACGAATAGGCGACAGACAGGCACAGGAGCCCGAGGAAGCAGCTGCCCGACATTACATGAGACAGGTCTATTGCATTTCCAAGACAATCAATAGAAGCACAAAGTCAAGAAACGAACCGATCTAGGCATAAAATGGATTTTTACTATAAAAAAACAGAGGACAAACTAGAATTGGCTCGGCCATGCCAGGAGGCTCCCACCTAGTAGACTTATCCAACAAACACTGGACACCAGCTGGTCAGATGAAGCGAGGATGACCAATAATGAACGAGCGCCAATGCGTCGACTATTACTTACAGCTCGTCAACGAAAGAAAGAGAGCCGCCATAACGCTAGCCCGAGTGGAATGCTATGACTATTTCATGGGTTTGTAGACGCGGGAGTCGTTAAGTACAATAATGTAGATATTTTAATTACAGTAGTAATGTATTGTTGGTGTATTGCAGGAGAATTGTGCGAAACGACGCCGTGTCAAAATGGCGGAACATGCAGTGAATCAGGCGGTGTACGAAAGTGTCAATGTGTTGACGGTTTCTTTGGCGACAGCTGCGAGCTAAGTAAGTGACTCGTCTCTTGTGCATGGTAGGCATGTATGGCATAATATATATATATATATGTGTGTGTGTGTGTGTGTGTGTGTGTGTGTGTGTGTGTGTGAGTGTGTGTGTGTGTGTGTGTGTGTGTGTGTGTGTGTGTGTGTGTGTGTGTGTGTGTGTGTGTGTGTGTGTGTGTGTGTGTGTGTGTGTGTGTGTGTGTGTGTGTGTGTGTGTGTGTGTGTGTGTGTGTGTGTGTGTGTGTTTCAGAATACTATATATATATATATATATTATATTATATTATATATATATATATATATATATATATAGTATTCTGAAACATAATTATATTTCTGTGAAAAGCTCATACAATATATATTACCCCCTGTGAGAGAGCATAACGTGTTATTGATGTTTATATTTGAATAACTAATAAAACCAGTTTACAATGCCCGTAAGCTGTGGATCGTATATATTAAATTGATAATATAGTTATACAATTGAAATATGTGTTTATTTTTTAATAACGGATTGTACCTTGATAGTTGTGAATGTATGTTGCGTAAACCTAAATATGACCTTCTTGTCATGATCGGGAACATTTTGTAAATACCAATCAGGTGTGACGCGAATATGAACTGTATTTCCAAATAATACGTTATTCCACAGTGAAGCACCGTATCCCAAAATACATACGCTTCTAACATTAATAATATAGCATTACTGTGTTTACGTTATACTAATGAGTGAGTGCGGAAAAAATGACAATAATACTTAATTTATATTTACGTTAATACATTTTATAATCACATTATTACAGATACATGTAACAAAAATACTAATTTGGCATAGCATCTTTATGTTTGGAGAGAAACCAGCTTACATTTCTATCCCCAGATACGTTGGACACGTTACCGGCTTCTGAAAAGAAGCGAGTGGACATCACAGTAAGATTGACTAACGCACCATTCAGTGATACCTTAACAGACAAGGACTCCAGCGAATACAAAACGTTAAGGAATACCGTTGAAGATGCTGTGAGTGATTTCTCAGAACAAAAGTGACAAAGTTTAGGATTAATAGTGAGGGAGTATGCAGTTAATTTACAATTATGTTACAAAATGTTACCTGTGTACAAATGGAAACACTGCACAATTATAAGGTGTGTTAGATAACAACACAAAATCAATACTAATAACCAATTATTAGATACATGAACTCAAACGTAATCATGAGCTTGTATTGCACGTGTATATTATAAACACATTGTCGATGGTGCCACAGTTTTCTTCATATTGAAATACACTGCAAAATTGAACTGACATATGCGTAGAGAAACCGAAGCTGAACACAACGGAAGTACTAAATATAATTCACACTGGCTTACAAGAGTAATGGGTAAATATGCAACTATTGTGTTAATACGCGCAACCTTTAATTTCAGCTAAAAGAAATACTCAACGACAAGCTTGGGAAGGGGAAATACGACATTGTTGACGTGACATTCAGGTAGGTCATTATGAGAGAAATGACGCTTAAGATTCCTATTCGAAGAAACCATTTCGTGTTGATAGTTTGTACGCCTTCAAATCAAATCGTGACATTTATATTGCGCCGTTCCAACAATCGTTGCTCACGGCGCCGTACAGAATGTTCGGGAAAACAGATAAGTTTTAAGGTTTGATTTAAAATCAGTGTTTGTCATTCTTGTTGCAATCAGCTTTTGCGGCAGCAAGTTCCATAGTGTTGGGGCTGCCACGCAAAAGGATCTATCACCCCAGCGACGCGATGCATGTGGTACACATAAATGATTGTGTTCACTGGAGCGCAACAATCGAATTGGCTGACGTGTGTTTAAACATTTGGTGATATACTGTGGTGCACAGCCAGTCAGTGCTCGGTGCGTGAGAAGAAATATCTTGTACTCTACTCTAACTGCTATTTGCAGCCAGTGCAGCTTGATCAATAGAGGTGTGACATGACAGAACTTCCTGGCGCCGTCGACAAGGCGGGCCGCCCAGTTCTGTACTCTCTGCAACCTTTCTAGTTGTTTAACAGGCAGTCGGTGGAGTAATGCATTGCCAACGTCAAGTCTGCTGGTAACAAACGCATGTATGACTTGTTCCGTCGCTGCAGGTGTTAGATAACGTCTTATTCTTGCAATATTTCGGAGATGGAAAATTGCAGATCTACAGACAGCTGTCACGTGCGTCTCCATCTTCATCTCGGCATCGAACTGTACACCAAGGTTCCGTACATTCTGAGTTACAGTGATCAAACAATCTCCATTGCATAGTGTGCGCAGCTCAATTTTGTTGTTGTTGTTGCGCAGAGCCGAGCACGATGACTTCTGTCTTTGAGTCATTCAACTTTAAAAAGTTTGTCACCATCCACATCCTGATCTCCGCTACACATTCTTCAATACGGACGACAGCCGCAGCAATGTCCTCTTGGTGGGGTTTCACTGGAATGTAGATTTGAGTATCATCCGCGTAGAAATGACACATCAAATTGTACTTGCGAATAATCTTAGCAACTGATGCTACATAGATGGAGAACAGCTGAGGACCCAGCACGGAGCCTTGTGGTACCCCGTATACCGTAGGACGAGCAGGCGATGTAACACCATGAATGTGGATAGACTGGACTCTGTCTCTCAGGTATGACTTAAACCAGTCCAGTGCATCTAGGATCACTCCGATATCATGTGAGAGTGACTTCATGGTCGACGGTGTCAAACGCAGCCGATAGATCAAGGAGAACCATGATGATAACATTATGATTGTCCATTGCGTGCAAGATGTGATTCTGCACACAGACAAGGGCCGTCTCAACGCTGTAATTCGGCTTCTACGCTGACTGATAGGGCTCACAGAGATTGTGCTCTGACATGTGAGCTGACGATCTCGCAGCAACGACACGTTCTATTGTCTTCGGTAGATTTTACACGGGTCTGTAGTTATTCAAGACAGTTTTGTTTAGACTCGGTTTCTTGAGTACTGGCCTGATGTGCGCTTCCTTCGAATGCGAAGGCATTACCTCCGTTCTCAGAGACAATTGTCATGAGCACAGGTACAACATCGTGCGCACAGTCTCTAAGAAGCCATGTCGGAATGGGATCAAGTTCACAAGATTTCACTGGCGATGACTTCAACAACATTCCAATTTCAGCCTCAGTGGCTGGCTCAAATGCAGTCAGCAAACATGTCTGCGGTGCATCATCAGCAGAGGCATTTACAGTGATGACTTTCTGATTCAGTTCAGACTGAATTTTTGAGATCTTTTCTGAGAAGAAATCCGAAAACCGCATTGCCAGTGTGTCAGACGAGTCACAAGGCGGTAGTGGTTTGCCATTGTCAGTGTGTAGGAGCTTGGCAACAATCTTGAACAGCTGCTTCTGGTCACCAGATGCATCAGCAATTTGATTCGTGTGGTATTCAAGTTTTGCACGGTGCACAGACGAAGTGACGAGCTGGCGCTGGAGGCAGTAGCCTTGTACGTGTACTTTGTACGTGTACTTTGTACGTGTACTTTGTACGTGTACTTTCATAACATTTGCTTCATAATATATCCCTTCATATTTGACAAATTTCGTAGTGTACCCTCAACATTACCGTTTTATTCCACTTGTCCTATTTCATTAACAACTCAGGTATCAATCAACATACATTTAGATTTGTTTTACAATACAAAGTGCTATTCCATTGAGTGTATTGTTATTTACAGTGAAGGCAGTCTCGTTGTCACTTATGCCGTCGAAATGTTGAAAGACCTTCCTGATGAGAAAACATCTGATATAGAGGAGGCCATCAAGGAACAAAATGGCACGTTCGCCGGGTACGAATTCGACGAAGAATCTGTGGGAGTTACAGGTACCAATACTCACCAGTAAACAATATCAACATAATTTGAATTGTCGTGTTAATTAAGAAAACAATCGACCAAAATAACATAGTAGTTGTTCTTGCTCTTAGTTGATCTCAGACCAAAACACATACTATAACCGTCTTGTGTTCGAAGGTACATGTACGAACATTTATTTGTGTAAAAAAATTTGGTTGTTTTAGAGAAGGAGACAGTCCGGTATTACGGACAGTTCCGCGTGCCAGACCTGCCGTACGACACGGACTATGCTATTGTCACATCGCCGAAATATCAGGTGCTAGCTACTGAAGTGACAAGACAGGTGAGATCTGCTGACAGCATATCAAACATCATTGCTAACACTGTTTGTTGAAATATTCATTGCATTGCATTGCATTGCATTTATGAGGTGAATATAATATGCACATATACACGTACAAATGTGCGTGGCACGGGGGTGATAGCTCGATTGTGCATGGATCCGTTTGTGCGTGCGTGTGTGCTAGCGTACGTTTAGTATACGAACATTGCATTATCATACAAATGTTAATAAAGTCTCTGCCACACACATATACACACTCACGCACGCGCGCCCGCACGCACACAAACAATACCGTTTCTTATTTCCGTAGCTGTTGCACCGATTGAATCCTCTTTTACCGATTGAATCCTCTTTTACATACAATAGAAGTATGCCGTTTATTAAATGCATGCAAATATTCACAATCTGTTATTGTATTACACATGGTGTGCTTTACATTTCCAGCTGGAAGAGGTATACCGTAACGACAAAACGGTTGGTGCGAAACTGATCGGCGTCTCGAATATCATGTTCACGTAAGCATGGGTTTTCACTCAATATCGTATAATAATAATACTAATAACAATAACGTAACTTATATTGCGCCTACTTCTTGGAAACCAAGCTCAGAGGCGCATCAAGACAAAAGGATTGGTCAATCCCAAAAACGATTGATAGCAGTATTCAAGTTGTCAGCTAATCGATAGATAGGTCAGGAAGCTATAGTGTATAAGCAAGGTTATAAAGGTTGGTTTTAAAACTACTAAAGAGACCTGTGTACTGAAAAATATATGTTGGGTTAGCATTCGAAAGACGGTTATATCACGACACATTTCTGCACATTTGTTTCAGAAAGGGCAGTGTTATTGTTGACTTTTCGGTGTGGGTCGAAGCTGATATCAGTGTCAAGATCATGATTGATGTCATTAAGCACCTCAGTTCCCTCGAGATAGGCGGCAAGGCCGTAGATCTCACGAGCTTCAAATTATCCGGTATGTGTCAGATAATTGGTAATTGTCGTGCACCGTCAAGCAGCTATGTAATCATTGTAAGGAATACTAGTAGAATGATGAATTGTAAAATCATAACATGGTTTACACGCGTTGCGCGAAATATCGTGTGTGTGTCTGTGTGTGTGTGTGTGTGTGTGTGTGCGTGCGTGCGTGCGTGCGTGCATGTGTACGGGCAAGCGTATATGCGTGTGCGTATATGTAAGCAGGTGCGTGTATGTGTACGTGTGCGCAGGACCGCGTGCGCCATTTTGTGTGCGTATTTAGGTAAGTACATGCGCGCGTGCGTTCGTGTGGGTGGTACTTGACAACCATTTCGGTCAAGTTGGTATTGATATATTATAACGTAACATGAACGAATATGTGGACATTTCAATACAGTCTACAACAATTAACATGCATTGCAAATTGAACAAAAACACTAACTTTGACATACTTGGGCTGTTGTGCCAGTATGAATCCATTTATTCTTACTTATTTATTGTTTCATTGTTTCAGAGACAGATTCACTCAACGTGACTACATCTAAGTTAATGAATTGATTTATAAAGTATTAGGTTACTATTTGAATATATATGTATATATGTGTGTGTGTGTGTGTGTGTGTGTGTGTGTGTGTGTGTGTGTGTGTGTGTGTGTGTGTGTGTGTGTGTGTGTGTGTGTGTGTGTGTGTGTGTGTGTGTGTGTGTGTGTGTGTGTGTGTGTGTGTGTGTGTATAGTAACATAATACTTTATAAATCAATTGCATTAACTTAGATGTAGTCATATATATATATATATATATATATATATATATATAACTTAGATGTAGTCATATATATATATATATGACTACATCTAAGTTATATATACACATATATCATATTTCACACAATCATCTAGACTTATTCCAGAACATTTGTTCACAATAGTAACTATTTTGTTAGCATAATGGCAGCAAGCAAACAAATCTACATATGCATTTGTAAGTGATCATGTGTGTGTATGTGTGTATGTGTGTGTGTGTGTGTGTGTGTGTGTGTGTGTGTGTGTGTGTGTGTGTGTGTGTGTGTGTGTGTGTGTGTGTGTGTGTGTGTGTGTGTGTGTGTGTATATGCCTGTGTGTGTGCGTGCGTGCGTGCGTGCTGCCAAACAGGCATTTCTATTAGGTTGGCACTGATATATTATAATGTAACGTAAACGGATTTGTGGACAATTCAATACAGATCTCAACAATCAACATGTGTTGAAAATGGCACATTCATTGTCTCTGACATCCCTGTGCATTTCTGTATGTATGCAATTAGTTATTCTAGTCACTTTGCTGTTTCAGAGACAGAGTTGAAAAAGCCCGGTAAGATAATTTGGCTTTTCTTTAGGAAGCACTATTTTGTCCCATTCAACGTAACTACGTCTAAGTTAATATAATTGTTTGTTTAAGTATGATGTTAATTTGTATTCAAAATCAACAACGTATTCAACATAACTGCGTAGTCAGTTAGCAGAACATTTGTTTACTGTTTAATCACATTTGTGTTAACATAATTACAGTTAACACATAATCAACATTTAGATTGATTATTAGTCATGTAATCATTGTTTATTGTTTTTAAACTTGACGACGACATGTTTGTTTAAACCCTTTCTTGTTCGATAGATTCCAGGTGGTTGCCCGCGGTCCTCGGTAGCGTACTCAGCCTCGTTCTAGTCATTCTCGTCGTGATTCTCATCATCTTCATCGTGAGAAAGTTCCGAGGAAGAGGTGACCACGATTCTGCGGACTCAGATGCCACAACCGTCTACAGGTACATTATAATACATCGATACGACACACAGTATTTGTGCCACGGTGTGCCACTTGCTATATTGATTACATGTTGTGTTGCACGATTGTGAGACAGTCGTTTTAAACTTATAATAGGGCGGTTGAGGACAATAAATAATGCATAATTAGGAAACACTGCAGCAACTGTAATATTCGTTAAAGGTGACAAATTCTGAAACCTCGACATTAAAAATACATCATGTTTTATTCTTATCATAATGGTCGATATTGTTAATAAACATGTTTGCGTAATAGGTATATTTACAGATCAACAACATCGTTATCGTAATTAAAATAAATAGTTGCTTTATTCACTATTCTCTGACATGGTTTGTTTACTCCAGTCTGACCGCGATGAAGAAGCCGATGTTCTGGCAGCAACGGAGTCAGGCAATGCCTGAAGGACCCACCATCTCCCAGCGGTACGAACAAGACAGAATGAACATAGTCAGCAGAGCGGTGAAGAACGTTGAAAATATCGTAAGTTGCCTCTTCCCAACCCGAAATATTATTATATCAAATTGCACCTTTGCGAACCGCGTGCAGTTGTAATTTTACGAGACCTGTTGTTACGAGGCATAATAGCACATGTAATCGGACATGGCTGCATATGTGTGCTACTTCCTCGCCTTCGAGCACGATTACGGCGAATTCCAGGTTGCAAAGGCACCACTATGTATCGATTTCACACTCCCAATTGACCCATCCATCACGTGACCTGTTATCTAACAAAACCTCCTTTAAACTATAAAAAATGGATGCCGAACATGTGGCGCATTCATGCATTCCGTCGGATACTTTGTTGAAATTGCGGCCTCAAGTGTATTTATTTATGATAAGACATAAGGCAAAGTGACAACTGTATGCGGTTATGTTTGATTTAAGAGTTGTTATGCCACAACAATAGTAATTTAATTTACATATATAACCGTTATCAACCTTGTTGCCTAAGGCAAAGCTTGACGGAGGTCACGCGCATAAATTTGATTGTGACGTAATCAAACCGCAAAATAATGGATACATTAATTACTTGATTTGAATATTCGAACTTTTTTTATTGTGATCATTTGTGTTGCCGCTTTCGCTTTTCGAGCGGGTTTAAAACAAATTAATTTCGATTATAATACAAACCGAATAATTATGGAAATAGAACCGCAGTACGCCCTGTTCAACACAACTGTTCTATTCAGAGTTTATATATCTTCCGTTTTGCAATCATTGTCCACACCTTGAACGTATCCTGTGTCAACATCGCTGAAAACGTTAACAATCAATGGACAATCTTTCAGGACTGGAGCGTGATGCGGAACTTCGCCCGACGCAACCTGACTCGAACGGACGACATGCTGCACCGTAATGGGCCGGCGTCGCGTGGACGCAACGGTGGACACGAATGGGTTAGTACTAAATATGTAATAATGATGCATTCCAATGTGCTCGTGTATATCGTGAAAATGACTTCGTAACGCCTACTTGACCCAGTTACATAATTGTTCCGTCATAAACTCCGGCTGCTCGTGAACGTTTCTTCAATCCTAAACAGTTCCAACTAGTTGCTGCTGAATTGATCAAAGAATACCCAGTTAGTCAGACCAATCAGTAAGGAAGATTGGCTTGTGTATCATTAACTGATAATAACTTAATATGTTTGGAAATTTGCAGTGTTATTATACAGATGCGACTGTGCTATTACCATGTGAACGAACAATATGCCTGACCTAAACTTATGTGGCTATTTACTTCGTGAAATAGAAGTACAATACAAAGGGTACTACATAATTGTTGAAAGAGGAAAAATATGCAACGGGTATAAACGAATGAACGTTTTTATTGGTGATGAAACTAACTTGATACCCTTGTGTGCTCGTCTATGTTCATCTACGACATCTTCATTTTTGTTATTCCAGGCATGGACAGAGACTAGATAATCTGAAACATGCATTAGAGAAGACGATCTGGAATCAACGGCGACAAGGCAATGGAAACGAAAAACGACAATGACGAATAACTATTTTCTGATGTATAATGAACGGCCTTTACCATCCGGATTGTCTGATGGAGGTCATACTAACAAAGTAACGTAGGAAAGTCGTACACCCATTTTCTCATCCAGATAATATGCCACTTGGTATAGTTCACTAATAAGTTTTCATAATGTCTCGACAATGGAAATGGAAGCAACAAAAACTTCATGTCGCTTGTTTGACGGAAGTGTATGTACTTCTCGTGGTAATCTTCATCATCATCCTATTATTCTTGATAATTTACAATAAGAATATGTTGTTTTCAAGAATAATAATGCATCAGAACTAAGTGATACGTGTTTTGTAACAATATATATATATCTCAACTAACACCATAACATGTATTATGCATTGTAAAGAATATTATTGCGATATTAATAACGTAACATTGTTTCTGCCAGAATCGATAACAGGACGCATTTGTGATATTTGAATAGTTTGGTTTATCTGATTCACAAATATTGGCAGTACTTCGTATAGTTTATTGTTCTGTGATACCTATGTCACTCGCATTTTTCGTGGATGCTATAATATGCCATAACGGTCAAACTTTATTTCCGAGTTAATCGTCATATCAGTACAATACTGCAGTCTTGTCAGAGATTGCCGTCCCTGGTAAGACTATTAACATATCGTCATTTCTATCAGATAATCATCTCGTTTGTTGCCATTTTCAATATCGCTCTTCCCTGGCTATTGTATCTACAGTCGATATTAACAAAGTCATTAAAACTTCTTAGCAATTAACTTTTTTTGTGAAAATACAGATGAAGTTATCGTCTTGATTGACGTTAAAACACAGCCATCAGGGTAGTCAATCTGCAGTATGTTAGCTTCAAGCTCTTTTGGTCCAAAAAAAAAATTGACATTTTGACATAGATTCTGATTGCAAGGCACACTATTATGAACTGATGTGTCATTGAATAAAGGGTCGACGTTATTTTAATATGAATATATTACATTTGGTAAGATCGGAGGGTGGAGGAAACTATAATTTATAGTATTAAGGCACTATAATTGCAACATAATAATGATGTATACGTGTAATATGTTAATTGGATTAAGGTATCGTTTCTATTTGTATTTTGGAGCTTCGATAAAGAATAGCAAACGCCCGCATTGTGATTGGCTGCGCAGGAATATTGTGTACACGTGTCAGTTAATGTATGTGTAATAAATATGACGCACCAAGGCACTTATACAGCAATAAAGCATATCAATAAATATTGTTGTATGTTCTTGTTCCATGCCATTTTCACGCATTAGTAGACCAGAATAGCACAAGTTTACCACGTCATTGTTGTGACTCTGAGTTAATAGGTCATCGCATTTATAATTAATTTTGAGTACGAACAGCAAAACTGACCCAATACCCACCACAACACGTTAGGACTTTTGCGCAAATTGTTTACGTGGATACTCCATAAAAGAATCACAAAACTATAACTTATTTTGTGTTGCAAGAACAAATTAATTCAAGGATTTTAAAAATTTACTACTGTTGCAATATTAGTACACTGCAATTGAATCGGCAAGATGCTGAAGTCACGTGACCGCCAAGTTCAACGGGTTGGAGGCTAAATGTCGCAACTGGCTTTCGCAAGCTGCCAGTTGTAAAGGCCACAATAATTTCTTTCGATATTTAAAGTAAACGTTCGTAGTAGTTTATCAAACTGACTGCGCACATGCCTATACTATTCACTCATTAGACATTTGGATATACAAGAACCTGAATCGCAAAGAGCAGGCTACCCGATGAAGCATGGTATCAAGCCTTGGCACTGAGAGGTGCCAGTTACCGACAACGAAGTATTCCCGAACATGTTCACTATCTACAAGAAGGATAGACGGATGAAAGAAGGTGGAGTATTGATTGCGGTTCGTAACAGTCTGAAGAGCTACTTCGTACCCGAGCTGTACATTGACAGCGAGATGATATGAGTGGGGTGAAAATGCATGGCAGGAAAACCCTTTACATATGCTCCTATTACCGCACAAACGTCGCGGACGAAGTTAGCCTTATGAAGCTCGGTGAGTCACCTGACAAAGCCACACAGTTCCCGAATGCTCATTTCCTCATTGGAGGGGATTTCAACTTCCCGATTGGGATTGGGCTACGACTTCCCTCAAACCTAAACCCATCAAGCCTCGTTTTCACAACAGTTTCAATAACATGATCCACGACCATGGGTTGGAACAGCTTTTCATTGAACCAACACGATTAGAAAACACCTCGGATCTCTTCGTGACGAATAGCCCACACCGGATCCCAAGAGTCGAAGTGATCCCGGGACTATCAGCCCACAACATTCCTGCGAAAACAAAAATTCAGGCAATCTCCACGGAAGATTCACCTATACAAGAAAGACGACTAGGAGAGTATGAAGACGGCATTGAAGGACCTGCGAGCAGGACTAGAGAAAGAGAGAGAATCAGCCTAACTTCTGGGGAATTGTGGAGTAGGTTCAGAGACAATGTTGTATGCAATGGAAATGTCATTGAATCAAAGTCAAGTGTCATATATTTACGGGTAACTTTAGATCAGTCCCTTTCTGGTGACAGTATAGCTTTTAATATCCTTTCTAAAACTTCAAATAAACTAAATTTGTTGTACAGCAACGCCAGAAAGCTTTGTATCAAAACAAAAAACTACTAGTCTCTGCTTTGATTCAATGTCATTTTGATTTCACATGTTCAGCTTGGAACAGTGGATTATCGAGAAAAAAATGAAGTACAGAATGCAGTGTACACAGAATAAGATTATCAGATTTATGTTAAATGCTCCACAGAGGTTCCATGTTGGTGCTAATGAATTTAAGACCGTTGGAATACTGCCTGTTGAATATAGAGTAGAACAGTTAAAGTTGGGCCTCATGTTCAATATTATCAATGTGTGGTACTGCACCAGCATATTTAAGAGCAAATGTTGAAATGGTTCATCATAGATACCCCACACGAGCCAATGAATTGGCATGTGTTATTCACAGAGTAAAGGGTTCTGGACAAACTTCTTTCCTTTATACAGGCATATGCCATTGGAACAACTTGCCAATTGAAACAAAACAATGTCGATCTAAAATTACTTTTAGAAAAAAGATGACGACCATTTTATATAATAGATTGGTGGCTCATGAACACAATCTTTACGCTACGTCTTAATATTTAATGCGAAATATTTATTTATTTATTTATTGTATCTTAAATTTTGCATTTTTTACATATATAGTATTTTTTGTTTACATCGTACTATTTATCTATCTATTTTTAATTTGTTTATACTATAATAACTTATTCACTATTTTTTAGGACCACATTGGAAATAAGTGTACTATGTCATATGTCATATTTCTTATAATTATGTAATGCATGTATATAATTTTACTGAATAAACTCACTTACTCACTCATAACCTCACTAACGCAATTCTTCATACCACTCAAGGGAGGGCGCAAAAATATCAGCAAGCCATGGATCACTCCAGACATCCGTAAACTGGTGAAGAGACGCGACCGGATCTACAAGGTGATGAAGAATCAGGGCTCTGAAGAACTATTGGGTCTGCATCAATGATGCAATCACAGTTGACCTCGAGTCAGCAAAAAGCTCCCACTCTCTGAAGCGTTTTTGGACATTCATCCAACACCAAAGATCTTCCAACGCTAGCATCTCCCCCTTGAAGGTCAGTGAACAGCTCATAACATACCCTATGGCCCAAGCGCAAGCTATGAAGAACCAGTTCCAGGCCGTCCTCAGTGAGGGGAAGGAGTACACTGATGAAGAATTCCAAACCTTGGATAAGTTATGTTGAACATTCATCCACGCTGACTGACCTTGTCATCTCAGAGGAGGGCATTCGCAAGATTTTCACCAAACTAGATCTCTACAAGGCCTGCGGTCCTTATCACATCAGTCCACGGGTACTCAGAGAACTGGCAACTGAAGCGGCCCCGATCTTGACTACTATCTTCCAGTCCTCAATCAACACAGGAAAAGTCCCATTGGATTGGAGAGAAGCCAACATAACGCCTGTTTTTTTTAAGAAAGGCGAGCACTATGATCCAGCAAACTGCCGCCCAATATTCACCACGAGCGTTCCATGCAAGATCCTGGAACATTTCTTCGTCAGCGCTCTGATGAATCACCTCGAGACCAATGTAATCATCAGGCCACAGCAACACGGCTTCCACAAATTAAGATCCTGCAAAACCCAACTACTGGACTTCACTGAAGAAATCAGCGAGAACATGGAACAAGGCTACCAAGCTGACATCATAATAATGAACTTTGCGAACGCCGTCGACCGGTTTAACCACAGTCTCCTCCTACGTAAGCTACGCCACTATGGAGTCCCAGGCAAAGTCAACCGGTGGCTCGGGGCTTTCCTCAGGAATCGGCGGCAAGCAGTAGTGGTCAACGATGCTACGTCGGTGTGCGCGCAGGGGTACCACATGGGTCAGTCGTCGGCCTAGCGCTATTCCTGGCCTAAATCAAAGATCTCCCAGAGAAACTCACCTCGAGGACACGCCAGTTTGCTGACAACACCGCTGTCTGCCTGAATTCAAACCTAAAAACAACCAAATGAAGGTGCCACCGGACAACATGCAGACATTCTGCTACTGTAAACTGTAATAAAAATTACTAGTAGTGGTACGGTAGTCTGCCCCAGATAAAAAAATTGATAAAAAGTGCACTAAAAAACAACAGAAACATGAATATGCCACATAAAATATATAGTATGCACTTGTCAAATATGTCATAAAAAGTAATAAAAAGTAAAAGATATTTGTGTTATGACTATAGACGTATGCTGTGTAAAGAATGCGTCAATGTGAATTCGTATAAGTAATTATTTCTACTGCCTATTGGCACCCAAATACACCAGTGCAATTAAAACACTATATGAACTACGCAGAGTGGGATGGAGGGAGGGTTTTTTGTTCGCAAAATTGAAAACGTCAGCTGACCGCAGAACCGAAATCTTAGTCTGGTAAACATAGCCGTCTACTAGATCGTTTGTGTCACGCGGGATTTCGGCATACCGATGTTAGTTCTCAACCATCTGCTGGGGGTCACCTTAGTTGTCTACAAATACGTTAGGCGTCAGCTCTACAAGAAATGTATGAGGGTAAATATATTGAGTAAAGAAATATAAATACAACGCCATAAACCCGTCTATAAAGTCTCATAAACGGTGTTTTGTGTCGCTGATTTTGCATTTAAAATTGAATCACAAGTGTATATGATAAATTGAAACAACAAGGAAATGGTGGAAATACTGGCCTTGACTGCTGTTTAATTACTGTCAACAAAGAATACAAACAAATCCTAGTGACTAGTCCCGCAGTTGTATCTTAACGATTAGACATTCTACTACTGCTAATCCTGACAATAAACCTAAAAAGCAACCAAATGTGGGTGCCACCGGCCACAAACCATCTGCAAAGCAGATGGTGGCAGCCACAGCTGGCGAGACTGTAATAAACTTGTCTGCGCAGACGTGTCACTTTCTCGGGTGTGTCCCGCCCGGTCGCGGCCTCGGTGGCTCATCAGGTGTCCGTCATAAAAAGGTGAGAGCCGGTATCGTCTCTCCTGTCAATGAATACTGTTTTTTTGATTACTGAACATTCTTCAGGATATATCTTTTTCAGATCAAACACTTTTTCATTTTGTTCATATCCAAAGTGTATTTTTACCTCTAAAAGAACTACATGATGAGAAGTCCATCACCATACTCCATGCTGACAAGGGAAAGGGCACAGTCATCATGGAAACGAAAGAATACCAGAAAGATTGAAAGAAATGCTAAGTGACCAAGCGACGTACGAGTAGATGAAGGATCAGTACTGGTATCCCACGCTAGAAAAAGTACCACTGATGTATGGATCAGCAAAAATCCACAAGTAGGGTGTGCCACTCAGACCAATTGTCGACTACACACAGACAATAGCGTAGAGAATATCCAGGGATTTGGCCGATATACTACTACAACATGTTGGAATAACAGAACACCACACGGAAAATCCACACGCCTTCGTAAAAAAAATGACAAAGCTGAGAGTGGAAGAAGGATAATTTGTGTCATTTGTGTCATGTGATGTTGTGTCGTTGTTCACGAAAATGTCGCTCAAAGAAGCGTGTGAAATCATCAGAAAAAGATTAGAGAATGTCAAAACACAAAAGAAGAGAACAAACCTAAACGTAGACGACATCATGGAGTTGTTGATATTTGTCTTGGGGACTACGTACATTAGATTTGGAGGAGAAATTTACCAACATAAGTTAGGAATAGCCAAGAGCAGTCCGGTATCCCCCATTTTTGTGAACTTGTACATGGAGGACTTGGATTTGAAAATCATAGTCACAGAACCAGACGATTGCCAACCGAGAAACTGGAAGCGATATGTGGACGATGTAATTTGCCTGGTACACACAGGAAAAGCAAAGAAATCACAACAACACCTCAACACGGTAGACCCCACAGGTAGCATCGTTTTCACGAGAGAAGAAGAATGCCCTTCTTGGCATGCCCTTCTTGGATGCGAAGTTCATCAGAAAGGAAGATGACAGTGTGAAGTCCACCGTGTACAGGAAGAAGACGCACACTGACTAATACCTGAATTTTACGTCCCACCACCCCAAACATCAGAAGTGAGTAGTTGTCAGAACCCTTATGAACAGGCGTGAGACGATAACTTCAGAGGAGGGGTACAAGAAAGAAAAGGTGGAACACTTGAGAGGAGCTCTAAGAGTATTAAAAAGGTCAGATAGCAAAAAAGAAACAAAACGACCAACAAAAAGACAAAGGACAGAAACTACAGGAGCCAAGTAGTTATACCGTACGTGGAGGGTGTCTCAGAAAGAGTACATCGAGTACTGAAGAAGGATGGAGTAGCAACAGCCACGCGTCCCCCACACCACCCTCAGGCGCCTGTTAGTAAATCCGAAGAACAAAGTAGAGTTAGAAGAACAGGGCGAGCTGGTGTACCAAACACCAAGCAATAAGTGTGATGCTGAGTACATTGGGGAGACAGAAAGACTACTCAAAACACGACTGGAGGAACACACAAAGGACGTAGACAACATGAAAAACAAGAAATACACAAGGAGCGGAAAACATGTCTCCATCAATAAATCCGTCCTTCTAGACCATGCGGCAACTGAAGGCCATATCATAGACTGGGAGGGAGCAAAAATTGTAGACAAGGAACCCAACCGAAGAATCCGGCATATCAAGGAATCCATCTGGATCAGGAAGACCAGATCACCCATCAAAAGAGACAAGGGCAATTACGAACTGCCTCACGTGTACAGTGAACAAATTCAACGTGATCGATACTGAAGAAGTCAGCGTGAGACGTTAGAAAGCTTCTACCAGGTAAAAATATACTTCGGATATGAAAAAAATGAAAGTGTTTGATATAATACTGCTTTTGTTTTTTCCCTACCCAGGCCGTTTCTATGATGCACCTCGTTCTCTAGGCCGACTGTTAGTTTGCATGTTTGTCCCCTTCCTGTGTACAATATGGTGAGGGCCTCATTGTATACCTGCGACGATCCCCTGAAGAGTGTGTGCGCAGAATGAATATCGTATTGGTCGCCGTCAGGTGAAGATTGCTGATAACAGTCAATTGTTACGAAACAAACGTAAACTGACTGTGAACTTAATAAACATATTACTTAATTGTAATACAACTTTCTACAACATGTGTAATCCATCAAAAAATGTTATCTCATAAGGCATGTTACCCCATGTGGCAGTTCTGTATATGACCATATGCGATTTCAGTAAAAATGCACTCATACGTGAAATAACACAAAACTCTTGTGACACATTCCATCGTGTAATACTAATGATGTCTTCGAGGTTGCACAATAGGTTCAAACCTGGTATATTGTTGTCCAGAACGAAAACGATCACACCGCCAACGGTCATGCTCGTTCTGGGTAGAATGACGAAAGTTTGATTGACAGTAGTGTTTCCTGTGACCAAAGACATTGATTGAACATTAGAATAACACATTTCAATATATCTAACCATTAATTAGTTTCCATTAAATCCACGAAACATGTGATATACCTTAAGTACCATACTACACATTTGGTAGTATTAACCCATGTTTATGCAAACAACAAATTTCTTTTTGAATAATGTTGGATTTAAAGGATCCGAAACAAGTTGGCATGTTTTATAAAATTATTAGACCTTCGGCAAAGTGAGTATATCGGCAATTAGTAATGACACTTGCACTATTTTTTTGTTTTACTATTTCATTTGTAATTGTCCTTAATGCAAATACTGACATAATTTCAAATATAATGACATTGATGATAGTTGCTTGCATTTATTTTGAAAATGTGGTACGTGAAAATAGTGTTTTTTGCATTAAACTGCTAATGACTTATTTTAATTTCGTATAGCGTTAGTTCAGCGGTAGTACTATTACATATATTAGAATACGTGGACGTATCACGTAGCGGTAGTGTTGGTTATTTACCCAACTCAATGATGTCCGTGTGCGCAGTCACCCACCGGGGAATCACGATGCCGGCGAAGAGAGAAACACCAAGAATGAAGAGGTTCCGGGAAAAATTCAAGTCAACCGTGTGGAGGTTGGATATACCAATCATCCATATCATACCTAAAATACAAGACATTTTCACTGAATGAAGTTGCGTTTAGTTATTTTCTTCACAAGTCCTTAGACTAGCATGTGTTTTGGCTAATCACCTACAATGACTTTGTTGTTTTAGTTTAGAGGGACATGGAGACCACAGAGCACGCATATGAATAACATAATGTTACCAGCAATACCACAATAACGAATTTAGCATGATACGTTAATGTACAATAGGCAGTAACGAAGCTGAAGAATAGAATAATTGAATAATATAATTAAACTGTTAACACGATGGCTAACTGGCATAGAGGAATAATAATAAACAGAACGGGACGAATTGAAATAACATTTATTTCAATATTATTTTGTTTGCAATTCAGGGATAATGCATTTCTTGACGCTATCCTTTACCTGACTTTCACAGAAACGAGGTTTCGGATACGTAAACGACACTGAACAAATAATGATGATTCGACAGTTATTCTACGTCATGAAATAAAATGCTAGTTGAAATCAACTGTAAGTATCAATGTTATATTATCAAAGATGAAAATTAAGACAACTCGGTAGAGTGATAGATACTACCATCTACTCACCCACCATCGCTAGTAGGACGCCACCGATGACTGGACTTGGTATAGTGCCAAGAAGAGCTCCAAGCTTCCCAAATATTGCGGCGAATGCCATCATGCCAGCACCAACCTGGACGACGCGACGGGAACCAACCTAACGAAACAGTGGCACATTTTCATCATCAACGTAGTCATCATCATCGTTATCGTCATCGACATCATCATCATCATCATCGCCATTATTATTATTATTATCACCATCATCATCATCATAATACAAGTGTACCCCCGATTACGTAGAAATCGCAGCAGTTAACACAATTGCTTTGTTGTGTTCTTAAAGGCGTCCTCGCTGGCCATACAAAATTATATGTTTTTCAGTAGTCAATGACAATATCCTAAACCGATATCTCCCAGGAAATCGAAAGCAACATCCCAGTGCCAGCCTTTGGAGAGCGCTTTACCACAGAATTCGTCCACTGTTTCCAACTTTCAGTGACAGGTACTACATCATATCGCGTGTTCCTGCCCTCCAAGTTAATACATTATTATCTATATTATCAGAGTGACAGCCAGGCTGTTTGTAAATGCGTTAATTTAATTAACTCATTACACATAATGTAATTTAATTACTTAAAATTGGCAAAGGCAATATTCCAAGCATAGATGAGTGAGTGATTATCATGCCCAGTGTGAATCAACGTATCTTTATTAATCCAATTTCGCCAATGTGCTGGCTGTATAATGTCGACCCGACGCCAATTCCACTTAAGTCGGAAATTAGGCAACCAACTCCTTCGACGAAGAAACCTATAACGTTATGATATTTATTTTGATAATATAATTGCAACCGCAAAACAGTTCGTTACAAATATCAGTAATCGTTTTCATTGGTTCATAATTGTTTAATCGTAGCTTATTATAGAGTTTTGTTCAGATACTATACCTCACTTCGAAAAAATTATACGTAGGAGTCAGGACAATTATTAAAATATATACAAGTTTATACATACACACGCACGCAACCAAACAAACACAAGCACGCATATGCTTATGTACACGTATATTTTGCATATGGTATGACAAATGCGTAGGTACTCACGCGGGTGGGGGGACACTATTCCCAAGGAACAGTGCCTGTGGCGGTTGGCCCCTCACCTTTGATGCATGTAAATAGCAATATTTTTAATGCTGCCTTTAATTCATATGTTGTTATTATAATGCATAGATTCAGTTATATGAGTTCTGGTTACCATGAGGTGAGGTGACAAATTGCGGCCACACATAGGTACACAGTTAACTCGCTCTCTAGTATGATACATAAATGCGAAGTTCTAATTTATTAGAATGATCTTTATGTAGATGCTAGGGAGTAACCTGTCTTCCCCGAACGAATGGACTGGTCCAGCAAGAGCATGCTAGGAAGTACAGCTGACTCTGTCACTTCGATTTCTCCGCCAGCAAAGACAGTCCATTTCTACGAGAGAAGAAATGTCAAACCTCCACCTCCTCTCCGCCTCCTCTTCAGACAAGTCATGTTAATAGTTCGTATTCATGTTTATACTGTTTTTGTACAACTGTGTTTAAATGATTTATGATGCCTGTCATATCACACCAGATTAGTGAGGTGCTACATTGCTTTTACTGAACTGTATTTCAACGTTGTTGCGGTAACGGGTGTTAAGTATTCTTGTCGTAATATGTGGTCGCTAGATGGTGAAACCGCTGTGAACTTTTACATGTGGTCACTGACATTAAGTAGTTTTTATCTTAGTATTTGATCGCTAGATGGCGAAACCGCTGTGAACATTTACCATGGTATGGGCGGTTGGCCCCTCACCTTTGATGCATGTAAACAGCAATATGTTTAATGCTGCCTTTAATTCATATGCTGTTAGTATATTGCATGAATCCAGTTATATGATTTCTGGTTACCATGAAGTGATCCGATGTCGCATTTACATTTATCCGGGCATTAAATGTATCACGTAGTGATAAACAATATCCAGTAGTTAAATATGTTTCGTTTGTTGTCGTAATACGAGCGTTATAGTTAGATTACATAATTATAATTTGCTGTTTCAGATTTGTGACCAAGTATAAGAGTAAGTAACGTGACGTGTGCGTGGAGAAGAAACTGTTTTACGACAGAAATTGTTTATGTGTGAAGCAAACATTTAATAATTTATGTGTGTGTATATACATATATATATATACACATATAAACATACATAACGCCCGGATAAATGAAAGCGCGACAGTCGTAGCTGGTGCTAAATACATTCCCCTAGATACGTACACGCGCAGAAACGTCACCCGGATATTATTTAACGCCCGGATAAATGTAAGCGCGACACCGGCAATAAAATTTGCCCTTTTTCGATCTTTACAACTGTTGTCATGTATTGGTATTGTTGCATCAAACAAGCTGCGGCCACACATAGGTACACAGTTAATTCGCTCTCTAATATGATACATAAATGAACGTTCACACAGACATCAGAGTTAAAAGGATCAACCTCGAATATTTGGTTGCTAGGCTTCTAATTGACTAGGCGCACAACAGTTCTAACACGGATATATGTAGTAATCAATCAATCTTTATTTCAGACAAAACGTACGTACACTGAACATTATATTCATAGTAACAAGGAAAGACAAAATATGCAAACAAGCTTAAAATAATGTGCATATTGTTCGTATGCACTTGTTGCGCAGTACACTGGTGTTAAAAACGTTGTTGTATTCGATATTGTGAACAAAGTTTGTACTTACATTTTACAACTATGGCATTACGACAATGAGTGCCAGAACTACAAAACATGAGGCTGCCCAAAGCCCTAACGGACAGGCTGTGCATAATCGTAAATGTTTTTTTGTAGGAAACAATAAAGTGTCGATAGCGGCCTTTCTACATTTATCACACAAGAAACATACATACATATCACTTCAATACTTTTGTTTCCACCTTCTTGGAACAGAAATAAAATGTCCTGAACAGTATACCATTTCTACCCCACAGACTCCTTTCTTTTGATTTTATATCATATTCATCCGACAGATCATCACAAAGTCACAAAGTACGAGATATTTATAAGACTGTTGTATTCAATACTGCATCACCAAACTTAAGAGCCACATAAAAACATCTGAAACGATACTCCGTTATATAGCATGTCATTATCATATATCATTGTCGGAAATATGTAGCCATCTTAGCAAACACTAAGCCGATGCAGTAAGTAGAACAATATCACCAGCATACGTGAGATGAACAACTATTGCATCGCCACTGAGGCATTCAAACGGTTGGTTAATCAGCAACAGACTTTCATGTATCAGTTAACAAATGAAGATAAAATACCCATACACCCTGTCTCACCCCATAATTCACAGATAAGAAGTTGGAGAGTATCGAACCCCAATTAGCACACATAGTCTGTTTACAATACCACTGACATATCACTTTAATTATATATGTGTGGGTACACCAAGTTTAATTACTTCGACAATAACTTTGTATGTTCATTCTATCAAATGCGTTGGTGGTATCATGACAGACAACATATACATGACCCGTGACTAACATAATGTTAAAGGAGCTCCTATGTCAAACATTCTATGGAAAATAAACGTTTTTTTCTTCAATTCACTTCAATACAAATACACACATTTCTGTGCCACGTTTAGGTATGAACCCAAACTGAATACATGTATTTTGTAGATGACTTTGCATCCGATTGTACAATATTTGTTCAATATTTTAGTGAATACTAGATACATACATGTCGGTCTATAGTTATCCCTATCATTGACACGTTTATTTTTATCCTTGATAATGGTAACAACTACATATAGTAGCATAGCTTTCGGTACATAAGCGTGTATTAATATAGCAGACATTGATAAAGCCAAAAACACTGGCAGCTGTCGACCTGCCAACTATATTATGTGCTCGCTAGTTATGCCGTCTAAACCAGGGGACTGATCATAAGTCTTCGATAATTTCATAAATCTCATTAACATCCACCCTCATACCTTGTTCACAAACTTAATTTCCCTTACAAAAATCACCATGAAATTCCTTCCTCTAACCACACTACAGTGTTCTTGTCACATCCCACACATCATTTGACTGCCATGTACACTTCCCACAATATTAGGCAATACAAGTTTTATGAGTTATTTATTTTCCTCCAGAAATCTCTACCATTTGTTTTTCACTCAACACTCAATTTCAGCAACAATGAGTTTGTTGATATTATAGCATTACCTAAGCGCAAGCTTGAAGTTAAGCCTAGCATATCGCAAAACATTGTAAACAGCACCCAGTTCTGGCTAGCCAATGTCCTTCCATAAGAGATATGCATCTGCAACTCTCATGTGTAAATTCCTCACATGATCATTCCATCCAGGAACGAAAATTGTCCTTTTCACTTGTTTGATCATTTGTCCACCTTATTTGGATAATATATTACAGATCTCATCATAAAATGTATCAAGGTCAGAAACATGGCTATGATTTTGATAGCTGGCATTAGAACATTTAACCCCATCGATGATTGTAATATTACAATCAGTATGTATATTAGTAATCGGTCAGCTTACAAGCTTATTGTATATGGAAAAATATATAAAATGATTGAATACAAAAGCGTCGATAATCACATCAAGTCACTTAATTGTAATTATCAGTGCATTAGAACGACCAATACAAAACACGCGTAATTGTTACAGTGAAACCACAAAGAACTTATCAATATACACCTTTATTCATGCTCCTTTAAGTACGTTAAATTAACTCATATATACCCTGAAACATGCTATATCGATCACATGGAAATATTAAATAATTAATACAACAAATGCATGACATTTCATAGTAGATTCTCATTTGCGGCTTTAACCTCTTCAATATGTGGTTACTGAGTAGCAGTAGGAAGACGCAACGATGAAAACGCACGATTCACAGATTAGATTGACACGTTGATATATGAGGTCATACGAATACGGGACCCCTATCGTGGGAACTTGTGTGCAAGCCTACCATGGATCACTGAATGACGTCGGATCACACGATGACGTCGGAACACTGAATGACGTCGGATCACTGAATGGCGTCGGATCATTGAATGACGTCGGGTCACTGAATGGCGTCGGATCACTGAATGGCGTCGGGTCACTGAATGGCGTCGGATCACTGAATGACGTCGGATCACTGAATGGCGTCGGATCATTGAATGACATCGGGTCACTGAATGGCGTCGGATCACTGATTGACGTCGGATCATTGAATGACGTCGGGTCACTCGACGACGTGGGATCGTCCAGTGACGTGGGAGAGACAGGTGACGTAGGACAGGCTGATGACGTGAAATAGGCTCGTGGCATTACATGGCTTGATGACGTGGGATAGCTGATATAGGTTTTGTGGGCATAGGTTTTGTGGCAAACCCGACAGAGACGCGCCACTCACGACCGGCTGTTGTTGCTATAAAAGAAACATAATTTTAATACAAGTATATGGCTTATGTGTTAAGCTACACTATAAAACAAATGTTTTGTCTGAAATGTAATTATTATTTTAAGTACATATCTTATATCGTTAATAATAACACAACAACAATTATGGGTCGTGTCCAAGTATTGCACTCGGTACCCCAGATATGCTAAGCGAGCACTTTACCGATAGTACTAATCCGTCTTGCTCTTTATATCATGTTCGTTTAAATTCAAACATAATTCTGAGTTACCGATGTAACTGTTAACGCTAATTTTTGATATGTTGTGGTTTTCTTGGCTGAATTATATATGAATACAACTTGACGCTATGTGTAGCTCTTGGAATTCTGAATGACACGTAGCCCCATCTGTAGTAAGCATATCAAATGCGAATGACAGTGCTACTGTATACAATAAGCAGCCAATACTGTCGTTTTGAAATTGTGAACCCCGAGATATTCATCCGCAACGAATTTCTAAAACGTATATCACTCTGCGAACCATCCCAATGGGCCCCTGGATCATATACACAAATTCAGCCCCATACATGCAAAATCAATACATGTATTTAACCACAGACAGACCAACAAACATACAAACAGAGAGACAGACAGACAGACAAACGTATTGTTTTATAACATATCTAGACGTATTCCGGAGTAACCTTAAACATGCATTTTTGCTTAGGCATTCCTTGAAATAAAAACGTGCACGGAATTATCGTGCGGTGTGTGTGTGTGTGTATGTGTGCGTGCGTGCGTGTGTGTGCGCGCGCCCGCGTATGTGTTTGTGTATCTGCGCGCGCCTGCGTGTGTACGTCACCAACATCATATGAAATGTTGACTTGTTTGCATTTCACTTGTGTCGTGTTTGATTATCTTTAATAACCATTGCTAGTTCAGCATCGTAATACATGTGTTTGATAAGATGTGCTAATATAATAATCGTTGTCCCGCTATGTCTAAACTCCTGAACTTACTGTGTTCACGGCAGACGGCGGATTTGTGCGAGCAGTGCGCAGACACATGATTGCACCCATCAAAGACAATGGAACGGACATAACGATCATCATAATCCAGGGAATCCGCACAGGAGGACTGCATAATAAAATGATGCATGAAGAAACATAGTTATGCTGCGAAGGATACACTCTCCACGCACGGAAATTGGAGATTGGGATGATATTTTATTATTCTGATGTGACTATCAATCAGGAATGTAGTTATTTCTTTGTGGTATTTAACAATAATTTTAATTAAATTTAATTAAGCTACATAATTTAATGCTAATCATACATTTTCGATTAGTAAAGTACTCGTATAAAAAGTACACGTGATATTATTATTGTGTGTGTGCGTGCGTTCTTGGGTTTATTTGTGTGTGTGCGCGCGCGCGCGCATGTGTGTACCTGGATCGAGACTTAAAAGGATCTCTCTGCTGGCTTTCTGTTGGTCTCTCTGCTCAGCCAAAGCCAGGAAAGTGACGCCCGTCATAAAGAACATGATTCCTATCACGACCATGAACGCACAACAACAAAACATCTTTCGTCGCTCGATTCCTGGCTTGTGGTCCATGGCTCCTGCAGCAGAAGATAATGTTGCGTAATCTGATGTTTAACCACTCAAACATATATATCCAAACACACACACACACACACACACACACACACACACACACACACACACACACACACACACACACACATATTGCATGAAGAAACATCGAAGCAATGGTTAAACATAGATTATTGGGCAATTACTATTTGCATTTTCAGTGGAAATTGGTAGTCCAATATATGGTTAATAATCGTTTAGATAAGCGCCGTCTCACTCAATTAATAATATTATTTAATTGTTATCCGTTATTGTTAGTAGGCTGGTCTAGGTTATTAATCGTTTCAATACAATGCGACGTCAATTTGTCTTCCCACCATAACAGATTGCCAGGCCTACATATAATGGGAGACCAAGGGTTAATCATTTTAGTCGGTCGCGTCACTTTTTATTGCGCATCCAACCGGAACCCAACTTGTTTACATCAAGCGGCGCTGACGCTATCAATAAGCAAGGTTAAAAGAGACTACGAACTACACACTGGAAGATAGTTATGGCTAGTTGCTACCTCGCCACATAGAAATATATGTCAATCGTGTCAGAAGTACTCACAACCTTACCCTAACCCCACTATTCAACATAAACGTAACCCTAGCCCTAAACATAACACTTTCTGCACACCAAACCAACCATCAAAGAGAATCTGTAGTGTAGTAGGGTAGTAAGAAGCTGTCCCCAGGAAAACGAC
Source organism: Paraescarpia echinospica (assembly GCA_020002185.1). Classification (NCBI taxonomy): domain Eukaryota; kingdom Metazoa; phylum Annelida; class Polychaeta; order Sabellida; family Siboglinidae; genus Paraescarpia; species Paraescarpia echinospica. The sequence goes on along the minus strand of CM034533.1, from coordinate 6,995,134 downwards.
GAGTCGTTTCTGGCAGTACATTGACCCTATGCGTTACACTTGCCATATTCAGTCACCACTCTGTAGTCCGTCTTTCATTCCACCATCCTGTCTAACCCATAGCCTTGCATGCCAGGGGTGGTTTGTTATACTACTATAACACAACCCCGCATATTTATCGCCGTCAACTTAGGCATTGATATAGATAGATTATGAGTTCTGATTCGTGTGCTCTCTGTGCCACATACATTGTTGTTTACATTCAGTTAAGAATCCAGCACAACTTCAAGGAACAATTCGACGAACTGTTTGTCATTTTTTTAGCCACGCTGCAATTCGTGCGCGAAGACAATTCGTTCACATATATCCACCACTGTCTATAGCCAGGTATTCGTTCGAACAGGTGGGTGAACTGAACCAACATAGAGTGAACGGTCTTGCCCTAGGTTAGAAAGGCAGCACAGGATTTGAACCCGGGTTATCTCGATTGAGAGTGCGATTAAAATTTAAACGATCGTCATACGTGATCTAATAAATAAATACACGTTTCGATAGGTTATTCGATATGACAGGGGTATGCTAATTTAGTATTTATTAAGTGCACTTTCGCTTGACTGACGTGATGTTATTCACGTTTTTTCACTTGTGCCATTTCACAACATGTACCGTGACCGTTGTTAGAAGTAAATATATTGATATATAAATTAATACAATATTCTTATTATATATCATGTAACACGTTATAAAACAATTGGTGAACAGTAAATAAAATGGTACTAAAACGAAATAACTATGTAAATAAATCAATTTCAATATATTGCCAGTTGCTCGCGAGACTGTTCTAATTTCCTAAACATTCAATGAGAACGCAAGTGAAAAATCGGTCACGTACCGTAACTCGGGCTGTACCGGTTGACGTATGCCTTGTGTGGGTCGGAAGGTGCGCAAGAAACTGAGTGGTGTATATATATGAACGTACGTGGTCAATTAATTCGTAGAATGTTAACTAGAATTTGATCACTGCAAGAGTAGTACGCAGTAACAATATCCTGTCGACGAACTCTGCCGCACCCAACAACTTTCAAAAATAAACACCAACCACCCGACCCGGATCTCTGGTGACTGTTTATGATTTTGGTTGTGATGAGTCAATCGATGGCTACTCCTTTGCTAACACGTTACACCTCTAACACGGTTACACCTAAGTGTCGTTGTGTGTTTGTGTGTGTTTGAGTGCGTGCGTGCGTGCGTGTACGTGAGCATGTGTGTGCGTGGGCGTGCGCGTGTTTGCCTGTATGTTTGTTTGTGTGCGTGTGTGTTCGTGTGTGTTTTGTTTGTATTGCGTGTGTTTGTGTGTGTGAGTGTGTGCGCTTGCGTGCATATATGCGTGGCTGTGCGCGTTCGTGCGCGTGTGTGAGTGAATGTGTGTATGTTCTCCACGACAACACGTTTTCATTGACATTGCGGGCCCATACACAAACTAATATGGAATATTTACTATACATCTCAGTAAAATTAAAAGTGGACACAATACGGTCTAAATGTCATACTTTCCAATCATGTCAAAGAAAAATTAATATCTTGGGAATTGTGCATGTTGTGATATTTTATTTAATACATCTCAAAAAGCAATCCACGGCATTCAGGTTGTCAACAAAAATCACTTACAATTCTGACTAATAACCACATGTATCCTCATTCGAGGTTCTTATTGCACCAGAATGGCTTGTATCCTTTGATATGGAAAATATGTGATAGCATTGTAGTACATACATTATTTTGTGTGAAATCACTATTTTTAATCCTTTCCCCATTTCCGCGAAAACGTTTTTCTATGGTAATTGCTGAAGGGGTGGGCACACACAAATCATTATACAATAGTTATTATACATCTTATGGGTATGGTAATTGTACATAATATGGGATATGTATCATGCGTCATACACATGTGAAAATGGTTTTAATACCTTGAGAAATGTGGAATTTATGGCATTTTATCTACCACGTCTCATCGTGCAATCCACGCCACTCAGGCATTCAACAAAATAAATCACTTATAGGTCTGGCAAGTAACCTCATCCACATTCAAGGTTCTTGTTGCAACAGAATGGTCACAGATCTTCAATTTTTATTATGTAGGCACAGTCTGTACTTTTTTGCAGTTATATATATCATCATGACATTGACATTTGCAGTTGTTGTCGTTGAGATAAAATTTAAAATTGTCTTATGTTAGCCACCTAAAGTGCTGACGGTAACACTAACCTACCTACATTGGACTTGTTGCATATATTCAAATTATACAGGTACACAGTATTGACTTGTAGCTGTAGTAATGCACTATGCACTGTGAACATTTCACATGCTTAATTCACTGTGTCCTTAATTGAGGTTGTAGACAGTGTTTTGTAATTATAGCCATCGTCCAGTTCGTCCCCAGCTACCCTTTCAACATTGTCAGAAGTAGACACCTGATTGTCACAGTCTTGGAGTCTGCACATATCAGTACATCTGAATCCATTTGACAATCAGACACGCTTTGGCAGTTCACACTTCCTGGGACAAATGCATGCTAGTAGATCCTACGCGGCCTCGGGTGCTGACTCACCTTCCATCCAGTATACAACCCGCTGCTCAGTCCCATTTTCTCTTTCCAACTTGCAGCCTGCTAGTTTGCGCGTTGTGCATGTTTAAACAAACAGTCTCTGCATTGTTGCAGTTGGTGATTCTCTATCTCACCTTTCTTTATACCGAACAGGTGGTATCTCAGATCATTGACGTTCACAGCAGAAGATTTTGGAGCATAAAGAAGGCATGTAAATGCTTCTAGTTTGTTCATGGGATCTGGAGAGAGATCCCATTCCTGACCCACCCTGAATGAGTCCTGTGATTCTTTGTTGCTAGTCAAGAGTTTCAGAGCACTTGCCTTACCTATTCCTGCAAATGCACGGACAGTGTCACATCCAGTGTATGCATGCAAAGCTTTACAAACACATCTGCCAACAGTGACTGCTATATTTCCAACATGAAATATTCTTGTTCGGGTTCTAGTATCATATTTATGGAACAACGTGGCTCTAATGTTCTCATTGAGAGCCAGGCACATGATGAATACATCTGTGTCTTCCGAGCTGATTACGACGGCTTCAGAGCCCCCCCTGGCAGCACGGGCTGCATGTAACAGTAAGCGTCCATCGGCTTCCTCTTGCATACACCGCTGCTTTCAGGAGTGATCTTGTAGCATTTGTCTTCAACGGTAGCAAAGAGCACCATGTCCTGTAGCAGCTATGTGTATTCGACCTTCTTCCATTCGCTGACCAGGAAAGTGATCAGACTGGTCTTATTATTGACTTGGCTCAGAAAGTTCCTACACTGTCTAACAATATGTGATGCTGTGATACTCTGTAGCCTATGTCCACGTACGTCCCCTCTTACTGATCGTTCACTGTTTTTGATAGATAGTTCCTTGTGTGTGTCAAACACGGCATCAATCCTTTTACTCTGACATCCATCCCTCAGTGCCATAGACAGGACTGGTTTGGCCACCTCACCAAAAGTAGTTTGATCATCCCTTACTCGCTGGACAAGGTCCATGCCATCAACAACAGTTGCAGAATGATCTGGTAGCACCCCTGATATTGTCACATTGTCCTGCATACAAGTTGCTAAAGTGGCTTTGTTTGTCTTTCTTAGCAATCCATCAGGTGTTGACAAAGCCCACGGCAAAGGTCCCAGGGAATGGGAAAGGATATTAGTCATCTTGAGATTGCGTCCTTGTGCCATCACGGATTTTGATGCGACCAAACAGTGATCTGTCTGCTTTCAAAATGATTGCTCTTCCGTTGGACTTCACTTCCTTCTTCTTGCACATGTTGCTGAATGTATTCAGCTTCGCCATTTTCATTGGGTCATGGCATTTCTTCTTTGGTGGATGTTTCTACTGTTTCATCTTTGAATGTGGCATAACGTTGCACGCCAATTGTAAATGCCTTCATCAGGTCAGTGGCAATATCTCGAGGAACTGCCTTTGGAATAGAGATGCTAATGAGATCCTGATTCTCAGCAGATGGGTTCACCCAGCTATGTACAAGGCTAACAACTGCTGATACAGCGTTTTCATCTGTTTGATCTCTTGGCTTTGCAGTTCTGCATGGTGAAGGTCTGTGTTATCGTCTTGCATCATATCTCTCAAAAGTCCCAGGAATGCACTCCGATATTCAGCTATAATAGAATACATCTTTATGGCACCGGATTTCAGACTGAATCGTGTTGTGCCGCCTGGTGTCTGCGTGTCTTTTTTCACTGTGACTTCAGTTGTTTGATCAACGGGAATGCGCCCAAATGGATTGTTTCCAGAAATCTAAACAAAGAGGTTGCCTGTCTTGAAGCATTCGTACACATCAGGATGCAACTCTGGAAGAATGGTCATTTGTGCATAGTATTGTAATTGGGTGTGAATGCAAACCCAACAAATTAACAATAATTATACTCTGAATGACAACATTCAAAAACAGCTTATTCTAATATCATCATATAAATAATACAGCTGCAAGAAAATGTACAGCGTGTGCATAATTAATAACAACTGGAGACCAGTCACTATTCAGTTTCAAAAAGAACCTTGACTGTGGATAAATGAGGTTATTAACCAAGACATTAAGTGATTCTTTGTGTTGAAAGCCTAAATGACATGGATTGTATTTTGACAAGTGGCAGATAAAATGCCATACAATCAACAATTCAAAAAATATTAAAATTATAAATAAATAAATAATAAATAAATAAATATACTTATATAGCGCCAACTCTAGTTAGAAACTATTCAAGGCGCTTTACATGTAAAATAGTAATAAATCAAAAAAGTATTTAATTAAGTAAAAAAAAATGATATTAAAAAAACTATCTTTAAATATTAATATTATTATGTCATATAAACAAAAGATAATTGATAAAAGTTTAATGCCAAGTATAAACGTCACAATAGCAGTTAAAATGTTGATTAAAAGAGAGTGTTTAAAAGTGCTCTTAAAAGTCTCAGTGTTCATTACATGCATTGAAAACAATCAGATCCGGGACTGCTGCGGCTGCTGGAGTTAAAATATCGATTAAAATAGAGTGTTTTTAATGCGCTTTTAAAAGCTGCTTCACTGTTTAGTTCACGCATTGATGTGGGTAAAGCGTTCCAGAGATGTGGAGCTGCTGCCATAAAACTCGCGTCTCCGACTTTGCATCTTGTTCGCGGTCTCGCAAGTTGACGATTTCCCGCTGACCGAAGGGACCTGGTGGGCACGTAGAGGCAGAGAAGCTCGCTCAGGTACACGGGCCCACACTTGTTGACAGCTCTGTGCACGAATACCAGGACCTTGAAAAGAAAGCGTTCTCGTACCGGCAGCCAATGTAGGTCTTGGAGCACAGGCGTGATGCTTGCGTATTTGAGCACTCGCACGATCATTCTGGTTGTAGAGTTTTGGACACGCTGTAACCGAACAAAGTTCTTGTCCATGGTGCCGTACAGGAGGGAGTTGCAGTAGTCAAGCCTTGATGTCACTAATGCGTTGACTACTCTCTCCCTCGTCTGTCTTGGCAGGAACTTGTTGATTTGGCTAATGTGATGTAGGTGGAAATAGCAGGACCGGATAATCGCTGATGTGTTGGCAGACATGTCCATGTGACAGTCTAAGACGGCACCAAGGTCTTTAATCTGATGCACAGCTCGGATGACAGAACCACCAACATTGATGCTGAGATCGTTTAATAACTTCTTTGCACACACTGGGACAATCGGAAGGATCTCGGTTTTCTGGTCGTTCAGTTTGAGGTAATTAGAGGTCAGCCACTCTCGAATCTCCATGACGCAGGCTTCAAGACGCTGTAGGGCCTCGAGTAATGCCTTAGGATTAAGCGCAAACGCACGCATCAGCTGCAGGTCATCAGCATAGTGATGAAACGTTACACCGTGTCTTCTGAAGACATCGCCGACTGGTTGGACATACAGAGAGAACAGTACAGGCCCAAGGACGGATCCCTGCGGCACTCCTGTTTTAAGAATATGATGTTCAGATGTACTCTGGCCAATTACAACACGCTGCTTGCGGTCTTGCATATATGATTCCATCCACTGGAGGGCGTAATCTTGAATACCATAGCGCTTGCTGAGCCGATTGAGTAGAATAGTGTGGTCAATCGTGTCAAAAGCTGAACTCAGGTCAAGAAGCACGAACAGAGTGCCTTCTTTGCGATCCAAGGCCACCCGGACATCACTGCAGACTTTCAACAATGCAGTTTCTGTAGAGTGAAGTTTTTTTGTAAGCCGACTGAAAAGGTTCATTCATATCTTGTGAGTCAAGATGATCAGACAGTCGCTGTGCTACTCTCTTCTCAATAACCTTGGACAGATGAGACAGACTGCTGACAGGTCTGTAGTTATGTAGCACGTCACGGTCCAGAGATGGCTTCTTCAATAGTGGACGAACACGAGCCTCCTTTAAGGACGCTGGCACTGTTACTTCTTCAAAAGACTTGTTGGTAATAGCGGTAATAACTGGTAACAATGATGACAGGCACTGCTGAATTTGTTTGCCTGGCAGAGGATCGAGTTGACAGCTCTTTGTTAATCCAGACACAATCTTGTGTATCTCCTCTTCCGATGTTGGCACGAACAAAATGAGAGGTTCGTTGAAACATGTCTTCTCTCTTACTGGTGAGTTTGAACCGTACATCGTTTCTAACTCTGCCCGAATCTGTTGCACTTCGTTAGTGAAGTGTTGCGCGAACTTACTGCAACCACCATCAGTGGATTCAAAGTCCGGATAAATGTTCTTCTGTTCAGCCCCGAGGGACCTCACGAGCCGGAACATCGATTTGTTGTCAGCTCTCTGCAGAGTGTCTTGATAGTAGTTACTCTTAGCCTTAGCTATGTAAACTGTCGAAGCATTGCGGGCTCCGACATAGAGCTGCCGTTTGGTCGTTCTCTAACGATGTTCACACTGGCGTCTCTTCTCTCTAGCCCCATACAGTTGTGAAGCATGGCATTTCTGCCTCATTATATAACATTTTCATACCCTTACTTTGTATAATATCCATTTTATAATGTAATTCAGTAATTTCCATAGAAAAATTATATTCGCGGAAATGGGGAAAGGATTAAAAAATAGTGATTTTACACAAAAGAATGTATGTATTACAATGCTATCACATATTTCCCATATATGGGGATGTAAAGCCAAACTTCTGATGCAATAAGAACCCCTAATGAGGACACATGTGTTTATTAGCCAGTATTTTAAGTGATTTTTTTTTAAAAACCTGAATGCCGTGGATTGCATTTTGCGATGCGGTAGATAAAATACCACAACATCCACAATTCTCAAGATATGAAATAATTTTACATGAGTGGAAAGCATAATATTAACAACACATCGTGTCCACTTTTCATTCTACTGAGATGTATAGTAATTATTCCATAGTAGTTTGTGTATGGACCCCACATTAGTAATTTCATAGAAAAGTTGTTGTCGCGGATATGGGGATAGTGGGAAAAAGAGTAATTTCTCACAGAACGCTGGGAGTGCTGCAGTGTTATCACATATTTTCCATCTCTAAGGATGTAGGCCTAGCCAAAAGTCACTATCAGCATTCGTCCCTAAAAATGTGCCAACAAACCCTCTGGCTCAAGGCCTACGTGGGATGTAGTTACCTATACGGCCGCACATATCGACCAATCAAGAAGAATATACCGTCCTAAGAACTATTGTGTGCCTAGTCAACTTGAAGCCTATATATATATATATATATATAAGACCATATAAAGTTTAAGCCTACACATATGTATATATATATATATATATACATATATTGGCTTAAAGTTGACTAGGCACACAAAAGTTCTTAGGAGGGTATATTCTTCGTGATTGGTCGATATGTGCGGCCGTATATATATATATATATATATATATATAGAGAGAGAGAGAGAGAGAGAGAGAGAGAGAGAGAGAGAGAGAGAGAGAGAGAGAGAGAGAGAGAGAGAGAGAGAGGTGCTGCGGATTTCTTACTGGTGCATATTTTAACACCATGCCTACATAGTCACGTCCTAGATTAGCCACATTGGCCTACTCATTCACGCGTCCACTACAACAGGTATGCATTACTAGAAAAAGAGATTTGATTTTGTGTTTTTTTCGATGCAAACTGAAACATATGTTGCGATGCTCTGTTCTGTGCTTTGGCATATCATCATTCCCGTGTGTTTCAACCGGAGTGCTTACAACAGTGTGTCTAATACTACTTGACTTACATACCTTGACACTTTATGATCGCGACTGTTCCGGATTAGGTTATTGCACAAATTCTTAGTTGCCTGTGTTCTTCCGGACAGGCCCGGGAAGTTGCACACTTCTCATCTTCAGCTGTGCTACCAACATCGTCGGAGGTTCAACCTGCGCAATGTAATCGGCACTGCACACACACACACAAACACACACACACATATATATATATACACACACACGGCGATGCCAAGGTGCATAAAGGGAAACTTTTTATCTTAGTATGTATTTAATTAACTAAATAGGTATCTGCCTTTGACTTTGCAGTACTCTCACGGGTGGGTGTAAGATTTAAGCCAGATAATCAAAGCTAGCACCCACAGAAAGTTATACAAGAACTTAATATGAACAGGAGTAAGGTATATAAGTGTCACTTTGCAAAATACCAATTCAATTTACATAAAGCTCTCTAAAAGTGTCTTAACGCGTATTTCAAGGAGAATAGAGGAACTCCACAAGTTTAATGGTTGGGTATATGATTTTGACAGGACTTCATCATGTCCAAAAAAGAAGCGGAACAAAGTACTTGCAAATAGTCAGAAGTAAATGTATGGTTGTATCACAACAGCAATGCCCACAAAGACCAGATGTAATGTATATTGTTTGTAACAATAGCAAACTACTAATATGATTTGTCTCATGTTTTAAAATCTCAACGGCTCGCAAGCTGGCTTAGACCGAACCATGAACGCTGTGAAAACGTACCGCTGCTAAATATATCATTTTAATATCAGTACAAGCAACGCTTGCTAGAGGGAAGGCAGCAGTGGCAAGCTTTCAACATGGTTTTCTTTTCTTGGCCTGAAACGTACTGTCGCCTCCACAAAATTGATATGCATTATAAGGGCGATTTACTTTTATCTCTTTCGCATGCTCCGACGGCGTGAAGCGAAATTCGAGTGTCCATGCAATTCGCCGTTGATATCTACAGGAATATACATTCTTCCGCTTCTGTTCTGCGTTGAGCTAGACTGAATACTATGCGACCATGACGTCAAGTGCTAATGGATTTAAGTCAGCACCGATCCGAACATCAAATGTCGTCTATTAAAACTAGATTATGCTGACGACATTGCCCTGATTAATCTGGCCACTGCTGATGCGAACATTCGACTCAACTGTTTCCCCTTACTCATTGGAGGCTGCGAGCATGGGCATACGCAAGGAACAGACAAGGTGATGCTTATCTACCCGAAATTGAGTGCGTCGGCAACAACGGTCAGATATATCGACGAGATGGATTCCCATATAAGTGTTCAGACTGCTTACGAACGTTCCCACCATGCGAAGC